>CAXKVI010000004.1:32598537-33096037 GCA_964058755.1 Campiglossa producta
CGCCTATCAAAGCACGCCAGTCATTCCTTTTTAGCGATAACTGACGCCAATTGGAAACCCCAAGGGAGTTCAAGTCATCCTCCACCTGTTGTTTCCATCTCAGTCGAGGCCTCCCCCTTCCTCTGCTGCCGAATTCGGGTGACGATTGGAAAACCTTCTGGGCTGGAGCTTCTTTGTCCATTCGCATGACGTGACCCAGCCAGCGGAGCCTTTGGGCTTTAATTCGCTGGACTATGGTCAGATCTGCGTAAAGCTCGTACAGCTCATCGTTAAATCTCCTTCGATACTCGCCGTCGGCATCACGGGAAGGACCATAAATCTTCCGGAGAACTTTTCTCTCAAATACTCCAAGGGCCATCTCATCTTCTCTTGACATTGTCCATGAATCTGAGCCATACATCAGGACAGGTATGATGAGAGACTTATAGAGCGCGATCTTTGTTCTTCGAGAGAGGACTTTACTTCTCAATTGCCTACTCAGTCCAAAGTAGCACTTGTTCGCAAGAGTGATTCTCCGTTGGATTTCTAGACTGATATTATTTTCGGTGTTAATGCTGGTTCCCAAATAGACGAAGTCCCTCACAGTCTCAAATTTGTAACTATCAACAGTGACGTGGCTGCCAAGGCGCAGGTGCGCCGATTCTTTCTTTGATGACAGCAAATACTTCGTCTTGTCCTCGTTGACCGCAAGACCCACTTTTTTCGCTTCTTTATCCAGTCCAGAGAAGGCAGCGCTTACGGCGCGGTTGTTAAGGCCAATGATATCAATATCATCGGCATACGCCAGCAATTGCACGCTCTTGTAAAAGATTGTACCATTGCGGTTTAGCTCTGCTGCTCGAATTATCTTCTCCAGCATCAGGTTGAAGAAATCGCACGAAAGGGAGTCGCCCTGTCTGAAGCCTCGTTTGGTTTCAAATGGCTCAGAGAGGTCCTTCCCGACTCTGACGGAGCTGTTAGTATTGCTCAACGTCATTTGGCAAAGCCGTATAAGCTTTGCAGGGAAGTCAAATTCAGACATGGCGGCATACAGGCAACTCCTTTTTGCGCTGTCAAAAGCGGCTTTGAAATCGACAAAGAGATGGTGTGTGTCGATTCTTTTATCATGGGTCTTCTCCAGGATTTGGCGTATCGTGAAAATCTGGTCGATGGTAGACTTACCAGGTCTAAAGCCACACTGATAAGGTCCAATCAGCTTGTCTAATTCCTTCAGAACAAGTCCAGTTTAATGTTAAAGGCAAAATTTTGTAATTAAAGATTAAAAATGCGTGTTGATAACAAAAAAAGTGCGCACTTTTTTTGTTATCAACACGCATTTTTAATCATTAATTACAGAATTTTGAATTTCAGAATTTTACGATTTAGAATTTCGTTATCCAGAATTTTGGATTCCAGAATATTGACTTCCATAATTTTGATTTCCGGTGTTTCGACTTCCGGAATTATGAATGCAGAATTTCCAAAAAAGCAGAATTTTGACCCCAACCCGTTTAACAGGTAATAAAATTTTAGTACAATGAAGTGCAAAGGCCAAGCCACGCTCTTGAAAATCTCAATATCTTTCACTTAAAAAAAAATTTTCAAAATCGGATGAAAAATTAAGACTGTAGTGAATTATGAACACTAAACTTTAACTATTTCCCACTGTGCGGCGCCGCCAAGTGGATTTATAGGGCTTTTTTTTAGTAAAAATATGCCATTAGTGCAGAGTTCCCAAAAATATTTTTTAATCTAATAGGGCTGTATGCACCTCAAAATAAAACACATAAACTCTATAAAAAATTACACTAAAAAAATAAGAAAAAACGCAGAAAATTGCAATTATTCAAAAATTAAAAACAAAAAGTCTAAATTTTTTGGGTGTTTGATTTTATGCTCAAGAAAATGTTAAATATTTCTTGAGAATTTTCTTTTGATCTGCGTACAGCAATACTCTGAAGTTGCGGTGACCAACCGTCCTGTATTATACGGGACAGTCCTGTATTTTGAGCACCTGTCCCGTATTTTCTTTTTAATTTAATACGGGACGCAAAATGTCCAGTATTTTTCTCAATGTCCTGTATTTGTTACTTCTTAGTCCAGTTATTAAAAAATGTTTAGGCACAAAGCATGAAAATCTCTCGTGAAGGGTGGATACCTTGCCGCGGTACGAGGGCTTAAGTCGATAGCCACAGGGCTACGCTGCCCTTGTGATCATAGCTCCGTACGGCACTTCATCACGAGAGCAGCCTAGCCTCTCTGGCGCGACGACAAAGATCTTCCCCCTCCCAATCCAGGGTGTTATGCGAAACCGTGCCCATTGGACGTTTGCAGCCGGGAGGCAAATCGTGGCTGTATTTGAACGGAGCCTCTCTGATACCGGGTCGCCTCAGAGAGTAAGCATGGCCTTACCGCGGTACGGGGCTCTGCCGCGGCGGACGACACGTTTTCCCCTACTCTTCCCTTGACCCTAAGCTGGCCGTGTCCGGCGATGGGTCGTACGAACAAGATGAACTCAAATTATCCAAATAAAAACGATAAACCTAAAAAACAAACAACGCCGAATTTCACTCCTCAGAAAAGGAGAGCTATGGAGGAACAGGCGAGAAAGCTACAACAACGCCGGAGGACAACCTCCGTTCCACAATCAAGGGGGGGATCGACAGCGATGGCAACTACGAGTCGGTCAACCAACCCTCTATCGACTAAGATTGACTTGATGGGAGCTAGCACCAGTGCGGTTGCCAACGCAACTAAGCGGACAACGGCAGATGCTAAACTCCCATCAACCGCTGATATGAAAACCAGTATCTTTACGTCTGTGGCAGCGGTCTCACGACCTGGCCTCGGAGTTTCGAAGGAGAAGGAAGCTGCAACTGAGATTTCGGCAAGGAGAGCGACCGCGATGGCAACTACGGGTCCGCACTCCCAGGAGACATCTCCCCGCCGCTTCACATACCACGAGAAAAGATTGGCTGCAAAGATCCTGAAGAGGTATGAAGGGGTACCGCAGGAATCGCTGTCGCCGAATTCCAGTAAATCGGTAGAGCTAGCGAAAGCTGTGATACCGGAGTTCCAAAATTCTTACATGCCAAAGAGGTTAAAAGTTAACCCTTTCAAGCGCCAGAGATCGGACCTGGAGTTGAATCCCCCTCCCAAGCGGCATCAGAATACCCCTGGAGCGGGCAAACTAAGCTTTGCTGAGGTAACCAAGGACAGGATCCTTATAGGCGTCCTTGACCGAGGCAATGACCGCCTGGCCATCCCTAAGGACCGGTGGCGTTACGTGCGAAATGAACTCGGCAACATTCTTCTCAATGTTGCTCCAGAGTTTCCGGGTAGTTCGGCGCGAGTAACGGATGCGGGTTGGCACCAGGGTCAGATTAAATTGCTCGCATGCGAGGATGCAAAAACCGTAGCACTGTACAAGGCAGCAGCTGCTAAGCTGGGTGAAGTCTACAAGGGCGCAAAGATAGAGGTCGTCGACTGGAAGGACATTCCAGCTCGTCCAAGGGCAAGGGCGTGGATTCCGGCCATCCCTGACGAACCCGAGAGAATTCTCGGGATGCTACGGCTAATGAATCCGTCCCTGCCAACGCATGACTGGAGTGTCAATCTGGTCGGGGATGCGGTAGGGCCCGACAGACAGGTGGTGTTCACCATGAATAAAGAGTCAATCGAGCCCCTCAAAAGGTGCAATGGCCTAGTACACTACAGCGTAGGCCAGATCGTTATCCACGTATATCGTGGTGATGCTCATCGCGCTGCCTTCTCGGCTGCTCCGGGGGAACCGGAAAACGAATTACCAGAAGAGGAAGCGGAGGATTCCGATCCGGAAAGCATGTTATCCGCCACGTCCCTTGGCGATAGTGCTGTGAACAACTCGGAGATGGAGGACAGCCTACAGGACGAGGAAGCCCTCGACGTCACGGTGGTAGCAGCCAACGCTGAGCGATTAACATCTAACGCTACAGACAGCAAGACTCCTGCAACGCCATATCGGGCAGTTAATCGGAACAACTCGTGGTTGATAGGCAACCTCCGGGATGGGGCAAACCTCGACGATATGGGGACGGCAGGGAAGTCTGTGCGCTCTCATGTTGGTGGTGCTTCAGATTAATCTGCACAAATCTAAAGTAGCTTCGGCTGCTTTAAGTAGTCGTCTTTCTAAAGGCGACGTGGATGTGGTCCTCATCCAAGAACCCTGGGTCAATAGCTCGAGAATCTGCGGATTGGGGACTAAGGGCTTCAAGCTCATTCGAGCCAGCGAGGAGAGCAAAGTCAGAACGTGTATTTTGGTCAAGTCTGAGTTGAACTCCTTTCTCCTACCTAACTACACCAATGGTGATATTACCGCTATCAGTCTAACGGTCGACAGCACCCGCCTGACGGTGGCGTCGGTCTATATGCCCTACGACGCCGAAGAACCCCCACCACAAATGGAGGTGAAAGACCTGGTGTCAAATTTCTGCACGGGTAATCTTATTATTGGTGCGGACGCTAATGCTCACCATGTCCAATGGGGGAGCTCCGACATCAATGCCAGGGGCGAGTCTCTGTTTGATTACCTCTTAACAACCAACCTGGTGATTTGCAACGTGGGTACTGAGCCTACTTTTATCACTAAGACCCGCAGGGAGGTCATAGACCTCACTCTCTGTAGTGAAGGCGCTTATGAGTGGGTCAGAAAATGGCGGGTTCTGGAAGAACATTCTTTCTCCGACCACCGTTACATAGAAATGGTTTTAGACTTTATTGTAGAACAACCAATCATGAAGCGCAATCCACGTAACACTGATTGGCATTTACACAATGAAATATTAGACAGAGACCTCCCAGTACTGCCCTCACAAGCCCCCTCATCAGTAGAGGAGCTGGAGGATCTTGTTACTACATTTACATCGGCGCTCTCAAATGCTCTAGGACAGGCTTGTCCAGTGCCAAAACCACGCGGTAAACACAGGCCACATTGGTGGTCCTACGATTTGGACTCGCTCCGAATATCATGCCGGAAACAATTTAACAAGGCCAAGAGCTTCGGCTCTGAGCCTCATTGGCACGAATATAAAGCTAAACTAAGGGCCTACAAAAAAGCTCTGAGACAGGCGAAGAGAACCTCGTGGAGAAATTTCTGCACTGGCGTCGAAAAGGTCGACGACACAGCGAGACTTAGACGAGTCCTCTCGAAAAGTCAAACAACCATCAGCTATTTGCGAAAACCTGACGGATCCTGGACCAGCACGGAAGAGGAAACCCTTGAGCTGCTCTTGAATACACATTTTCCGGGGAATCTGCATGATGCACCACTAGCACCTGCAACAAACCTGGCAGTAAATATACCCATCACTGAGGAAAGAGTAAGGTGGGCAGTTAAGAGCTTTGAACCGTATAAGGCTGCCGGGCCGGACGGGATTATCCCCGCGCAGCTTATAAACACATTGGAGACATCAGCTAAATGGCTGGTATTTCTCTTCACAGCCTGCCTGGCTCTCAACCACATTCCGGACTCCTGGAGAAGCGCCACGGTAGTGTTTATCCCTAAGGCGGGGAAGGCATCCCACTACGAGCCAAAAGACTACAGACCGATCAGTCTCTCGTCCTTTGTACTAAAAACCTTTGAGAGGATATTAAGCGACTACCTCTTAACGACTATTGATAGCAACCTTATCTCTAGCTATCAGCATGCATACACCAAGGGTAAATCAACAGAAACCGCTCTGCACAGCCTAGTGTCTGTCATTGAGAAATCGCTGTGTGAAAAGGACTACTGTCTCGTGGCCCTCCTAGACATTGAGGGGGCTTTCAACAATATAAGCCCGGAGGCTATCAACTCCGCTCTAACTAATCTGGGCGTAGATAGACCTCTAACTGGTTTAATTGACCAACTTTTAATGGGAAGGAAAATAGCTTCTTCACTTGGTACGGTTGAGTTATCACGCTATGTCACAAGGGGAACACCCCAGGGTGGTGTTCTTTCCCCGCTTTTATGGAACCTCACAGTCAACTCGTTGCTACGTGACACAAGCTGGGGGGGCGGGAAGATAGTGGCATACGCAGACGATTTAGCTATTGCATTCAGAGGCAAGTTCCCACAAACTCTGTGTGACCTGATGCAAGTAGCACTGCGAGAAGTTTCGACGTGGTCCTCTCGCTGCGGACTTAGTATCAACCCAGGGAAGGTGGAACTTGTCCTCTTCACCAACCGGTACAAAATACCGCCACTAAGCCTACCAGAACTAGATGGCACGCGCCTGGGCTTGTCGGATAAGGCCAAGTTTCTAGGCATAGTTCTGGACAGGAAATTGAATTGGAAGGAGAATGTTCTTCAGCGCCAGAAGAAAGCTTGCATCGCTCTTTACACCTGCAAAAGAGCCATTGGCAAAAAATGGGGGCTCAGCCCTAGAGTATGCAGTTGGATCTACACGGCCATCATTCGCCCAATCATGCTTTATGGAGTCGTCGTATGGTGGCCTGCGCTGAGCAAGGCAACATACCTGAATCTGTTGCGGAAAGTCCATAGATCCAATATGATCTGTATAAGCGGTGCGCTAAGGACAACGCCCAACGAAGCCCTCCAGGTCATTCTGGGCATTTTGCCACTTGATCTGGAAGGGTTTCGGTCAGCGGCGGCATCAGCTCTGCGCCTAAGAGAAACCTCCAGTTGGGCTGCGGGTACTATTGGAAACTCCAGTATTCTGGAATCTTACAGCTTTCTCCCTCTAAGCACAGATCGTTGTGCGACTACTACAGTCGGGGATAGCTGTTTCAAAATAAACATTCCCAGCAGAGAAGACTGGGAGAGGACGGATTGGTGTCCCGGAACAAATGGTGGCACTTCCATATACACCGACGGCTCGAAGTTGGACGGCAGAGTTGGAGGAGGCGTTTATTCAAGGGATTTGGACCTTGAGCTCTCCTTCAGACTACCTGATCATTGTAGCGTCTTCCAGGCGGAAGTCTCGGCAATCCTGGACGCCGCGGCCTGGTTAAGCAAACGTGTTATCGGAGAAGATATCGCTATTTTCAGCGATAGCCAAGCGGCCATCAAATCCCTTGGCTCATACACGTTCAACTCTGAACTGACGCTCAGCTGTCGTCGATCTCTTCAGGAGATGGCCCAACAGAACCGCGTAAGCCTCATATGGGTCCCGGGACATAGGGACATTGAGGGAAACTGTAAGGCAGACGAGCTTGCCAGGCAGGGCACGACCAAGCAGGTTCTTCAGGATAAAGAGCGCTTAGGTATGCCGTTTGCCACATGCAAACTAATGCTGAAGGAGCACACACTCCGTCAAGCCAACGAAAGATGGCTGCAATCCCCAGGGTGTCGCATAGCGAAACAAACCTGGCCAAAATGGGATCTTAAAAGGTCTAGACGCATTTATGCCCTAACTAGGAGGGAAATCTGCATATTGATAGGGGTATTAACCGGTCACTGCCTCATTGGTAGGCATGCAGAAAGGCTAGGTGTGCCCTACCGACGATGCTGCAGGAGTTGCAAAGATGATGAGGAGGAGGAAACAGTGGATCACCTCATCTGCAACTGTCCGGCTTTAAGCGGCGCGAGAACGCGCTTTTTGGGAGTTCCGTTCCTGGATAGCCTAAGCCAGATCGCGGAACTGGACATAAAGGACTTGATGGGCTTCATAAAGTCATCTAAGTGGTTCGAGGAGGAGTAACGGTGTCGGTTTAGGAGTGTCAGTCCCGGGATTCTGCTATGTGGAAAATCCCAACAACTCAGGGATTTTCCATATGGCTGGGTCCCGGGACTGACTTTCCTTGTGTTGGTGGTATCACAACGGGCCTTTCAAAACTGGCCTAAGTGTGCCTCTGTGGCAGCCACTTGAACCTAACCTAAGCATGAAAATCACTAAAATACTGACGAGATGAGAAACATTTTTCGTGATCCATCAATCCAATAGTGATAAATATTGAATGATGAGTTTATATATGGAGGGTGGGGCCGTGTGTAGAAGTCCACGCAAGTGGGGAAAGTTTCTGACCGCAATTCAACTAGGAATGTCCAGAGCGATCCTTCTATGTGCGGTCCAAGCAGCTCACTACGTCCGCGACGTATCCTCTGGATAGCCACTGAACACCCATTCAGTGGTGAACTGATATGAGAAGCAAGGTCTGCAACCGATTAAAATACCGTTTCGGTTTCGGTTTTGCAACGTGCTTCGGTTTCGGTTCCGGTTTCGTTCTTCAAAATTTATTTCGGTTTCGGTTACGGTTTCGTTTCGGTTTCGGTTTCCAAATAAAACACGAACAAGTGTGTTTTTTGAGAAAAATTTACATTTGAAGGCGATCCCAAAAAAAATTTTTTTTTTTGCCACTTTTTTTTTGTATGGGGACCGATCCGGGTTAGTGTCCACTTTCAAATTTACAGTAATTCATGTCAATATGATAGTATATTCGAAGAATGATAGGGGGTCACTTTCAAAATTGATATTACCCACTGTTGGACGAAAAATGACAGGGTTTACTGTTAATTTGACTAGAATTTGAACTCGGAGTAAAAAATGACTAAGGTAAGATTTGTGGCGGCTTCCAAGCCATGAACAACGGTGTATGGCTCATTAAAATCGGACTTAAAATGGCGACGTAGTGTCAAAAAAAGTAAATAGCCCATCGGGGGGGCGTGGCAAAAAAAAACATGACATGAATTACTGTAAATTTGAAAGTGAACTCATATCATTATATGATATTTTTCAAAAATCACATGTTTTTACTGCCAATTTTACAGTAAATACTGTAATGTTACTTTCAATGTGCACTTTCAACCTTTTTATTTCAGTGTATATTTATACTTCCATATAGAAAATTTTTTAATTCAATGCAAACTTATATGAAAGAAATGCGAATTTTAGGACTTGGTGTGAAACTAATGAAAGAATTTTCTATGCTTTCCATGAAGCACGAATATTTTTTCAATTATAGCATTTAAACTCTGTTGTTTGCATTTGACTTGTAGTCTATTGCTGTAAATACCGACGGTATTGTGAAGCAATTTTCGGGATTGTATGAAAATGTGTAAATAAATTTGACTACTAAAATACTCAAGCATCTATGTAGCTTCGAAATTGGTCTGAATTTTCATAACTTTTTTCCCTGCGTCCATGATGGAGTTTCTCCAATATAATAATCAATTTATTACGTGACGTGACCACCTAATTTTGGGGTTACGAAACTTGTCAGCAACTTTAGTTGGCAGAATACCCAAAAGGTGTAAAAGTTGACAGATTCTTTGGTGTCCGGTAAACAGAATGTTGTTACCACAGTAGAATTAGGGCGCAAAAGAAGTAAGCTATTAAACAAATTCAAACCCCGTTTGGAACCCGTTCGGCTTTTGAAACGGTTTCGGGCTCGTTCTTTTTCAGATCGAAATAACGGTTACGGTTTCGGTTTCGAAAAATGAATCGGTTACGGTTACGGTTGCGGTCTCGGTGTCAGTCCTTGGAGAGAAGGCCACAACCTGGCAAGGCCATTCCGACATAATCGGTTTAAGGGCTTGCCAGGGGATTTCTTCAGCAGCATCTGTCACCATAAGGTGCGGCTGGAAGTGGGCGTCGGTCTTGGATCAAGCAGATCGCTATATAAATGTGTTACTTAAATCCAACTCCCCAAAAAACGGGTTTTGCGTAGGGTTTGGAACCCACCACATAAAACAAAATTCCAATGAGATCCTCGGATATGATAACTCACTCTTCAGATGACGACCACAGCAAACGAACTAGGACTTAGGTACTTACTTACTTAAAATAGCCTTTAACCGCCTAGGCGATTTTGGCCGTCTAACATGTTTCGCCAGTCGGCTCTTTGTTGAGCCAACGAACTATGTACGAACCTTTAGTAGGGAAGGTGACGGTGCCCGCCTAGTTGAGGTCCTCAATAAGGCAAAAGCTGACCTCGCCGCTATAGAAGAAATGCGATGGACGGGGCAAGTCTATACGCCATCCGAACCTGCAATATCTACTGGAGCGGCCACACTAATGGGCGCAGATTCGGCGTCGGCTTTGAGGAGGGAAAGAGACTTGTGAAACAAGTAGTGTCATTCACATCCGTGAACGTTTGTCTGCGTGCACGGACCGACTGAGGACAAGAACAAGTAATTGGATTCCGACAAGTACAAAAAAACAGCTGGTACGATGATAGAGAGTGCAAAGGCGCAGCGAATAGAAAGGACGACGCCTATAAGGCAACGTTAAAAGCGACTGCAAGGAGGAACGTTTCCCGTATTGCCGGTTCTGCGAGAACGGTACATGTACATGTTGTTTTTTCATCGACCCGGCTAAGAGCAACACATCCAGAAGTGACCCTGTCTAACGCGTCCCGATTCCCCCACCTAAATTTGTCATCCCCGGAACAGCCCCTAGCAGCAAGGCTGGTCTTCATTCTCTTGATCCGGGTTGGCATTAAGCCAAATCCTGGTCCAAGAGAATGGATCTGCTGTGTTTGAAGAAAATCTACACCAGACGCTCACATTCAGTCCAGTGTGCGTCCTGCAAAGGTTGGCTACATAAATCTAGTTGATCCGGACTAGATCCTAAAACACACCGGGCCACTAGTTTCTAGAAAAATGTTGTGGCGCTCTGCTGTTCACGTCACGTTACACTTCGTGCACTGTATGTAGGCACAGGATATATGCGTCCGTGGCATCGGTTAAGTGCAACTCCTGCCTTGGCCAATGTCACCTACGCATATGTTCTAGGCTTGCAAACAGAAATCTCTGGACTGATGTGTTCGTCGCGCCATGCTGTCGACCTGCGCAGCCCACAACGCCGACCGATTCAACACCACAAGCATCAACCCACAGCTACTTTTTACGTAGTACATCGGTCGATGCTATGAGCACTGCGGAGCTTCAGCCCCTGCCTTCAAACCCTCCGCTAATTTCTTCCGGTACTAGCACGAATTTGAGTCAAGTCCATCAGCTTCTGGTCCCTTACACTTCGTGCACTGTATGTAGGCACAGGATATATGCGTCGGTGGCATCGGTTAAGTGCAACTCCTGTCTTGGTAAATGTCACCTACGCATATGTTCTAGGCTTGCAAACAGAAATCTCTAGACTGATGCGTTCGTCGCGCCATGCTGTCGAACTGCGCAGCCCACAACGCCGACCGATTCACGCTCGTCTCAAAAATAACGAGATCCATCGGCTTCAGGACTGCGAAAGAGATCGCGACCTAGCCTACTACCATCTAGGCAAGCGCACCAGCCTCTGACTCCCAGAGTGGCCATTGCCTCTCCAACTAATGTCAAAGTAATGCAATTCAATTGCAATGGTTTAACCGGCAAGATAGCGGAGATAACCAAATTCATAAAATAAAAATTGCTGCAATCCAGGAGACGAAACTTGGTCCTCACTCGTATCTCCGAGCGAGTGGAGGCTACGGCGGGGCGGTCTCGCGTTCCTTGTCCACCAAACAGTGCAGTATAGGGAATTTGTTATCAACACCGACCAAAGAGACTTACCCTTAGAGTGTCAGGGTATAGTTGTACAGGCTGCGTTTCTTTGTGGAGATAACCGTATCATCATGGGCGATTTTAATGCCCACCACGATATGTGGCATTCACGCCTTTCTGTGGATAGCAGAGGACGGGAATTAGCCGAGCAAATTGACGCTTCCCCTTTCTGCACTGTAAGCGGAGACGCCCCTACAAGGATGGCAGTTAATTGCAGTAGCTCCCCGGACCTAACTATTGTTAGCCCGGGCTTAATTAACAGCATTAACTGGCACCCGATGGTGGCTTTGTCATCTGACCATCTGCCCATCATCCTGTCCGTCGACGGTGCCTCGAATTTTATAACCTCGGAGAAAAGATCATACGTGAACTTCAAAAAGGCTAAAAGAGTTAGCTTTATGGAATTCACAGAGAGCTCCTTTCTACAGCAGGGATCTTCCCATTCCGACTGATGTACACGTTGGTGAGCGTAATATTCGTGAGGTCATAAAAAAGGCTACAGCCCGCTTTATACCAGTTGGTAGAATAAAGAACATAAGGCCAAACTTCCCAGCTGAGGCCGCAGTCTTGGCCAACGAATCTCATACGCAACTACGATCCTTAAGATCCACAGATCGGTGATCTCAACGTGAAAATCAGACGGCTTGTCAACGGACACAAACAAGCCAAATGGGAGGAGCACCTTAGGTCTTGTAACCTCTCTACCGGTGTTGGGAAATTATGGTCCACAGTCAAATCCTTGTCCAATCCTACGGGTCCTCCAAAGAATGTCGACATCACCTTTGGTGACAAGACATTCAACGAACCCCAAAGAAATGTGCACAGGCTTTCTGTAGACAGTATGTCCCTCATCCTGCACAGGACAGGACAAGACGTGGAATATTCAGGCGTGCGGATAAACACAAAAACTATGCCCCCGTTCCCATCACCGCTACATAGGTTCAAGAGGCCATCAGGAATGCCAAGAACCATCGGTCCAGATGGCATTGCCATGGTGCACCTTAAACACATCGGCGCAGTAGGAGTTAAGTACCTCACTGCCGTCTTCAATCTGCCCTTGACCACAGCTGTCATACCCGATAAATGGAAGCAGGCAACTGTGATCCCACTACTAAAGCCTGGCAAGCCAGCCAACGTTGGGGAGTCATTCGTCCGATATCACTCCTCTCGCCATAGTAAAGACACTTGAGGCGGTCCTACTCCCGCTCTACACATCAAACTTGATGTTAGCCGAGCACCAACATGGCTTCAGGAAAGGTAGGAGCACAACATCTGCTCTAAATGTCATAACTGACGGACTGAATCAAAATAGACCCAATGACAGGACGGTTCTAGTTGCACTTGATCTGAGTCAAGCTTTTTACACAGTTAATCATGGGCAGCTGGTGTCCGATCTGGAAGACTCGTCACTCCCCCCTGTCTTAAACGCTGGTCCGCCAACTATCTCAGTGGTCGTCGGTCGTCTGTTGTGTTGAGGAACAAAAAATCTAAAGCCAGGAAGATCAAACAAGGGGTACCACAAGGGGTTACACAGATGACTGCACGATATTGGCAACAGGTACTTCCGTTGATGAGCTGTGCTCTAAAATAAATGGTTATCTCCCCTCTCTTGTCGAGTTCTTCACCGCTCGGAGCTTGACATTGTCGCCAAAAAAGTCCTCGGCGACTTTTTTCACGTCTTGGGCGGCGCAAGTTGCCATGGAATTATAAATCTATGTAGGTGATCAAAAAATACTTACTGTCGCTCACCCCAAAATCTTAGGAGTGACTTCCGATACCATGCACACTTTCGCTGCCCATTCAGCTAATTGTCTCAAAATTACAGAGCCGCAACAAAATCCTCAAGTCACTAGCCCGCAGCACTTGAGGTAAAGATAAAGAAACGTTGTTGGTAACTTACAAGCAGGGTACGGTGAACGCTCAAAATACGATCTCTCAAACAACTTATCACTGCATAAAATTCAGTGGTTGGTATTTCTCGCGAGTGAGTAAGCTACATTTTTAACGAATGCATGTGCAATCTCTCGCAAGCAACAGCAATGGTGCAAGCGTAGTCAATTCTATTTTTGGCATCGATCGTTCGTTGCGAGCGTGCATAGCAAACCCCAAACAATAGCTGTTATTGTAAAGAGCACTTACGCTATTTTTCGCGATTGTTTACGATTTCTGGCGAGCGTTTGTTTGAAAATCAATTCCATTTGGTAAAATAAGATTTTTTTTGAGAATGTAGCAAGGTCTGAAACCGATTAAAATAACGTTCCGGTTTCGGTTTCGGTTTTGCAATGTGTTTCGATTTCGGTTCCGGTTTCGTTCTTCAACATTTATTTCGGTTTCGGTTACGGTTTCGTTCCGGTTTCGGTTTCCAAATAAAAACACGAACAAAACAAAATTTTACTACTAAAATACTCAAGTACCCGTGTAGCTTCTAAATAGGTCTATATTTTCAAAACTTTTCTCCTGCGGCCATGATGAAATTTCTCCAATATAATAATACATTTTATTAACGCTATGTATGGATGAAATTTCTGTAAAACAAATTCCTACAATTGTAAGGTAGAAAATACTTTACAGTTTGCAAGATCAGTTTTTCTACAACAAGCAACATGATCGAGGTGTTTCTATTCAATTTCAAATAAAATAATTTTCATGTAATTTTTGAATTTCCAACAATTAATACCTATTTCTTATTAAATGATAAAATCAAACCAAATATTTAAAATTTATTAAAACGGAACTTCCAAGCACGTCCATACCTTTCACAATTAACTCTACTGTTTTATAAGAAAACAAGTAAGGAAAGCTGTCTTCGGCTGTGCCGAAGGCTATATACCTTTCATGAATAAGCGTCACGATTTTCACTGTTCGATCCCCAGTACAGCCTGTGTCAATTTAACTATATTTACTATACACATTACACATCTTTGTTATAATTTAAAAAAACTTAGAATATAATAGGATCCGAGTTATCGGAACAATCGATTGTATGGAGGCTATATATTGTGACGAATTCGATTATTCCTTGATTATTTTCCCTGAGTTCGATCACTGTACGTTAAATAAAACACTCCGATTCTGTTTAATAAGTAGTACGCTTTATTCATTCGGTTTATATACCCTAGCAAACAGCAGCTTCACAACCAAGAAATGTCTACCCCTTTCTGGTTTATTCGTGCAACAGTGTTCTCGAAGCGTTCATCTATCGTCATCTCCTCTTTGTGCCACATTCGCAAACACGCGAGCTGCCTCTCCCTCTGTCGCTCTCACGTCATGTATCTAAACAGCTGTAGTTGTGGTAGTGACGCTAGTGGTGGAAGATGAGCGATTCTTGATAACATTCGCCACAATATTATACGTGTTCAATTGTACTGACTTACACTATACACATTACATATGTAGAAAGTACTAAAGGTGCAATATTTTACGTTCCTAACTTTTTAAATGCGGAAGTATTGGCCAAAAAACCTTATATCGGAACAACCGGTTGTATGGGGCTACACAGAGCCAAAAATGCCTAATAAAATTAATAAGATTGTCTTCATGATCAGCTTTTGGGCAAAGGGGTAGTCGCAACGGTGCAAACGAAGAAAAAACTGTAGGGAAATCTTTTTGGTTTTAAGAAGAAATTCTTATTAAAAAACTATACATTTAGTACAAAGGTGTAGTTAGACGCTGGCAATTATCAGTATACGATGGCCGGATGGTTAGCAGCTGGGTTTAGCAATCGAAAAATTGTAAGTTCGATTCTCTCTTTTTTTCCTAATTAGAAATGTTAAAAAGAAATCTTCTTAAATATATTTATAAGATTTTCCTTTGAAACATTAACAACTCTACACATATCGGTAATTAGAAGCTGGCAGTCAAAAGTGAGCGATGGCCTGATGGTTAACAGCTGGGTTTATCATTCCGAAAATTGTAAGTTCGATTCTCGGTGAGGGCAATATCATTTTATTTTTCATTTAAAATATTAAAAAGAAAATCTTCTTAATAAAATTAAAAAGACGGTCTCTACAATAATAAGAAGCACATCTTCTTGAAGAAAATCTATAGAGATATCTTATGACTTTTGTTCTATTTTATTAGGCATTGTTGGCTCTGTGTATATGTTATATTTACCCGATCTTCTTGATTTTCCTCTACACACTACAAAAATTGAAAGTACTTAAGTTGCAAAATTTTATGTTCCTAACTTTTTAATTGCAGAAGTTTTGGCCAAAAAACCTTATATCTGAACAATCGGTTGTATGGGGGCTATATGTTACATTTGCCCGATCTTGTTGATTTTCACTATATACACTACATAAATAGAAAGTACTCGAGTTGCAAAATTTTACGTTCCTAACTTTTTAATTGCAGAAGTTTTGGTCAAAAAACCTTATATCTGAACAATCGGTTGTATGGGGGCTATATGTTACATTTGCCCGATCTTGTTGATTTTCACTATATACACTACATAAATAGAAAGTACTCGAGTTGCAAAATTTTACGGTCCTAACTTTTTAATTGCAGAAGTTTTGGCCAAAAAACCTTATATCTGAACAATCGGTTGTATGGGGGCTATATGTTACATTTGCCCGATCTTGTTGATTTTCACTATATACACTACATAAATAGAAAGTACTCGAGTTGCAAAATTTTCCGTTCCTAACTTTTTAATTGCAGAAGTTTTGGCCAAAAATTCTTATATCTGAACAATCGGTTGTATGGGGGCTATATGTTACATTTGCCCGATCTCGTTGATTTTCACTATATACACTACATAAATAGAAATTACTCGAGTTGCAAAATTTTACGTTCCTAACTTTTTAATTGCGGAAGTTTTGGCCAAAAAACCTTATATCTGAACAATCGGTTGTATGGGGGCTATATGTTATACTGGTCCGACCTTGTCAGTTCCGACAAATGATTCCTATATTACAAAATGGTGGGCACATACAAAATTTCAGCCAGATATCTCAAAAATTGAGGGACTAGTTTGCGTTCAAACAGACAGACGGACAGACGGACATGGCTAAATCAACTCATCTCGTCATCCTGATCATTTCGGTATACTTATTGATGGGTCTATCTCTTCTTCTTCTCATATTTACAAACATCGGACCAAAGTTATAATACCATTTCATGTTCATGAAAGGTATAAATATTAGAATGGAAGCTAAATGAAATGTTAAAATCGTCAAAAACATTAATATGAGTGGTGCTTTCTGAGATAAGCCTGAACATTTCTTTTTCGGTTCTCGTAAACTTTTTCCGATCGCCTTATTCAACTATAGCCAAACTTCCTTTTTCAGAATTTTTATACTGAGGTCAAAACGTGTCTTTTGTAACCTTGCTCGACCATCTTCCATGAAAGTTTTCAGGGCGCCTGTTTGTAAAAGAAAATACCTATGTGCCCAGTAAAAGAAGTGGTACATTAAAAAAATTCAAACCCGTTTGGAACCGGTTCCGGCTTTAGAAACGGTTTCGGTTTCGTTCTTCTTCAGATCAAAATAACGGTTACGGTTTCGGTTTCAGTTTTGAAAAATGAATCGGTTTTAATCGGTTACGGTTACGGTTTCGGTTTCGGTTGCAGTTCTTGGAATGTAGATGAAATATCTTTAAGTTTTTCTTAATAACTTAAAGTAAAAAATAATAGTTCCCAGTTTTATAACAAAATTTAAGATATACTTAAAATTTTTCTTAAGTGCTATTATATGTATGCATATGGATATACATATGTATGTACACGTCAGTATGTAAGCTTCTTTAGCACATTGGTTTGGCAGATTTATATGAAAAAGCCAGATCAGCATATTTAAATCTAAAGTATCAATGACAGACCTATAGAAATTAATATAAAGATCTTTGACTTTCAATATTATGTTTTCGCCGTTCTGCAAAATAAAACCAATAATATTTTCAAGGAAATCAATTTTCTTTTCATTTGGCCCAATCTACATCATAGATATTAATATTTTTCAGAAAATTGTATGGAATACCATTTTGCGCAAACATCTATTAAACCACTTTGCGCTACCTAAAAAGGCTTATCGCTTATTTATACTAAACAGGTAAAGAAAAAAAAATATTAAAAAATTCTATTCTATCAACATATGCACGAACTTAAGTGCATCTGAAAATTATTGGTATAACAATTGCGAGCCATGAATGCAACTAGCTAAAAATTACCAGTCCCTGTGATCCCTTATACATGTGAGATGCAGCAAAAACATTTCTTAAAAACACATGTCTACATACTTGTGTACATGACCATAGATTATTTCTAAACAATGGTATTCATCATTGAGTTGACCTTGGGATTTTAGACAGTTTTTGTTTTATATTATTTTATTTCATTATTTTTTCGTGAGGAAATATGAATTGAACCACTGGTTAGCAGAACAATAAAAAGGCATTCGCATTTTTCTTCCTATACGGTGACCATAATTTTTTTTTTTTTTAAAACAGAACTCATTTTACTTAAAACTTTCCACCCACCAAAATTTCCCTAAGCGCATCTGAAAATTGAAAAAAATCTGGCAAAACTATAACTATATATTTTTCCGTTTTTATTCTCCATTTAAAGTACTTTTCCCGATCCTTTTTCCCACTAAATTTTGCGAACGAAACGTATGTCTGTAAAAGTACAAAAAACCTTCCTAAAAATTATATGCGTCCGTTTTTTTGTGTTTTTTACACGTTTTCTGATACGATTTCTGATGTTTTTGGGATAATTTTTTGGTGTTTTTGTGATCACTGTTTTTATCAGTATAGTATCCGGACCGTTTCCGGATACGAAAAATTGTGGAAAAGCGAACCAATAGTAAATCCAGCCCAACAGTAAAGTTTCCGGACCGTTTTCGGATACGAAAACGATGGAAAAATATACGATCGGTAAAACGTACGTTGCTCTGCTGGATGGGTTGGTCTTTTCTTCACGTGAAATTTCTCTACCAGCCTATAAATTATTTGAGGTTACACTTTCAATGTTTTGAATAAAAAAGTGTTCCCGTTTTTCATGACGTAAAAAACGGCGGAATTTTAACGTAAGTACGTTAAGACCGATGAGTCCTAGTCAGGGTAACGAAATCTCTATTTAGCAAGTTTCGGTACATACGCCGTATGGCTTTTTGCAAATACGTGGTATTGTGCGCCGAGCGACGATTTGTTGAAAAGGTTGCAGGTACAGAAAAAAACAGAACATTTGCTTAAAAACAGAACATTTCTGTTATTTTCCTAAGAAAAAAATACGCAGAACACGCTCCTTAAAAACAGAACTGTTCTGCCAAAAACAGTTTAGTTTTTAAATTCTTATCGTAATCATGTTACCATTGCTTTCAGTTTGTCAAAATTGTTGGCAATTAAAATTAAATCAATTTATATTTAAAATTCTTAAATTTTTTAATATTTTTCAAAATGCAACGCAAAATCATAGGGCCAAACACTTGTTTGATAGGTCCCACCGAAAAGTTGGACTATGTTATAAAGGTTATAGCTTTTATAAGACCCAAATGGCTACCAGTGGGCTTTCGACCCTGGATCTGCCTTTTGGGGTAAATAGCATTTTCCACAAAATTTTCGAATAATAAAATTACACGAATGACAGATTGAACACAATTTATATCAAACACCCACTGCGTGTTGACAGTTGACAATTATTTCAAACCCAAAACCTACAAACACGGTGTTTGTTTTTGGTGGAAACACCGTATAACAAAGAAAATAATTTAATAATAAAAATTAATTTTTTACAACATTTTTATAAACAATTTGTAATTGAGGAAGAAGAGTATCTCTGAATTTCGTTTTTTTATTTAATCATAAATTCGTCTTTTTATAATATGAATCTTTATCAAATGTCACAAATTGTGATTTTTCAATGTTTGATGTTTTTCCCATATTTGTATTAATAAAATCTTCACTTTGTTTACTTGCAAACTAATAACAGAAATAAATCTTGCACGTACAACTTTCTTTAAACAGATGAAATCAAAATTTTGCATCCACACCGTAAGAAGAACGATCGCGATTGCTCAAAAATACAATCTTCTCAATTTGTGCTCCTAACTTATCGCGAGAAATGCAAAGGCAAACGAGCGTTGTTTAAAACATCGAAAACATTTTTCGTTTCTTAACGAGTGTATGCAATTATTTTATGTATATACATTGGAAACGAGCGAGCATACAAACGCGATCGCTCGTAGCAAGTCTTCTGGTATGAAAAATCGTTTGTTTACAAACTCCTAGCAATGAAATAATGCAGTTACTGTTTTCACTACCGCTCGTTTGCCTTAGCGTTTCTCGCGATATGTTAAGAGCGCAAAATGAGAAAGGGTGAGAAAACCATATGATTGAGAATTCGCGATCGAATTTTTCCCCACCCTGCTTACAAGGCAATTGGTCGGCCGATCCTGAACTATGCGTCGGTAATATGGTCGCCGGGGCTTGCAAACGTTCATTGGAGTCAGCTGCAGGCCTGTCAAAACACCGCACTCAGAACCGCTACGGGGTGCATCCTTATGTCTCCCATAACTCATATACACCTTGAGGCGGAAATGCTTCCAATTAAGGAGCATAATGAAATGCTAAACAAGCAGTACCTACTGAACTGCTGTAAACCACAGCACCCAAATAGCTAACTCCGCCTCCAAGGACCGTAAGGGTGCATCTACGTAAACATTTTGATGAGATCCGGCACTTTTTAACAACGCCGTTTGATCCAGAGGTCCACAAGCAGGCCTTGGGGCATATCCATGACACGTCTGTTGACCACCAGGTCGCGCTCTGCCCGGTGAATGCTGTTTTGCATGCCTCAACACCATGCATTTCTGTAGAGGAGCGTCATCTTCCTCTAGGGACAAGAGTCACTCTGGCTCAATTACGCTCTGGATATTGTAGCAGATTAAACTCCTACATATCCAGGCTGAACCCTGATGTGCCGAATGAATGTCCAGCATGCGGCTCGTCCCCTCATAATACCTACCACTTGCTCTACGGAGCCCACTCTTCTAACACCCATCTCCCTTTGGTCCCGCCCTATTGAAACTGCTAGTTTCCTTGGACTCCCGTTAGAAGATATTAATGACAATTTAGGCTAAGGAAAACTACGCGTTGGGCAGGACTACACCTCGTCACAGCAACAACAACAACAGGAGCGTGTGAGGGAAACGAGACGACTTTTCCGGGCGAATAAAATGGAAGCGGAAAAGCGTGAAATCGAAAAGCTTGAAATGCTAGCCAGCAGAAGCAACGCGCGAAAATTTTACCACAAACTTCGACGAATTAATGAAGTTTTTGCAAATGAAGGTGGTGCAAATGAACGAAGGCGCTCTGGCCCTGAAGGTATTCTTATCGGCACCCGCCGGTGGAATTAGAGGAAGAGAGGGGCCACCATTACGATAAGAGGACCAAGTGGAGGCAGATCTAAAAACACGCGGTGTCTCCAATTGGCGCCAGTTGGCTCAACAAAGAACCGACTGGCGCAACATGTTGGACGGCCAAAAGGCGATTAAAGGCTATTTTAAGTAAGTAAGTACGAGTTTATATATGTACCTTATACAATTTTAAGATGAACAAAAAATTCAAAATTGGTTAGAAAATCGGAAACATCCCTGAAAACTATTTTATAATAATAGTGTAGTTCTGCTAATGTTTGTCGGGGTCAAACTCGCCAACTCAAATTTTTTTTCATTTATGAATAATATTTGGACCATCGAAAAGTCCGGATTGAAGCTTCAAACACTTAGAGCACTCCTAATAATAAAACGCAACACGACATGACATGTACAAAATTTAAATAAACAGGTTGATATTACCACGCTTTTATTAGGTTCACTTGTATGTTTGTTTGTTTGCTTGCTTGCTTGCTTGTATGTATGTAACTCTCGTTCGGTTTAAGCCCCAGTGGCCCAAAAACCGTAAAATGTCCCTAAAATATGGGTATCAAACGAAAGGGGAACGCCCCAGGATTCCTTTGGACTTCGATAAATTTATCGATAACTGAGTTATCGGTCAAAATATGATTGCCCAAAAACCTAAAAAAATCCCTACAATATGGGTATCAAACGAAAGGTGAAGTCCCCAGGTTTCACTTGGACATCGACATATTTCGATAAATTTATCGATAACTGAGTTATCGGTCAAAATGTGGTTGCCCGAAAACCTTAAAATTTCCCTACACTATGGGTATCAAACGAAAGGGGAAGGCCCCAGGTTTCATTTGGACTTCGATATATTTCGATAGATTTATCGATAACTGAGTTATCGGTCAAAATATGATTGCCCAAAAACGTAAAAAATTCCCTACAATATGGGTATCAAACGAAAGGTGAAGGCCGCAGGTTTCATTTGGACATCGACATATTTCGATAAATTTATCGATAACTGAGTTATCGGTCAAAATATGATTGCCCAAAAACCTGAAAAATTCTCTACAATATGGGTATCAAACGAAAGGGGAGGGCCCCAGGTTTCGTTTGGACATCGACATATTTCGATAAATTTATCTTGGACATCGACATATCAAAATATGAAGGCCCAAAGGCCTAAAAAAATCCCTACAATATGGGTATCAAACGAAAGGTGAAGTCCCCATGTTTCCTTGGACATCGACATATTTCGATAAATTTATGGATAACTGAGTTATCGGTCAAAATATGATTGCCCAAAAACCTAAAAAAATCCCTACAATATGGGTATCAAACGAAAGGTGAAGGCCCCAGGTTTCATTTGGACTTCGATATATTTCGATAAATTTATCGATTACTGAGTTATCGGTCAAAATATGATTGCCCAAAAACCTAAAAAAAATCCCTACAATATGGGTATCAAACGAAAGGTGAAGGCCCCAGGTTTCATTTGGACATCGACATATTTCGATAAATTTATCGATAACTGAGTTATCGGTCAAAATATGATTGCCCAAAAACCTGAAAAATTCCCTACAATATGGGTATCAAACGAAAGGTGAAGGCGCCAGGTTTCACTTGGACATCGACATATTTCGATAAATTTATCGATAACTGAGTTATCGGTCAAAATGTGGTTGCCCGAAAACCTTAAAATTTCCCTACAATATGGGTATCAAACGAAGGGGGAAGGCCCCAGGTTTCATTTGGAATTCGATATATTTCGATAAATTGATCGATAACTGAGTTATCGGTCAAAATATAAATGCCCAAAAACCTAAAAAGTTCCCTACAATATGGGTATCGAACGAAAGGTGAAGGCCCCAGGTCTCATTTGGACTTCGATAAATGTATCGATAACTGAGTTATCGGTCAAAATATGATTGCCCAAAAACCTTAAAAATTCCCCACAATATGGGTATCAAACGAAAGGTGGGGGTTCCAGGTTTCACTTGGACATCGACATATTTCGATAAATTTATCGATTACTGAGTTATCGGTCAAAATATAATTGCCCAAAAACCTAAAAAATTCCCTACAATATGGGTATCAAACGAAAGGTGAAGGCCCCAGGTCTCATTTGGACTTCGATATATTTCGATAAATTTATCGATAACTGAGTTATCGGTCAAAATATGATTGCCCAAAAACCTAAAAAATTCCCTACAATATGGGTATCAAACGAAAGGGAAAGGCCCCAGGCTTCATTTGGACTTCGATATATTTCGATAAATTTATCGATAACTGAGTTATTGTCAAAATCTGAGGCAAAATGCCTTAAAATTCCCTAACAATATGGGTATCAAACGAAAGTGGAAGTCCAGAGGTTTCGTTTGGACTTTGATATATTTCGATAAATTTATCGATAACTGATTTATCGGTCAAAATATGATTGCCCAAAAACCTAAAAAAATCCCTACAATATGGGTATCAAACGAAAGGTGAAGGCCCCAGGTTTCATTTGGACTTCGATATATTTCGATAAATTTATCGATAACTGAGTTATCGGTCAAAATATGATTGCCCAAAAACTTAAAAAAATCCCTACAATATGGGTATCAAACGAAAGGTGAAGGCCCCAGGTTTCATTTGGACATCGACATATTTCGATAAATTTATCGATAACTGAGTTACCGGTCAAAATATGATTGCCCAAAAACCTGAAAAATTCCCTACAATATGGGTATCAAACGAAAGGGGAGGGCCCCAGGTTTCATTTGGACATCGACATATTTCGATAAATTTATCGATAACTGAGTTATCGGACAAAATATGAAGGCCCAAAAACCTAAAAAAAATCCCTACAATATGGGTATCAAACGAAAGGTGAAGGCCCCAGGTTTCACTTGGACATCGACATATTTCGATAAATTTATCGATAACTGAGTTATCGGTCAAAATGTGGTTGCCCGAAAACCTTAAAATTTCCCTACAATATGGGTATCAAACGAAAGGGGAAGGCCCCAGGTTTCATTTGGAATTCGATATATTTCGATAAATTGATCGATAACTGAGTTATCGGTCAAAATATAAATGCCCAAAAACCTAAAAAGTTCCCTACAATATGGGTATCAAACGAAAGGTGAAGGCCCCAGGTCTCATTTGGACTTCGATAAATTTATCGATAACTGAGTTATCGGTCAAAATATGATTGCCCAAAAACCTTAAAAATTCCCCACAATATGGGTATCAAACGAAAGGTGAGGGTCCCAGGTTTCACTTGGACATCGACATATTTCGATGAATTTATCGATTACTGAGTTATCGGTCAAAATATAATTGCCCAAAAACCTAAAAAATTCCCTACAATATGGGTATCAAACGAAAGGTGAAGGCCCCAGGTCTCATTTGGACTTCGATATATTTCGATAAATTTATCGATAACTGAGTTATCGGTCAAAATATGATTGCCCAAAAACCTGAAAAATTCCCTACAATATGGGTATCAAACGAAAGGGGAGGGCCCCAGGTTTCGTTTGGACATCGACATATTTCGATGAATTTATCGATTACTGAGTTATCGGTCAAAATATAATTGCCCAAAAACCTAAAAAATTCCCTACAATATGGGTATCAAACGAAAGGTGAAGGCCCCAGGTCTCATTTGGACTTCGATATATTTCGATAAATTTATCGATAACTGAGTTATCGGTCAAAATATGATTGCCCAAAAACCTTAAAAATTCCCCACAATATGGGTATCAAACGAAAGGTGAGGGTCCCAGGTTTCACTTGGACATCGACATATTTCGATGAATTTATCGATTACTGAGTTATCGGTCAAAATATAATTGCCCAAAAACCTAAAATATTCCCTACAATATGGGTATCAAACGAAAGGTGAAGGCCCCAGGTCTCATTTGGACTTCGATAAATTTATCGATAACTGAGTTATCGGTCAAAATATGATTGCCCAAAAACCTAAAAAATTCCCTACAATATGGGTATCAAACGAAAGGGAAAGGCCCCAGGTTTCATTTGGACTTCGATATATTTCGATAAATTTATCGATAACTGAGTTATCGGTCAAAATATGATTGCCCAAAAACCTTAAAAATTCCCCACAATATGGGTATCAAACGAAAGGTGAGGGTCCCAGGTTTCACTTGGACATCGACATATTTCGATGAATTTATCGATTACTGAGTTATCGGTCAAAATATAATTGCCCAAAAACCTAAAAAATTCCCTACAATATGGGTATCAAACGAAAGGTGAAGGCCCCAGGTCTCATTTGGACTTCGATATATTTCGATAAATTTATCGATAACTGAGTTATCGGTCAAAATATGATTGCCCAAAAACCTGAAAAATTCCCTACAATATGGGTATCAAACGAAAGGGGAGGGCCCCAGGTTTCATTTGGACATCGACATATTCCGATAAATTTATCTTGGACATCGACATATCAAAATATGAAGGCCCAAAGGCCTAAAAAATTCCCTACAATATGGGTATCAAACGAAAGGTGAAGTCCCCATGTTTCACTTGGACATCGACATATTTCGATAACTGAGTTATCGGTCAAAATGTGGGCCCAGGTTTCATTTGGACTTCGATATATTTCGATAAATTTATCGATAACTGAGTTATCGGTCAAAATATGATTGCCCAAAAACTTAAAAAAATCCCTACAATATGGGTATCAAACGAAAGGTGAAGTCCCCATGTTTCACTTGGACATCGACATATTTCGATAAATTTATCGATAACTGAGTTATCGGTCAAAATGTGGGCCCCAGGTTTCATTTGGACTTCGATATATTTCGATAAATTTATCGATAACTGAGTTATCGGTCAAAATATGATTGCCCAAAAAACCTAAAAAAATCCCTACAATATGGGTATCAAACGAAAGGTGAAGGCCCCAGGTTTCATTTGGACATCGACATATTTCGATAAATTTATCGATAACTGAGTTATCGGTCAAAATATGATTGCCCAAAAACCTGAAAAATTCCCTACAATATGGGTATCAAACGAAAGGATAGGGCCCCAGATTTCATTTGGACATCGACATATTTCGATAAATTTATCGATAACTGAGTTATCGGTCAAAATATGAAGGCCCAAAAACCTAAAAAAATCCCTACAATATGGGTATCAAACGAAAGGTGAAGGCCCCAGGTTTCACTTGGACATCGACATATTTCGATAAATTTATCGATAACTGAGTTATCGGTCAAAATGTGGTTGCCCGAAAACCTTAAAATTTCCCTACAATATGGGTATCTATACGAAAGGGGAAGGCCCCAGGTTTCATTTGGAATTCGATATATTTCGATAAATGTCAACTGAATAGGTCGTGTATTTTGTGCGCTCTCAATTTGTTGTATATTTCCCTAGAAATATAAGGAAATTTGCCAATAGCTATCGCTTCAATGCTACTCGTGTGTGTTGTAAACTGTTTTTGGTGTTTTTTGCAACTAATTTCATCACCTATCCTGCTGGCTGCTTGATAAAGTTTCAATAGCAAAGCTGAAATAAAAACTAAAAATGAAACCTGCTACAACAACAACGTCACGGAGAAACCCGCAAAGAGGACAGATGTCACCCCCGAAAACCCCTATGACACCGTCTTCTTCTGCACTTGACAGACTCGAAAAGAAGCTGGATGAGCAGAGAGACGAAATTGTTAAAGAGCTGACTGCAGTAATGGTGAGTTCTGAAGAGCGCGTAATGCAGAGGATTAGTGAGTTAGCAGCTGAAACAGCGAATCTTAAGCTCACGGTAGCGGCAATTGAGAAAAGAGTAACTAATAAAAATAAGCTGCAGCTGTCAGTAAAATGATCACGGGGTGCACTAAAATCCTTGACACTGCTAGTATAAATGGCGATCGATTGATGTCGCTCTAGTTGTCGATA
Organism: Campiglossa producta; assembly: GCA_964058755.1. Taxonomy (NCBI): domain Eukaryota; kingdom Metazoa; phylum Arthropoda; class Insecta; order Diptera; family Tephritidae; genus Campiglossa; species Campiglossa producta. Next base: position 32,625,231 of record CAXKVI010000004.1, read on the forward strand.
AGGTAGTATAAAAACAAACAAACAAAATAAAATGAATACATACTAAGTGAACATGATGGATATAAGCTAGCAATAATCTCAACGCAGCTTGGTGTAAGAGGTACACACTGCGGGCTTAGAAATTCCTAATCCCCTTGGTTCTTGGTTCGATGACCAACAAAAGGTGATGAAAAAATTTCTAAACATAAAAGCCATTTGATAAGTGCCCTTGAGCAAGGCCGAAATTACGTAATCATGGTAGCTTGTAATTGTTGTTACTTTTCCATCTTGTTCACTAATAATAAAAACATAGAATAATTTAAGAAAAAATTATTCACAAACGGTCAAAAGTCCACCAAAGTTTCAAAGATTCTCAAATTAATGACCACAAACTCATAACATACATACATATTAATCGCAGGACACAGCGAAAAAAGCCACCCTGTGAAAATAAGCTGCAGCTGTCAGTAAAATGATCACGGGGTGCACTAAAATCCTTGACACTGCTAGTATAAATGGCGATCGATTGATGTCGCTCTAGTTGTCGATAAGGTAGTATAAAAACAAACAAACAAAATAAAATGAATACATACTAAGTGAACATGATGGATATAAGCTAGCAATAATCTCAACGCAGCTTGGTGTAAGAGGTACACACTGCGGGCTTAGAAATTCCTAATCCCCTTGGTTCTTGGTTCGATGACCAACAAAAGGTGATGAAAAAATTTCTAAACATAAAAGCCATTTGATAAGTGCCCTTGAGCAAGGCCGAAATTACGTAATCATGGTAGCTTGTAATTGTTGTTACTTTTCCATCTTGTTCACTAATAATAAAAACATAGAATAATTTAAGAAAAAATTATTCACAAACGGTCAAAAGTCCACCAAAGTTTCAAAGATTCTCAAATTAATGACCACAAACTCATAACATACATACATATTAATCGCAGGACACAGCGAAAAAAGCCACCCTGTGAAAATAAGCTGCAGCTGTCAGTAAAATGATCACGGGGTGCACTAAAATCCTTGACACTGCTAGTATAAATGGCGATCGATTGATGTCGCTCTAGTTGTCGATAAGGTAGTATAAAAACAAACAAACAAAATAAAATGAATACATACTAAGTGAACATGATGGATATAAGCTAGCAATAATCTCAACGCAGCTTGGTGTAAGAGGTACACACTGCGGGCTTAGAAATTCCTAATCCCCTTGGTTCTTGGTTCGATGACCAACAAAAGGTGATGAAAAAATTTCTAAACATAAAAGCCATTTGATAAGTGCCCTTGAGCAAGGCCGAAATTACGTAATCATGGTAGCTTGTAATTGTTGTTACTTTTCCATCTTGTTCACTAATAATAAAAACATAGAATAATTTAAGAAAAAATTATTCACAAACGGTCAAAAGTCCACCAAAGTTTCAAAGATTCTCAAATTAATGACCACAAACTCATAACATACATACATATTAATCGCAGGACACAGCGAAAAAAGCCACCCTGTGAAAATAAGCTGCAGCTGTCAGTAAAATGATCACGGGGTGCACTAAAATCCTTGACACTGCTAGTATAAATGGCGATCGATTGATGTCGCTCTAGTTGTCGATAAGGTAGTATAAAAACAAACAAACAAAATAAAATGAATACATACTAAGTGAACATGATGGATATAAGCTAGCAATAATCTCAACGCAGCTTGGTGTAAGAGGTACACACTGCGGGCTTAGAAATTCCTAATCCCCTTGGTTCTTGGTTCGATGACCAACAAAAGGTGATGAAAAAATTTCTAAACATAAAAGCCATTTGATAAGTGCCCTTGAGCAAGGCCGAAATTACGTAATCATGGTAGCTTGTAATTGTTGTTACTTTTCCATCTTGTTCACTAATAATAAAAACATAGAATAATTTAAGAAAAAATTATTCACAAACGGTCAAAAGTCCACCAAAGTTTCAAAGATTCTCAAATTAATGACCACAAACTCATAACATACATACATATTAATCGCAGGACACAGCGAAAAAAGCCACCCTGTGAAAATAAGCTGCAGCTGTCAGTAAAATGATCACGGGGTGCACTAAAATCCTTGACACTGCTAGTATAAATGGCGATCGATTGATGTCGCTCTAGTTGTCGATAAGGTAGTATAAAAACAAACAAACAAAATAAAATGAATACATACTAAGTGAACATGATGGATATAAGCTAGCAATAATCTCAACGCAGCTTGGTGTAAGAGGTACACACTGCGGGCTTAGAAATTCCTAATCCCCTTGGTTCTTGGTTCGATGACCAACAAAAGGTGATGAAAAAATTTCTAAACATAAAAGCCATTTGATAAGTGCCCTTGAGCAAGGCCGAAATTACGTAATCATGGTAGCTTGTAATTGTTGTTACTTTTCCATCTTGTTCACTAATAATAAAAACATAGAATAATTTAAGAAAAAATTATTCACAAACGGTCAAAAGTCCACCAAAGTTTCAAAGATTCTCAAATTAATGACCACAAACTCATAACATACATACATATTAATCGCAGGACACAGCGAAAAAAGCCACCCTGTGAAAATAAGCTGCAGCTGTCAGTAAAATGATCACGGGGTGCACTAAAATCCTTGACACTGCTAGTATAAATGGCGATCGATTGATGTCGCTCTAGTTGTCGATAAGGTAGTATAAAAACAAACAAACAAAATAAAATGAATACATACTAAGTGAACATGATGGATATAAGCTAGCAATAATCTCAACGCAGCTTGGTGTAAGAGGTACACACTGCGGGCTTAGAAATTCCTAATCCCCTTGGTTCTTGGTTCGATGACCAACAAAAGGTGATGAAAAAATTTCTAAACATAAAAGCCATTTGATAAGTGCCCTTGAGCAAGGCCGAAATTACGTAATCATGGTAGCTTGTAATTGTTGTTACTTTTCCATCTTGTTCACTAATAATAAAAACATAGAATAATTTAAGAAAAAATTATTCACAAACGGTCAAAAGTCCACCAAAGTTTCAAAGATTCTCAAATTAATGACCACAAACTCATAACATACATACATATTAATCGCAGGACACAGCGAAAAAAGCCACCCTGTGAAAATAAGCTGCAGCTGTCAGTAAAATGATCACGGGGTGCACTAAAATCCTTGACACTGCTAGTATAAATGGCGATCGATTGATGTCGCTCTAGTTGTCGATAAGGTAGTATAAAAACAAACAAACAAAATAAAATGAATACATACTAAGTGAACATGATGGATATAAGCTAGCAATAATCTCAACGCAGCTTGGTGTAAGAGGTACACACTGCGGGCTTAGAAATTCCTAATCCCCTTGGTTCTTGGTTCGATGACCAACAAAAGGTGATGAAAAAATTTCTAAACATAAAAGCCATTTGATAAGTGCCCTTGAGCAAGGCCGAAATTACGTAATCATGGTAGCTTGTAATTGTTGTTACTTTTCCATCTTGTTCACTAATAATAAAAACATAGAATAATTTAAGAAAAAATTATTCACAAACGGTCAAAAGTCCACCAAAGTTTCAAAGGGAACTTTTTAGGTTTTTGGGCATTTATATTTTGACCGATAACTCAGTTATCGATCAATTTATCGAAATATATCGAATTCCAAATGAAACCTGGGGCCTTCCCCTTTCGTTTGATACCCATATTGTAGGGAAATTTTAAGGTTTTCGGGCAACCACATTTTGACCTATAACTCAGTTATCGATAAATTTATCGAAATATGTCGATGTCCAAGTGAAACCTGGGGCCTTCACCTTTCGTTTGATACCCATATTGTAGGGATTTTTTTTAGGTTTTTGGGCCTTCATATTTTGACCGATAACTCAGTTATCGATAAATTTATCGAAATATGTCGATGTCCAAATGAAACCTGGGGCCCTCCCCTTTCGTTTGATACCCATATTGTAGGGAATTTTTCAGGTTTTTGGGCAATCATATTTTGACAGATAACTCAGTTATCGATCAATTTATCGAAATATGTCGATGTCCAAATGAAACCTGGGGCCTTCACCTTTCGTTTGATACCCATATTGTAGGGATTTTTTTAGGTTTTTGGGCAATCATATTTTGACCGATAACTCAGTTATCGATAAATTTATCGAAATATATCGCAGTCCAAATGAAACCTGGGGCCTTCACCTTTCGTTTGATACCCATATTGTAGGGATTTTTTTAGGTTTTTGGGCAATCATATTTTGACCGATAACTCAGTTATCGATAAATTTATCGAAATATATCGAAGTCCAAACGAAACCTCTGGACTTCCACTTTCGTTTGATACCCATATTGTTAGGGAATTTTAAGGCATTTTGCCTCAGATTTTGACAATAACTCAGTTATCGATAAATTTATCGAAATATATCGAAGTCCAAATGAAACGTGGGGCCTTTCCCTTTCGTTTGATACCCATATTGTAGGGAATTTTTTAGGTTTTTGGGCAATCATATTTTGACCGATAACTCAGTTATCGATAAATTTATCGAAATATATCGAAGTCCAAATGAGACCTGGGGCCTTCACCTTTCGTTTGATACCCATATTGTAGGGAATTTTTTAGGTTTTTGGGCAATTATATTTTGACCGATAACTCAGTAATCGATAAATTCATCGAAATATGTCGATGTCCAAGTGAAACCTGGGACCCCCACCTTTCGTTTGATACCCATATTGTGGGGAATTTTTAAGGTTTTTGGGCAATCATATTTTGACCGATAACTCAGTTATCGATAAATTTATCGAAGTCCAAATAAGACCTGGGGCCTTCACCTTTCGTTCGATACCCATATTGTAGGGAACTTTTTAGGTTTTTGGGCATTTATATTTTGACCGATAACTCAGTTATCGATCAATTTATCGAAATATATCGAATTCCAAATGAAAGCTGGGGCCTTCCCCCTTCGTTTGATACCCATATTGTAGGGAAATTTTAAGGTTTTCGGGCAACCACATTTTGACCGATAACTCAGTTATCGATAAATTTATCGAAATATGTCGATGTCCAAGTGAAACCTGGGGCCTTCACCTTTCGTTTGATACCCATATTGTAGGGATTTTTTTTAGGTTTTTGGGCCTTCATATTTTGACCGATAACTCAGTTATCGATAAATTTATCGAAATATGTCGATGTCCAAATGAAACCTGGGGCCCTCCCCTTTCGTTTGATACCCATATTGTAGGGATTTTTTCAAGTTTTTGGGCAATCATATTTTGACCGATAACTCAGTTATCGATAAATTTATCGAAATATGTCGATGTCCAAATGAAACCTGGGGCCTTCACCTTTCGTTTGATACCCATATTGTAGGGATTTTTTTAGGTTTTTGGGCAATCATATTTTGACCGATAACTCAGTTATCGATAAATTTATCGAAATATATCGAAGTCCAAATGAAACCTGGGGCCTTCACCTTTCGTTTGATGCCCACATTGTAGGGATTTTTTTAGGTTTTTGGGCAATCATATTTTGACCGATAACTCAGTTATCGATAAATTTATCGAAATATATCGAAGTCCAAACGAAACCTCTGGAGTTCCACTTTCGTTTGATACCCATATTGTTAGGGAATTTTAAGGCATTTTGCCTCAGATTTTGACAATAACTCAGTTATCGATAAATTTATCGAAATATATCGAAGTCCAAATGAAACCTGGGGCCTTTCCATTTCGTTTGATACCCATATTGTAGGGAATTTTTTAGGTTTTTGGGCAATCATATTTTGACCGATAACTCAGTTATCGATAAATTTATCGAAATATATCGAAGTCCAAATGAGACCTGGGGCCTTCACCTTTCGTTTGATACCCATATTGTAGGGAATTTTTTAGGTTTTTGGGCAATTATATTTTGACCGATAACTCAGTAATCGATAAATTTATCGAAATATGTCGATGTCCAAGTGAAACCTGGGACCCCCACCTTTCGTTTGATACCCATATTGTGGGGAATTTTTAAGGTTTTTGGGCAATCATATTTTGACCGATAACTCAGTTATCGATAAATTTATCGAAGTCCAAATGAGACCTGGGGCCTTCACCTTTCGTTCCATACCCATATTGTAGGGAACTTTTTAGGTTTTTGGGCATTTATATTTTGACCGATAACTCAGTTATCGATCAATTTATCGAAATATATCGAATTCCAAATGAAATCTGGGGCCTTCCCCCTTCGTTTGATACCCATATTGTAGGGAAATTTTAAGGTTTTCGGGCAACCACATTTTGACCGATAACTCAGTTATCGATAAATTTATCGAAATATGTCGATGTCCAAGTGAAACCTGGGGCCTTCACCTTTCGTTTGATACCCATATTGTAGGGATTTTTTAGGTTTTTGGGCAATCATATTTTGACCGATAACTCAGTAATCGATAAATTTATCGAAATATATCGAAGTCCAAATGAAACCTGGGGCGTTCACCTTTCGTTTGATACCCATATTGTAGGGATTTTTTTAGGTTTTTGGGCAATCATATTTTGACCGATATCTCAGTTATCGATAAATTTATCGAAATATATCGAAGTCCAAATGAAACCTGGGGCCCACATTTTGACCGATAACTCAGTTATCGATAAATTTATCGAAATATGTCGATGTCCAAGTGAAACATGGGGACTTCACCTTTCGTTTGATACCCATATTGTAGGGAATTTTTTAGTCCTTTGGGCCTTCATATTTTGATATGTCGATGTCCAAGATAAATTTATCGAAATATGTCGATGTCCAAATGAAACCTGGGGCCCTCCCCTTTCGTTTGATACCCATATAGTAGTGAATTTTTTAGGTTTTTGGGCAATCATATTTTGACCGATAACTCAGTTATCGATAAATTTATCGAAATATGTCGATGTCTAAATGAAACCTGCGGCCTTCACCTTTCGTTTGATACCCATATTGTAGGGAATTGTTTACGTTTTTGGGCAATCATATTTTGACCGATAACTCAGTTATCGATAAATCTATCGAAATATATCGAAGTCCAAATGAAACCTGGGGCCTTCCCCTTTCGTTTGATACCCATATTGTAGGGAAATTTTAAGGTTTTCGGGCAACCACATTTTGACCGATAACTCAGTTATCGATAAATTTATCGAAATATGTCGATGTCCAAGTGAAACCTGGGGACTTCACCTTTCGTTTGATACCCATATTGTAGGGATTTTTTTGGGTTTTTGGGCAATCATATTTTGACCGATAACTCAGTTATCGATAAATTTATCGAAATATATCGAAGTCCAAATGAATCCTGGGGCGTTCCCCTTTCGTTTGATACCCATATTTTAGGGACATTTTACGGTTTTTGTGCCACTGGGGCTTAAACCGAACGAGAGTTACATACATACAAGCAAGCAAGCAAGCAAACAAACAAACATACAAGTGAACCTAATAAAAGCGTGGTAAAATAGTAGGTTAATTTAAAGTAACATAGATTATTTTGCATGGAAGCGTCGAAAGTGATTCGTAACGGCAATGGAAGATCATAAGGGAGGTGTAAAACTGATAATATGAAAGATATAAAAGAAAAAGTAAAGATGAGAGAAAGAAATTTAAAAAGTGTGACTTTGGCCTTTTTTTGCTCTCCTGACAAATTCTGATTTTGTAACTTAGAACGTTATTCGCGATGATGCTTCAATTATTCAACTACAGCTTAATGACAAATTCTATGAATTGGAGGTACCTTTACATTTCTCAGATCACATCTGAAAGGGGAATAACTTTTTAACAATAACTCAGAACGGGTTATAAAATGAGTTTGTAGAAATTTTCCATAAGAAGAGTTTTAAAAATATATTTTTACTCACTTTTCATGATTCTTTGAGTAAGCAGTATCGGTTTTTATGTAAAACATACCTTTCACGAAAACTCTGTGGCACCCTGTAGGAAAATCTCTAGTTCAGAACTGGTGCGCTTTTAGGTTCGGGTTTCAGTACGGAATTAACATGGTGCTGTCTTAGAGGAAGGAAGTTCTGTCCCTGTATTAACTGTTCTTTAGTTCCCAAACTGGAACACAGGATGCATTTTAAGTTTCATATCCTATTTATTCATTCATTCATTCATTCATTCATTCATTTATTGACAGTATTAGCACAATAAGATCTTGTATGATCTTTTATAGTGCAACAATCATTACATATTAGTGGGTATAATTTTTAAAACTTAAAACTAAAAAATTTTATCAAATTTAAAAACATGTAAACAAGTAAAAAAAGTAAAAAAAAAAAAAATTAAAAATTAAAAAATAAAGGAATAACAATGGTAATATATGAGATTGACAAGAATAGTTACAATGACCTTTAACAACAATATTTTACAACAATGATTGACTAGACTAATAAGTAGCTAAACTCAGATTTTAATTTGAATACACCTTACCAAAGAAAGAAAATATAACATTCTTAAGGTTGCTTTTACTTAAGCTATTGCGAACAGAGTTGGGGATAGAGTTCCAAATGCGGATAGCATTGACAAAGAAAAGTCTTGCAGAGTTTAGATAATTGTAGCTGGGAACGATCAAATCACTTATGCGAGCAGATCTAGAAAATGTTAACTTGTTATATAAATAAGTTGGCATTTTATCAGCAATCACACGACACAGAAATATACAGTTCCTTGCCTTAAGATACTCAGATATTTCACAACCCAAGAGACTCGTTCTCCACGCAGATATATGATCATACTTAGCCAACCCGAAGACATACCGCGTGACATGATTAAAGGCAACATCAATCTTATGTGCTGATTTGGAATCTAATTTGCTGTATATACACTCCGAATAGCAGATAATTGGTAGTATTAGCTGTATAGCAAGCCGCTTCCTTATTACAAGTGGGGTGAAGGGGGCAGACATTCGTAGATTACGTAGAGTGTAGTAAACTTTACTGATAACAGCATTAATATGATCATCACAAGACAGACTAGAGTTAATAACAACCCCCAGATTCCTTACTTTAGACACGTACTTAAGGCACTTATTATTGATGTATAAAGCTGGTAGATTTGAAGAGTTAATTTGCCTTTTAGATATGGGTAACACATACGATTTTTCACTATTAAGGGAAAGATAATTTTTTTGCGCCCAAGACGAAATAGCTGACAAATCACTATTAAACTTGGCACAAAGTTCAGAAACTTGCGCATGTGTTCCAGACATATAAAGTTGTATATCATCTGCATAAGCATGTATTTGAGCATACAGACAGGTGGTAAATATGTCATTAATAAATAGGCTAAATAATAACGGTCCAAGTATAGAACCTTGAGGGACACCATTAAATAACAACTTGAGACTAGAGACTTGCGATCCCACCTTCACTCGTTGTGCTCTACCACCCAAGTAACTCCTCATGAGACTTAAAGCAGAGTCCCCAAAACCGAAATAAGACTTAAGCTTCATGCATAACAACGTGTGATTGACAGAATCAAACGCTTTAGAAAAGTCGAGCAGACACAACATTGTTATCTTGTTACTGTCATAGGGTGCCCGAATATCATCCAAGATTTTGATTATTGCAGTTGAACAGCTATGCTTTGCTCTAAAACCAGACTGGAATGGGGAAAGTAGATTGAACTTATCAATATAAGCATGAATCTGTTCAGATAACAAGCTCTCAAAGGTCTTCGACAACGCAGGAAGGATGCTTATGGGACGAAAATCACTTAGACAGCTGGCGGACTTATTTTTAGCTACAGGAAGGACAGATGCAATCTTCCACACATCAGGAAAGCACGAGGTTGTGATGCAGTGGTTGATAATATGGGTCAGGGTTGGCAGTACCTGTGGAAGAACAATTTTTATAAATTTTAGAGGAATACCATCTTCACCAATAGCATTTGAACGTATCTTATAAATACATCTCACCACATCATACTCCGACACAGAGCAAAATTCAAATTTCTGAGAAAAAGTCACAGGACAATGTATTGGTTTACTCTTTCCCAAACCGTTTCTCCTTAAATTGTTATTACTTTTTCTTTATGAAGACTTTATTTATATTTGTATGTTCGTGATTATATTTTCCTTTCTATTTACATACTTATTTCTACTTTAGCGCCTCTAAGTTTTGACTTTTTACTGTTATAATGGAGGCACCTCGAATAAATCCAGCGTTCATCGGAGATGATGGGAGATCTGTTAACAGTCATTCAAAATTCATAACCAGCTCAGATGTACAGCAGGTAAGTTATGACTGCTTGCTTGACATATAGACACACTTGAATTATCTTTTTTTCTACTTGACAGAAATCACCGGAAAAAGAAAATAATGAGAAAGAGCGCGAGACCTGGGGCAAAGGTGTTGAGTTTCTTTTCTCATGTATAGCAATGTCTGTGGGTCTGGGTAATGTCTGGCGCTTTCCCTTCACAGCTCTGGACAACAGTGGAGGAGCTTTTTTGATACCTTACCTTATAGTATTGTTTTTAATTGGTAAACCAATTTACTACATTGAAATGGCGATAGGCCAATTCTCAAGTTGTGGATCGGTCAAAGTATATAATTTCTGCCCAGCAATGAAAGGTTTGTGGCTATGTAATAATAAAATACAGTATAGATTATAACAATGCATACATAAAAACATCATATTGTCTAAAAAAATATGAAATTATTTTTGAATGTATTTATGTATCATATACATAAACATACTATGTCTTATTTATCCTCTCCGAGGCTCGGTACAAATACGTTTTCGAAAAGTAAGGACCATCCTAGTACATACTTATTAATAGATACTAATAAAGAATCATATATATGTATGCATTTTCATTGCTAATGTTTTTTTTTACAATTTCGAAGGCATAGGCATTGGTCAGGTAATTTCTATAACAGTCGTTTCCACCTACTATGTTGCTATTATGGGCATGATTTTGCGTTACCTTTTTGACTCATTCAAATCACCGCTACCTTGGACAGTATGCGACGACGCATGGAATGAGGCTTGTGTTGCGGCCGAATCAATAAACACACCTGAATCCATCGTTGGATTACCAGCAGAAGAACAACTTTCCATATTGAATGACACCAATTATAGAAATACTAGTGTAGTTACGCAACACCATAATAAAACCTTTTCATCAACAGAATTATATTTTATGTAAGTTTCATTACTTTCACTTGCATCTATACACTAACCACCATCATACTAAAATTGAGTAACTACATAAATACATATCAATATATAAACATAGTATAACATGTAATCAGAAACTTTTGAAACAATTCCATTACCGCTTCAGCTACGCATGTTTTTGTCAAATTAAATTAAGCTATCGAGTTCATTTAAAATATTAAGCAAGCAATTCATTTTTCGCCATTGAACTTCATCAAGTTTTCTGATGCTGATTTTGTGGTTATTGCATGAGACATTCTTGAATCAAAGCAATTTTTTTAATCAATCAAGAAATCGACACCGCATATCACTTTAATTTCACAAGGCACAAACTATAGGCATAATTAAATTGTACATACCACACGGAGTGTTATTGTTTCTTGAAGCTCTATTCCAAAATAAATTATAACCCATGAAAATTTTCAATATAACTGTATATAGTATGCTTAACCGTTGCATAGTTTTAAGCAAGGTCTGAAACCGATTAAAATAACGTTCCGGTTTCGGTTTCGGTTTTGCAGCGTGTTTCGGTTTCGGTTCCGGTTTCGTTCTTCAAAATTTATTTCGGTTTCGGTTACGGTTTCGTTCCGGTTCCGGTTTCCAAATAAAAACACGAAAAAAAAAATTTACTACTAAAATACTCAAGTACCTATGTAGAAGAATTTTCATAATTTTTTTCCTGCGGCGTGATGGGATTTCTCCAATATAATAATACATTTATTAACGCTATGCATGGATGAAATTTCTGCAAAACAAATTCCTAAAGTTAACTCTACTTTTTTATTAAAAAAATATTAAAATGGAAGCCAAATGAAATGTATAAATCGTTAAAAACATTAAAGTTAGTGGCGCTTTCCGAGACAAGCCTGAACATTTCTTTTTCGGATCTCGTAAATTTGTTTCGATCGCTTCATTCAACTATAGTCAAACTTCCTCTTTCAGAATTTTGATACTGATGTCAAAACGTAGCTCGACAATCTTCCATGAAAACTTTCATGGTACCTGTTTGTAAAAGGTAACAGAAGTAAGGTATTGAAAAAATTCAAAACCGTTTGGAACCGGTTCCGGCTTTTGAAACGGTTTCGGTTTCGGTCATTTCCAGATCAAAATAACGGTTACGGTTCCGGTTTCGGGGAACAAGTGCAGTATACGGACAATGCTGATATAAAAAAACGAAAAGTTGAGATCGATAGGTATTAATAAAAGAAACATAACGGTATATTTTTTTTGTTGGGCAAACAACAACAACAAAAGTTATTGAGGGTCAAAGTTCATTTAAAACATTTTTTAAAATCAAAATATCTTCAATACTATTGCACCGATTTCCAAAATTTTTTTTGCATTGGATAGGTAATTGAATTACCTTTTATTTGAGGTACCACTGCTGTGGGTGCAAAACCGCGTATGTACAAAATTTTAAATTTTTACTAAAAATAACCCCCAAAAAATTTACACTTGCCGATAAGCGACCGGGGGTTTAATTCACAGTTTTTTTGTGTAAAACACCTCCGACGCATTGGGGAAATTTTAGTATAGACTCGCACAGCTAGAAAAAAAACGGTTTTTTCAGGAGGATAGAGGAGCTTTTTCTGAACACAAATATATAATCTTAGCGTAAGGACCCTTATATTTACTGAGATAATGGTTGTTGAAGTTTTGCAAATTTTGCATGGCACTATAGGTAACTAACGCACAATTTTTTAAATTTCATCTATTTTCACAAAATTATAAATTTTCACCATCGCACGGCTATACACAGATATTTCACAACAAATTTGTTGTCAAAGAAGGATGTTGCCACACTTAAACAAAAAATAAAAAAAAAACATATTTTTTTTATTTCAACACCTTTCCGCGTAGGCGGCCTTCGGCCGCGCTTATTTAAAATAACCCTGGGCTACGCCATCCCATGTCCGGACGTGTGCACCAACTGCGGCTACCGCCGCAGTGAGTACTTCTGCGTAGTAAACCCATTTGGCGGAGTCCGGACGTGTGCTCTAACCGTGGCTACCGCCACGGTGAGTCCTTCTGCATAGTACACCCATTTAGTTTAGTATAGGTGAGGCTTGCAAACCCTATTCAAATACTTTTTTACGGGATAGGAATACAAACAGCATATCAAATGAAAGGTAATTTTACAACCTATTCAATGAAGAAAAAATTTTGAAAATCGGTTCGATACTTTAAGAGAAATTTAGATTTAAAAAATGCTTCATATGAACTTTGACCCTTAATAACTTCTGTTATTATCAATTGCCCACAAAAAAATTTGTGTAGTTATACTCATCTTGACCATGTCTATCAATCCTCACACTCCTTTTTTTGATTTTGGAATTGTCCGTATACTGCACTTAAGCCATGCATTTTGAATTGAGCTAAAAATTCATTATTTGCCCATGATGAAGTCATTTAACTACATTACCTAATTCAAAAAGGCCCTATCAAATAAAAACAAAATTTTTTCAGAAGAATATAATTTTTTCACATTGAACGCATGTAAATTTGATATAATATTATTGCTATCCTTCGTTATTAGTGCAAGTAACACTTTGAAAAATCAAAGTTGTTTTATTTAAACGCATACCCCCCAATCTTGACAAATCTGACCAGAGACGGAAAATAATTATTATTCTTCATTATTTCGCCTAAAAAAATTAGAATTTTCCAAACATCGCAAAACAATTTTACAAATACCACCATACTTGTACTGGTATAACCTTTAGCAATCTGCAATGATTTATATTTTTTGAGTTTTATCTATATTAATCAAAGATAATCATTATGTGTTGATTTTACTCTTTCTACTCAAGCATAATTATTACCTATTAATTTTTATCATTTTGCTCAACCATAATTTATATTTTAAATTTTTTGAATTCTCTATCAAGCGTAATCATTTTCTTTGATTTTTATTTTTTTGCTCAGGAATAATAACACTGTACAAAGCAATTTTGCAACAGCGTAGATCATTTTTGCCGAACAAACTTATAGTCCAGCACGTCACAGTTATTTTTTATTTGCATCTAAAGGTTAAGGGGGTCATATTGGGACTTTGTACCATAACCACATAAACTTGAAGAGCTACAGCTTCGGTGTCTAAGGGAAGGTTGTTGGGAATAAAAAGACTAACATTTTCCTCCCAGACATTGTCCCACTACGTATCATGGTTATGCCATTTTTTCTTGGGTTTGTGTAAAATTTCTCGAAAAAATTTCTCCCCTGAGTCTACTGTTAACAATATCTTTATAACACCTTCGGGAAAAATATTCATCATAAAAAAGGGGGGGGGGGGGGGTGCCCAAATATTGAAATTTCCGTCGAGAACTCCTTTAACCATAAACTAGCAAAAAATAGAGTTCATCCAAGAAAAAATAAAAATTCATAAGTAAGTACAATACTTATTATTTTTATACCTTTCATGAAGATAAAATGGTATTATAACTTTGGTCCGATGTTTGTAACTATGAGAAGAAGAAGAGATGGACCCATCAATAAGTATACCGAAATGATCAGGATGACGAGATGAGTTGATTTAGCCATGTCCATCTAGTCCCGCAGTTTTTGAGATATTTGGTATGCGGCCACCATTTTCTAATATAGAAATCATTTGTCGAAACCAACAAGATATGTAATATCGGTCCCATACAATCGATTGCTCCGATAAACGGATTTTGGGCTATAACTACTGTAATTATTAATCAGCTAGGAACATGAAATTTGGTAGGTAATAGGGATTCCGGGATTGTCCCGAATTTTTCTTTTGCTAAAAATGGCACCCCATTGGGTTTGAACCCTCAAAACAACCCCCTGCGCACGGGCCTGAATCTAACCATTTATCAAAAAATCATAATAGAATAATTGGGGGGTTCATCCTATAATTTCACGGGTCATAACTTTTAAACTGATTACGGTAGAACGATGAAATTGGTACAGGGAATACTAGCATCATAGGGAACATACCTGACCGACCGCGCCACTGTGGCCCCGATTCCATGTTTTTGGCATAAATTCAACCAATGCAGCTACGCAAGTGAAAGTTGACCAATCCTATAGCAATGGCATATGGAAGAAAACTAGGAAATATCTGAAAAATCAGACCACGCCCACCGTGACTGCCAGTAGGGTGTCCCTTCCAGGTATGAAAAAAATTTCCTTTTGAGATACGATATCGCAAAAGATGTCAAAATTTGCTTAATTGAATATATATTAAGGTAAATTTCAAATAAATAAGCGAATTTAAATTTCTAAAAACTAAATATACTTACCTACTTTTTTGAGGGTTTTGTTTACACAAGACCCCTTAAAACTTGCGTGTTTCATAGCAGATTACGAAATAGTATAATGAGTAACGTCCGCAACGCAACTTCTTACTGAAAAATCAATAAATTCGTTCAAACGTAACATCCACAACTTAACACATTCTGTGCCAGTGAGTCACCGGTGATCACAACTAAAAACTTACCTTAAGTAACAGGTAAATGTACGTCACTTACCATGACATGAAACATCTCAAAAGCGTCGTATTATTTTAGTCCTGATACAAAATTCCTTTATAATTCAGAGAGCAATATTGTTTTTCTTTTTGGTATTTGTGTTAATTTTTTAATTATTATTAAATATTTATTAATTTTCTAGAACAAAAGTAAACACCAAATTTAAATATTGTACTAAATATACAAAAAAAGAAAATACACTATTATTTTGTGTATTTTCTTTTTTGTATATTTATTTCTCGTCGCTCCCAACGAAGACTAACACAGTTCAATTAGCGTGGAAGACTAGCACACTTCGTTCTCTGCGTGGAAGACTAGCACACTTCAGGGGCGTCCTACCTTACTAGACTTCACACAACCTTTTTCTCCAATTTTAATCACCATATGCCACTTCTGATGTTTTCTTTTGAATCTTTCAATATCTCCCTTGAATTTTTTAAAAAATCTCTGAATATACCCACCAAACCAAGACTTCCGAAATAGTCGGATATCAGGCTTTCTGAAGAAAATTGAAAGAATTTCGACTTTACTTAAATAATTCGTAATCAATTCGTAAAATAAAAGTGTAACAAAAATTTGTTTATCAGATAAAAAAAAAGTTATGAAATGAAAGCTATTGACTATTGCCCAAAGAATTTCATAGTACCCTGTAGCTGAGTGGATAGCACTTGAGTACAAGTATGCAGGCGCGTCGGTTCGATACCTGCGAAACTTTTGCAAATTTTTTTATTTTTATCTACCGATTTTGTTTCGAAAAAATCGTAACGAAGTCGCGTCAACCCTGCCAAACAAATTTCTCAGCAACTTCGAAAGAAAATCGGTTGCGATTTCGGAAAAATCTTTCGACGCATTTTTTCAAACACCCACTTCGAGATTAATTCCTTTTTTTCCATTTGATACCTAAATGTCGAACAATTCGGAACTGCTGAGATAGATGTTCACTGGAAAAGATCGAATTTTTTAAAAACGGCTATGAACTGCTATTAAATATCTACACGGCTTTATTAAAAGCACTTTACTAAATAATATAGCCTCTTTACTTTTGTGAATCGTTGTGTAGTTATATTACTTTTTGTCTAGGAAACACAAAAGTTATAAAATTTGTTTAACATAAAATACCTTTCGCAAAGCACTTCAAAGCTACCCTAATACACGTAGAAACATGGAAAAACTTTTTAACTAATGGTTGCCAGATGTAATGAATAAGACTGACTTTAAGGTGTAATAATATATGTACTATTGGAAAATGCATGCCTTTTTTGAACATTCAAAAGTTTAAAAATTGAGTTTATGCCAGAAATGTGCATGGACCAATGTGCACGCCCGCTTTTTTGATATCGAAAATTTTTAAAGTCATATAAATTGACATAATTCGGTAACGGAAATGGCTGAAAAGATATAATTTTATAGGTGAATACCCCTGGCCATTATATAATGATTTTTTGATAAATTTTTTAAAGTGGGCGAGGCACGTGATTACGATAGGACGATGAAATTTGGCACAAAGCATACTAGTATCGTTGGGAGTATACCCCACTTTCGATATCGAAAACTCCGAAAATCACCTAAATTGATATAATTTGGTAACGGAAATGGTTAAAATGATATAGTTTGGTAGGATGAACCCCCTAGTCATTCTATTAAGATTTTTTTGATAAATTTTTAAAAGGAGGCGCGGCACCGCCCACTTTTCAGGAGGCATATTTGAAAATTTCACGGGTCATAACTTTTAAACTGATAACGGTAGAATGATGAAATTTGGTACAAGGTATACTATACAAGGTATACTATACAAGGTATACTATTGGACGAAATCGCTTCCCAACACCGCCCACTTCCGAAATGGAAAATTTCGAAAATCATATGAAAACTACCGCTGGGTATTTAATGTTGGTTTACCCGAACTAAGACTTCCTTACTTGTTCATATAAAATTTGATTACCACACTAAAATTGAGCAGCCTATGTTTGTCAGGTGTGCTATGTTGTGTTTTTTCAAATTTTTTGAAAATCAATAGAGGCAGGACATCAAAAACTTACTTTTTTCTAATAAGTTTATGTGAAATTTCAATTTAATGTTTTCAGATACGACCATTAAACTAATTATAGCTCTCACAATAGTTGTCCTATTGAAATAGTGCATACAACTATACGAGACCTTGTGCATTGCCTAATTGTTTCCCAATATACTAAAATACTTTTGAAATTCCAAAATGTTCGAAGCCTTAATGGACTTTTTGCAAAACTTCGTATGAGCTGCTAGCTAACTACATATATGGATAATAGAGTGGTTCAAAAAATTTTTTTTTTGGAAAAACTAAAACGCTACCTCGAAATATGGTTCCTTGTGACAAAAAAAGAAGCTGCTATTTTTTTGTTTTTTTTTAAGGTGCTTTAGAGGTCGCGCTACTCGTTTTTATAAAAAAAATTAGATGCTTGCAAATTTAATTTAATTATTTAATTTTAACATGTTTAAGTGCAGTAAAAATTTGGGTTTTTGTGTGTTGTTATTCTGTTTTCATTGACGAATATTCCTGCAATTCAATAGCCTTCTTGGATGAGTAGAAAGGGTTTAACTCCTGAAAGTATGTTTCGAAATTGAAAACGGTGCAACTAAAACGCATACACTGACCCAATTTCGCATTGGTTTTTTGGATATATTTCGCATCTAGAACACAGAGCCAACAATGCCTAATAAAATAGAACAAAAGTCATAAGATATCTCTATAGATTTTCTTCAAGAAGATGTGCTTCTTATTATTGTAGAGACCGTCTTTTTAATTTTATTAAGAAGATTTTCTTTTTAATATTTTAAATGAAAAATAAAATGATATCGCCCTCACCGAGAATCGAACTTACAATTTTCGGAATGATAAACCCAGCTGTTAACCATCAGGCCATCGCTCACTTTTGATTTCTAGCATCTAATTACTGATATGTGTATAGTTGTTAATGTTTCAAAGGAAAATCTCATCAATATAATTGAGAAGATTTCTTTTTAACATTTCTAATTAGGAAAAAAAGAGAGAGAATCGAACTTACAATTTTTCGATTGCTAAACCCAGCTGCTAACCATCCGGCCATCGTATACTAATAATTTCCAGCGTCTAACTACACCTTTGTACTAAATGTATAGTTTTTTTAATAAGAATTTCTTCTTAAAACCAAAAAGATTTCGCTTATAGTTTTTTGTTCGTTTCCACCGTTGCGACTACCCCTTTGCCCAAAAGCTGATCATGAAGACAATCTTATTAATTTTATTAGGCATTTTTGGCTCTGTGAAGGTTTATGACATCGCTGATTACGAATCCGATATCGGTTTTTTTAAATTCAAAATGGTGGATCCAATATGGCGGTGCATTTTTGAAAACTAATTCGACTGTGTGAAACTCGTCACTGATGGATTTATGACTTCGATTTATATGAACTAGTATCGCTTGTGATCGAAAATTCGACCAATAAAAACTTTAGAGGTTCGAGGAATCGCTAGCCCCGTACCCCCATCCTTAAATTTCGGGGACACCCCTGAAAATATACCGTCAGTTTTTTCAATTTCCTTTCCATCGTTGCATATTTCATTTATATATATTAATATATAATATATAAGATGCCAGTTTTGCCAAACTTCCATAGGAATCCGATGTCAATAAATACGCCACATGAAAACCTTTAGGAACCTCCTGTGAGCGAACCGTTTAACCGATTGGAATTGAATGATGGGGGTACGGGGCTAGCGACCCCACGACCCTCTAAAGTTTTTATTGGTCGAATTTTCGATCACAAGCGATACTAGTTCATATAAATCGATGTCATAAATCCATCAGTGATGAGTTTCACACAGTCGAATTAGTTTTCAAAAATGCACCGCCATATTGGATCCACCATTTTGAATTAAAAAAAAACGATATCGGATTCGTAATCAGACAACTCATAAACCCCCGAGTACCAAGTTTCAATAAAATCAAATTAGTTTTCAAAAGAATCACCATATTGGACCCGCCATTTTTAATTTAAAAAAACTGGTATCGGATTCATAATCAGCGATGTCATAAACCTTCTAGATGCGAAATATATCCAAAAAACCAATGCGCAATGAGATCAGTGTAAGCGTTTTAGTTGCACCGTTTTCTATTTCGAAACATATTTTCAGGAGTTAAACCCTTTCTACTCATCCAAGAAGGCTATTGAATTGCAGGAATATTCGCCAATGAAAACAGAATAACAACACACAAAAACCCAAATTTTTACTGCACTTAAACATGTTAAAATGAAATTAAAATTGCAAGTATCTCATTTTTTTATAAAAACGAGTAGCGCGACCTCTAAACTACCTTAAAAAAAAAAAATAGCAGCTTTTTCTTTGTCATAAGGAACAATAATTGGGGGTAGCGTTTTAGAATTTCCAAAAAGTCCATATTTGTGAACCACTCTAATGGATAATATAAAATGCAATTAATAACACTGAACGGCAATGATTTTGTTGCCCAAATAATTATTAATTTAGGTTATACTCATGCTTCCAAATCATGAAACTAATAATTTCTTCGGAAAAGTATATTTAAAAAAAATTTTAATTTTTAAGTATAATTTTCTCGAATAGTTTTTCAACTAGGGTATATTTAAAGTGACCATAGACAGTTATTTCCGCTTTCAACGAAACTAAATTTGTTATATCCAAGTAGGCGTTCCTCGGATATTCTATTATAGATTCCATATTTAGAATGGTATTCGTTAGAGTTAAATTTTTTTTTTAATTCGGCCAAAAACGACATACAAAAAATGTTGATGGTATGGAAAATCAATCTTTTTTCGGTCTAAAATGATTAGCTCGACACTGCACAATGGTCTGAATTGAGTTTTTTGGTATAAATTCTAAATCTCCAAATAAAGTATAAATATAGATTCCATATGAAGAGTGTGAGAGAGAAGAAAAATATCGTCTAGGTGTTTAAGGACCGATTTGGCTCACGTTTAAAACATATGACAGGAAAACAAATTGTTCCCAAAAAATCTTGCCACTAGGTGGCGTTGGGGTCGAGATATTTACATATGATATGTGAATTTCAACAAAAACTGCTTCATTTGCAGGTTAAATTTTAATTGAGCTGAAGTTGTTATATAAGGGACAACACTACAATATTGGTAAGTAACTATCTATCATTATTTCGCCTCCACACGTGTCAGGCTTCTAGTTCTACTCTATAGAACATAAGAACTTTTTTGTGTATATTTTTCCCAAAAGTGCTTACAACAAAAACATTAAATAAACACACCTATACCTATAATATTCATATCCAACTTCTCTGTTTTACATGAAGCCAACCAAAAAATATTTGACAAAACCCTAACTTTGGCAGCTTATAAAAAGCACAGGGTGGCAACCTTGAATCTGTTACCAAAGAATTTTCTTAGTTAACATATATATTTTAATGAAATAAAATCACATCACAAATAGATTGCTATGAAAATTTCGACTTTATGCCAAAAAAAAACTCAATTCAGACCATTGTGCACTGTATGAAAAATCATAAAAAAAAGATCACATTCAGTACTTTCATGAATGAATCCTTAATTTGGGCACTTCAAAACATGAAAAAATGCCTGGATATCATTGTTTATCCCTACTATAGTTTGGCAACTTATTTTCTTCTTCTTACGAATTTGAGTGGAAGGCACTGGCTGAGTGACTCCAAAGAAAATGGAATGAAGGAATAGTATGAAGCCCAATAAGCCATTTTGTTTGATATCAACCTGAGACGCATTTGAGATGAAACCTTCAACGTCAATTCTCACTTTTTGAAAACTTAATATCAATTAATCAATCAATTAATTTTCGATTTAATGATAAACTACCAGTAGCATATCAACTTTTTTGCTAAATGTGTATTAATCAGAGATATAATTAAATATAAAAATTATACTATAAATGTCCGAAAGTTTCTACCTTCGCAGTTTTTAGAGATATGACGCCCTCTACCAATCCAAAAAATAAATTTTGTACAAATCGTGGTACATTATTCTAAAATTTGACCCTTATTATTTACCAAAGGTTTGAGAATATATTTTTCTGTGCTTATGGGGAATATGCTGTGCGTGTGGATTAGTGTGTTTTTACGAGCGCTACTATATAAGGTATACATTGCTGGATATTCAGGGCAACGAAAAAATTTCATAGAGCTGTGAAACACAATTTGGGTTACTCATACGCCCTGTAGTAAAGTACGCAACATAATTTTCAAAATCGCATAAATATTCAGTTTTGTTAAATAGTTAAATGACTTGATCTAAGACAAGCACAGACATGTTGGTAGTTAAGCTCTTTCTAGAAAAAAAGTAACTTATACACATATTACATCCTATCAACTCATTTCATTCATGAGATCAGCTCTCACACTTGCAAAAAATATAATACTAATTGCTTTTATCATTCATTCGCAATTTTTAACAATTTCAAGGTATTGGCATAGGTCAGGCTTTCATAGTGTATATTTTGGGTACTTACTACGAGGCCATTTGTGCATTAATCGCTCATTACCTCGTGCAATCATTCCGTGATCCATTACCATGGTCATATTGTCAAACGGTGTGGAAAGCGAGATGTATTGACGCTGCTTCAAGTAGTTCGGAAAACTTCTTCATAGACTCGAGATCACTCATGTTTTCTGGTGAAAACTGGAGTTTGGCTTATGATAACCTTACAACCGAATTAAATCAGCGTGTTAAGTCAAGTACGGAATTGTATTTTGTGTAAGTTTTATTTGTATGGTTTTGGAATTTTGGTATTCGTATTTCGGTTATGGTTTAGGAAAAGTTTACCATTGGGTCATGGTTTATTTTATGTCGATTTAAATATTTACAGAAAGGATGTTTTGCATGAACAGGACAATATTGATGATGGAATTGGTTGGCCGAACTGGGAATTAGCGCTGGGTCTCTTGTTCTCGTGGATATGTATTTTTCTGATTATTCGACGAGGTGTAAAAAGTTCTGGCAAGGCTTCATATTTCTTGGCGATATTTCCGTATGTTATAATGACAGTTTTGTTAGTACGAGCAGTAACTTTACCCGGCTCTGCCGATGGCATAATCTATTTTATTAAACCCGATTGGAGTAAAATTCTGGATCCTAAGGTAATTTGTACGTTATAACACAGAGTTAACCACACGGGACTGACCTTTTAGGTTTGTTAAATGTATAGAAAGTTTATATTAGGAACCAAAATATTTTAAAATAGCTGGACCGGCATTCTTCGCTCTGCCCAAAGGAGTTTTTTTTATTGAGTTCAATATCATGCACATAGCTCTATACCAATTCCAATCCTCTCTCTGCCATAGACTTGTTTAGAGATATTCCACCTTAATAACACTGTATAACAGCCAAAAAATTCCAAAAGGTTTCTTATCGGTTTCTAAAGCTTTTGGTTGTGCTGAATCCGAATCTGAAGTCAGAATTTTCAGGTCGACCTAGGTTTACCCTCCAGAGGGTAGTTTGTTCCGATTTCGGTAGTAACTAAAAATTACTATTATTTTTATTTTTTCTTGATAACTTGCTGTACCCAAATTTTTTGCGCTATGGAATATATGTATGCCGCCAAATATAAAACACAAAAATTAAACAAAGGAAAATTTGTTAAATTATAAAAAAAAAAAATTTTTACAACTAGCGATCTCTTTAGAAACCACCACCTGGATTCTCTAGCGGTGAGTTTTAAAATGTACATTTTTTAAATGGTGGAAAAGAGATTGGTGTTGACATAGAGATAGTATGCTTGATTTTAAGAGTGTCCACTTGCGTGTTGCCACTCAGGGCGGTTAAAAGGGAAGAGACCTATTTAAAATATTGAGCAAGTTATGCCAATATGGGTATCAAATCAAAGGTAGCTTCAGCCGCATACCAAGCATGATTTCTTAAAAATTTGTCGGATGAAAGATATAATTCATTCTAAGATTTTCTACTTGGATTTGCCTCTTTAGTCGGTTTATAAAGTTGCCAACTATTTGATATTTTTTCGGAAATTCATTTTGAAAAGTTTATGTTGGTAAGTAAGAATATTGGAAAAATTTAAAAATCGAAAACAGCGAGCAAGCTCGGTGGCCCATCTACTCTTTCATATTATCAGTTTTGCACTTTACTTTGTAGCGGTCGATTAGGCGAGTCATAAAAGACTCATATGAGTAGCAAGAGTTGCGATTTTTTTTTGAAACTACATAGCTCCTAAGTGGAACGAAATATATTGTGAAAATATACGAAATATATTGTGAATATCACAACCAACTGTCATTCAACGGAAATACACAAGTATATATCATTTCCGAGGGTATATGTATATAGGGCCGGGGATACTATAAATCCTTCTTTTCGCCATTGGACCACATAACGACCAGTCGATCAAGAATTTAATTATTGGTGAGTGTCATCTTCTTTAGGGTTTTTCTCGATCTCCTTTAGTATTCCAAAATTAGAATGGCTTATACGGCTTTTAAAAATGACATTTTTTTGATAAATCGTCAATTCTAGGAGCTTTATAAACCAATTTTATTTTTCGAGAATATGGGGGGGGGGGGGTGTAGATAGCATACTTACTTTTGTTGTAACCCGTAGGGAACAGCGGGAATTGAACCTATAGACTAGGAAAAACCAAAAATCAGGGAGGTACAGTTGACCCAAACCAGACTCTGTTGCTGGGAGCGCAGGAAAGGGCTACTCGCTAATTCGAGACTCAGTTCAATATAAGCACCATCATGCCAAGCAATGAAGAAAACCAGCAAAGTACAGCTCCACGTACTAAGCAGTTAGCAGTCGCAGTCGTCACGGGAAGGTGCTATGAAAGCACTACAGCGTGAAACTTAATATACAAAAAATATTGACAAAAAAAAAAATAAAAAAAAAGAGGGAAACCCAAATTTTGAAAAATTAAATTAAATTTCCTACAAATTAAAGTGAATATAATTTCATGAAAATTAGTGGCAAGAAGCGGAGGTAGTACTCTTCCAAAAATTGAAAACGAACAAAAGAATTATAAAGTATTACAAAAAAAAAAAAAAACACAAAAATATAAAAAAAAAAAGTGAAAAGCCAAACAGAAAATATATATATAGTGTAGGAGTGTCTTGAGTAAGAACTCTTAAACAAACAAATAAGTAAGAAAATAACAACAAAAAAAAATTTTTTAGAATGTGAGTTTTAAGAAACCTAAAAGTTATAGTGTAAATTAAAATTTCAAAACCTAACTAGAAGAAAAAGAAAGAAAAATAACAAGGTTACGAAACGAAAAGCGAGAAAAGAAATCTTAAAACTGAGTAAAATAAGTATATTTGGTTTTCAAAATAAGGGAAAAGAATTAACGAAAAAAGAGTTAAAGTGAAAAAAGGGCTATACATATACATATGTACATATTAACCTAGTAAAGGAAAAGAAAAAAGGCCTATACAGTTTCGGAATAGCAGCCTGTACTTTGCTATATATGTACCTACCTTTTGATCGCTCAATATATCGAAACGTAAAAGGGGATTCGGAATAAATTCCTAACGGTCCCGATTTTTTTGTTGCAAAGGAATTAAATAAAAGAATAAGAAGATTAAATAAATACTGTAGTGACATAAAAACCAACAAACCAACACAAATCAACCACAACTTTACGATATGCGAAAATTTTAAATAAAAAAATGGGCAAAGTTAGGAGTTATGATAATTCACCAATATCATTTTACCCCTACAGCATCAAGACTCGTGGAAAGGCCTTTCAACGGTTCCGGATGTGCGGTAAGTGATCTTAATTACATACATGCTAAATTTTGCCTATGTGTGAGTACTACGTGGCTACCAGGCGCACAGAAATCGGCTTGTCGATTGATTGGCAATTCTAACTATTCATATTCTTAGTTAGTGTTGTTGTTGTGCGAAGAATACCACGCATGACTTGAGTGGGTGGTGTCGCGATCAAGGCGCCCGCTAGCAAAGAAACTGGTATTCAGGTAGTTACTTAACATTGATATTTTCGCATTTCCCTTTGTGCGAGTATCCGCCTGATCGAAAAAAGTTGTAGTTGACTAGGGTTCCTTTCAATGCTTAAAATTTTTTCTTTGTTTGTTTACATTTGGAAAAGTTGCACGCATGCAATAAAAGTAGCATGCGATAAATTATTTTCGCTTTGAGATTTTTTTCGTTTGATTGCTGATCGCAATTCTTTATACCAAATAATAAAATTGTGAACTATTTCAATGTCGCATCCAATGTAAATGCATCTTTATAATGTATGAAGTACTTCAATGTTACCATTTAATGAAAACGCATCTATGTACTCTATTATGAGTTTGTTATCGATAATTGCTCAAATTGTAATTACACAGCTCTATTTCATACTTAAAATAAAACTCATCAAGCTCGCCACGAGTTTGCAATACGTTTACTTAAATCTTTAAAAAGAGTCTACATCCGCCAATAAAAGCTTCAGGTGTGGGGTGTAACCCATCAATTAATACACAAAGAACGTTATTCCAAAGAAATAATGGTTAATTCAAAACAGCAATATGAGGAAATCCTTCGGGATGCTGGGGTGGATTTTCCACCAACCGCCACGCTGTTACAGCTGAAAAGAATGGTTGCCGAAGTTGTGGGAGAGGCTATTGAAAACAATAGTTCCACGGATGCTGATGATCCTATTGATGCTGGCGAAAATGCCAATAATACAGAGGTAAATGCCAATGCTGCTACCGCTGTCGATTCCACTGCCGCTGCCGCTGTACCTGCCACTGCTGCTGCCGCTGTACCTGCTGCTGCCGCTGCCGCTGTACCTGCCGCTGTTCCTGCCGCTGCCGTTAACGCTAATATGGCCGCTGATGGTACTGCTGATGACGGAAATGAGTTCAATTATGAGACTTGGCGTAACTGCCCAACAATTGACAGCCCTGTTGAAGCTGATTTGGAACGTGAGTTGCGTATTTTGACGAAGCAACGCCAGATTCTTGAATTGAAACATCAGATAAATGAATTAAGTTCATCCAATTCAGCTAGTCAGCCACAGCGGTCAGGTCAATATGTTGACATCGAGCATGCTCTGCCTAAGTTCAGTGGCGATGATGTAAGTCAGACGGTCCGCAACTTCATACGAAACTTTGAGGACGTTATGGATGCAGTACGTGCCGATGAACGCTTGCGTTTTCTTAGTTTACGACGCTCCTTAGAGGGAACGGCAAAGGTCTTCCTTCAGACGACTACATCCTTGTGTTATAATGATTTGGTACGTGCTTTGTTGTCGGAGTTTGACATCGGTGTAAGTCGACATGATGTTTACAATATGCTAACAAAACGCCAATGGAACCAAAAGGAGGAAACACTACACTGTTATGTCTTGCAGATGCAAGCTTTGTCCCGACGAGCAGATATACATAAGTGAGGAAGAGGTAATTGGGTTTATATTGGACGGACTCCAAAAGAAAGTTTCCAACCTACAATTACTGATGGGTTCGCGCTCGGTCAGTGAGCTAAAGACTTTAATAAACCGCTACGAACGGAAATACCTATTGCCGCTTACCTCTTCAAAAACTCCTACTGCTGTTGTGCCTGCTGGAAAGGTAGCTGCAAAAGTTAAGACATCTTTGGAAGCTGCAGAGCCAACTACTACTCGATGCTACAATTGCTCAACATTTGGTCACCTGAAACAGAATTGCCCGTATCCAAATCGTCCAGACGGGTGGTGCTTCCGCTGCTGGAAAATGGGGCACGATCATCGGTCTTGTCCCAATCCCAAGAAGGTGTTGACAAAATCCAACAAGGAAATTAAGCAAGTCGCAATGGTTGCAGACGACGATGGTGAAGTTAGTGGGGCCTTGGGCGCATTTAATTTAGTGAGTATTAATTTTAAAACTAAAAGCGGTGACGTTACTAAAGATTTTGTTTGTCTTTTTGATACTGGTAGTCCGACTAATTTTATGAGATGGTCTTGTGTTCCTGACGACTTGGCTAACAGTTTAGAATCGTCATACGTTTCAAAATATGCTGGAGTTGGAGGGGAAAAGTTACATATTATAAATGAATTCGAATGTTATGTTAAGTTTCAGTCCAAGTTTAAGAAAGTCAAATTTCATGTTATATCTGACGACTGCATGGCTATTCCTGTTATTTTGGGCCGCAGTTTTTTGTATTCAATCGGTATATTTTTGAGAAAAATAAAGTTACGTTATAGAAAAGATACTTTGTTGTCAATGAATAAAAACAATTTGAGTTTAGAAAAGAAAGAGATTAAGCTTTTACTTCATAAATTGGGAATTTGTCAAAATGCCGAAACAAAACTAAATTCGTTGCCTGATGGAGGTGACATTTTCTCTCCACCCGAAATATTTAGTATAGACATCCCTGACCTGTCTAGTGAGTTGGATATTAATTGTAAGTTGAACATAAAGCAACGAAAGGAGTTGAAAATTCTTATTGATGACAATTATTTAGATACTAGTAATTTGACAGAAACACCTCTGGATTACCAGATGAAGATTTATTTAACTACTGATGTACCTTTTCACTCCTCCCCTCGACGCCTTTCGTATGCAGAACGGAATAAAGTACAATCAATTATAGAGGAATTGCAAGCAAACGGAATTATACAACCGAGTAATTCTCCATATGCTTCGCCAATCGTACTTGTTAAGAAGAAGAATGGTGATACGCGTATGTGTGTTGATTATCGCACATTAAATAAGATAACAATCCGAGATAGTTACCCTCTGCCACTGATTGAGGACTGTATTGAGTATTTGGAGGGCAAACAGTTTTTTTCAGTACTTGACCTTAAGAGTGGGTTTCACCAAGTTCGTATGTCTGCTGAATCTATTCCGTACACAGCATTTGTGACTCCTTTTGGTCAATACGAATATCTTAGAATGCCCTTTGGTTTGAAAAATGCGCCTGCCGTATTTCAAAGGCTTGTCAATAATATATTTCGTGATTTAGTGGATTTGCGTAAGGTGATAATTTACATGGATGATATTTTGATTGCCACATCGAATTTGGAAGAACACAACTGCTTGTTAAAAGATGTATTAGGGAGGCTATCTAAGCAAAAATTGCAGCTAAACATTTCTAAATGTAAATTCGGTTACAATGAGGTTGAGTACTTAGGCTACCTAGTAACACCTGCAGGAATATCTCTTAGTGAATCTCACATTGCTAGCATCAAAAATTACCCGGTGCCTAAAAATCCTAAACAATTACATTCCTATTTGTTCCTTCCTTTTCTAGAATTGCCAAGCCTCTTCAAGATCTGCTAAAGAAAGATGTTAATTATGATTTTGACGATCGGTGTATGGAAGCTTTTAACGAGCTCAAGTCTAGACTTACGAGTAGGCCTGTTTTAGTCATATACAATCCGAATAAAGAAACGGAACTTCATTGTGATGCTAGCTCACATGGATTCGGAGCAGTTTTGCTCCAACGCCAGGAAGATGGAAAGCTTCATCCCGTATCTTATTTCTCAAAAACGGCTTCTGCTGCGGAAACTCGGTACCATAGTTTTGAGCTTGAAACTTTAGCTATAATTTATGCTCTGCGTCGGTTTCGTGTTTATTTGGAAGGGATTCCTTTTAAAATAATTACCGATTGTAACTCCTTGATGATGACCTTAGAGCGTAAGCAAGTGAATTCCAGAATTGCACGCTGGACGTTAGAGCTCGAAAATTATAACTATACAATACAACATCGCAAAGGGTCCTCTATGGGGCATGTAGATGCCCTTAGTCGATGCCAATTGACGTTGATGGAGTTGAATTCATGATTCAAATTGCACAAGAGCGGGATGATAGTATCAAAGCCATACGATCTCGCCTTGAAGTAGGTGAAGTTGGGGGTTTCCATTTGAATGATGGTCTGGTGTATAAAATTGGGGAAGACTCCAGAAGGCTGTTATATGTTCCGAGTGAAATGGAAGATAATGTTATAAGACTGATGCATGAAAAAGTGGCTCACCAGGCCTTAGACAAAACTTATCAGAAAATTAAAAAACATTATTTATTGGTTTCCTAATCTGAAGCAAAAAGTAGAAAAGTTTATTCGTAATTGTTTGAAATGTATAATGTATGCTGTGCCTGTGCGTGCAAAGGAAAGAAAGTTATACAGTATTCCAAAGAACCCTGTACCCTTCCATACCATTCATATTGACCAGTTTGGTCCTCTGCCGTCACTTAAGTCTAAAAGAAAGCATATTTTAGTTGTCGTTGATGCTTTTACAAAGTATGTAAAACTGTATCCTACAAATTCTACTAGCACTCGTGAAGTGACATGTGCTCTTGAGAAGTATTTTTCTTATTATAGCCGACCGACTCGTATCATTAGTGATCGGGGTACATGTTTCAGTTCCCTGGAGTTCCAGAACTTTTTGCTAAAAAAAAATATAAGTCATATGAAGGTTGCAACGGCTTCACCCCAAGCGAATGGACAAGTGGAGCGCGTGAATCGGACTTTGAAAGCAATGCTAGGGAAGCTCACAAATCCTGTAGATCATTCTGATTGGTGTAGTAAGTTAACTGAAGTGGAGTACGCTATCAATAATTCTGTGCATGGTACAACCGGTAAAACACCCAGTCAGCTTCTTTTTGGAGTCGAACAGAACGGTGCCATTATTGACGAACTCACTGAATATATTGCCAGTAAAGATGTAAACGAACGTAACATCAAGAGTATGCGAGAAGAAGCAGCCAAAGACATAGAGAAAAGACAGGCTTATGACCTGACGTATTTCCTCAAGAATAGCACTGACGCAAAGAAATATGAAATAGGAGACTTTGTAGTTATACGGAATGTGGACACGACTGTTGGGACGAATAAGAAATTTGTACCACACTATAAGGGCCCCTATGTTGTGCATAAGGTCTTGGGGCATGACAGATATGTAATCCGAGATATAGAAAATTGCCAACTAACGCAAATTCCTTATGACGGTGTAATAGAAGCCAATAGGATGAGAAAATGGCTTAGTAAACCAGCTGTAGTAACGTCACCGGAAAAGGATTAGGGTAGTTATAAGTTACATCTGTACATATAGTTAACTTTAAATTAAGTAATAATCGTGGTCGATTAAATGTCAGGTCGGCCGAGCTGTGAACTATTTCAATGTCGCATCCAATGTAAATGCATCTTTATAATGTATGAAGTACTTCAATGTTACCATTTAATGAAAACGCATCTATGTACTCTATTATGAGTTTGTTATCGATAATTGCTCAAATTGTAATTACACAGCTCTATTTCATACTTAAAATAAAACTCATCAAGCTCGCCACGAGTTTGCAATACGTTTACTTAAATCTTTAAAAAGAGTCTACATCCGCCAAAAAAAAAAATATTGGAAAATTAGGTACATATATGCTTAAAACAACGTTAATTGAGGGCTTGTCGTGTATGCGCGTATATATATAAATAGATGCAAATGTACATTTAGAAAACGAAAGTAAATTTACAAACATATCCGCAATTTATTGTATAATCATTAGTAAATGTC
This sequence comes from Campiglossa producta, assembly GCA_964058755.1. Taxonomy (NCBI): domain Eukaryota; kingdom Metazoa; phylum Arthropoda; class Insecta; order Diptera; family Tephritidae; genus Campiglossa; species Campiglossa producta. Next base: position 32,656,309 of record CAXKVI010000004.1, read on the forward strand.
AGGTCATCAAATTCTTGTACGTACTTTTAAGAAATATTTGAATTTTATATGAATTAAAGATAGTTCAAAAATGAGAGTTTAAGTGGTTATGTTATTCCATGAGGTAATGTGGTAAGTCGGATCAGAGCGTTGCGTTAGGGATTTTGGGTAAGAATGGTGCGCCCAAAATCATTGGTAGGGAGGGTATGAGTATTGCACCCGGTGTCTCAAACCAGTGGCGTGCCTTCCATATAAGCCGAAAAGCCCGGCTTGCCTAGCTAATCCTCTATGAGCTACAATATGTTTCAAAAATGTATCGTAACAATTTCTTTAACGTTTACATTTGGTTTCACTAACTGCCAATAGCATAAACATATAAATAAAGCTCTTCCTGCCATCTGTCGGCTGATAGCAAAACAATTAACATAATGCATATGATGGCATCTCTTACTTGCTTACTTAAAATAGCCTTTAACCGCCTAGGCGATGATTGCCATCTCGCTTTTACTTATTGGCTTTTACCTGGCTTTCAAATCCCTTACTAAAATGTCTTTTTGAAGCTACAGTTTTTTTGAATTTAGAAGAAAATTTGTATGCAACTACGAAGCCAGCTTCGTGCTGTTGTTACTATAAACTTTAAAGCCAAACTGGATATGTATATACATATCTACAATGTTAATGTGCAAAGAGCTCTACTCAAAAATTATTGGCGCATATTTTAAAGTAGAAAAAAAGAATTCAATAGTGGTGATTGCTGTAATATTTTTTTTTTTTTGCTAGGCATTATAAAATATAAAAAATATTTTTTAGGTTTCTTAGGTCCACTTGCACGACGCCGAGTTATCTTTTTAGCTCAGAGTTAATTTGACATTAACTCTGAGTTAAAAATATAAATTTTCGTTGTGCAAGTGAGCCTTGGCTTTCGCGATGTATGTAAATGGGAAATAGTGCAAGTAAACCTTTTCCCTTGGATTGGAAAAGCTTAAAAAATCTGCAAAACAATAACTTGCCTATTGAAGAAACCTAAATGTTTAAGTTTTTCCCCGTGTGCAAAAGTGGATAAATATCTATCCTGAACTCTTCTTCTTCGTCTGAAATGTTCTTTGGCAGCAGTATGTGCTTTTGTTGGGGTTATAAGGACTGGGGCTTGCCTTGATTGAAACACGTAGGCACGCCACTGTCTCAAACCTACCTAGAGATACCACCGAATTTATCTTTTCAATGACAACTGGGTATAAATATATGGTTTTGTCAGTTAACTTCATCTTCCGATGGCTTTTGTCATAAACTTCTCTTTTATTTTTCTCCTTTTCAAAGGGCAAGTAGGGACTCTAATAATAATGTTTGTAATGTGTATTGGTAGAAGGAATGTCAAGAACTCCCCCGGCCGGCTGTTTGCTAGCTTTGTAAAAGGGTCCCGCCCGACATTATCTTTCCCCAACCACTGTAATCTCGTATCGTTAGATACCACCATTCAAAAATGATCATTACAAATAAATGGCGCCCAACGTGGGGCATACTTGGTGGGTTTATGGATGAATATGCATACTTAGTGGGTTTATGGATGAATATGCATGCTTAGTGTATTTTAAAGAAAAAAGAAACACTCGCAGATGCAAGTACTCCAAACTCATCAGGTATGCTCCGATACTGTAAGTAATGTTGATCTTCGGACAGCGTTACTTACAAATATAACTTATGCAGGTTTCGTGGTGTAACAATGGCGTGTCAGGGAGACAAAGTGCATTCAGGAGTTCGGTGCAGGCATTTCAGTCCTGAAAACGACCGTGTGCACCACAATCTTTATATCTGATGCGGCAGTTAAATCACCTATCCTCTATAAGACCAAATTTTATCAAAGTGACCTCCTGGAATGTTTCCTTAGGCATTCAATCCAAAGGATCCACCGTGGGTTTATATAAATTTAGTAGTTTTATCGTGCAAAATCAGGGTTTGGAAATTGAGATTTAAGCATGTCAGACTTAGATTCTCAACCCCCATGATCATATGCAATTGAATAAAAATAATGCTTAGTAGTAAAATAATAAATGTATACAAAGTAGGACATCTGCATTTTGGAGCACAAATATTGGCTCACCAGTGCTAATTTTGTCCGATTGAAGACGTTCCTATCTAAACTATCAGAAGACATTAGGGTTCTTATTGAAAAGCCGAAAAGTAAATGATCCGAAAACCCATTACCTCGAAAAGGAACAACAATTATATTAAAAATTTCAAAAAGTACGTACATCTACTACTGCATAGATAAGTAGAACACTAATTAGAAGGTACATAGAAAACCTTTCCGTCCAATTTCTGTAACAAAATTTATGACTAATATGGCTGTGGTTCATAGCTCTGAAAACCTAGCAGCGTTTAACGCGGAAGCATCTGCTTGCTCCTGTGCCGTGTGCCTACAGGATATGCCGAATGGGGGCGATTGCTGGATTACTATCTGTCAACATGTGTTCCATAAACATTGTATAGAAAATTGGTTAAGCGAATCGCAAGATTGTCCCGTTTGTCGTCAATTATTGGCCAAACGCGATCTGCAACCCGTTAGCCTCGAACAACGCGCACCTAAAAGGAACAAAAATCGAACAAGTCATCAGGGAACTGACCGACAAGTCGGCAACATGCACGGGCATAATACTCGGTTTCAGAAAAGATTATACGCGGAAGAAGCCGCAGCTTCGAATTATCAACGTCCCGAAAACGACAACACCCAGTTTGATCTACAAAACCGAGGGGATTCCTCAATGCCCTTGTTGCAGATAAATTCGCCACTACCAACTGCTTCTAATATGTTTAGAGGTCCCGGATCTCGTGCACGTAATAATAGACGCAACCAACAAAATATAAATTATAACCGTATGGAAGAAATGATTAGCCAGTCCATTAGCCAGGCAATGTCCAACTTAAATCTAAGAGGTATGCCAACGCCGATGCAGCCAGGTTTTGGGGGAATTGCGCCAATAGTGGATAATCAGGCGCCTGGAAATAACCGTGTAGCTCAAAATGTAAGCACCTTAAGTCCGGAAAAAATAACTCTGCTAATCAAAAATTGGCAAGTGCATTTTGATGGATCGTCGTCTGGTCTTAAAGTTGAGGAGTTTTTATACAGGGTTAGTTCACTAGCAACGGAATGCCTTAATGGGGATTTTCAAGCAGTATGTAGAAATTTGCCAGTTTTATTAGTGGGTAAAGCTCGAGATTTTTATTGGCGTTATCATTAAATAGTTAGATTTATAGATTGGGAGGATTTTTGTAACGCATTGCGGCGCGAATTCAAGGATTACCGGTCAGATTACGACATACGAGAAGAAATCCGAAATCGTAAGCAGGGTATTTCCGAATCGTTTGAGTCCTTCTACCATGCAATTTTGGAAAAGGTGGACAACTTTCCGAAGAAGAACTCATAGAAATCATAACTAGGAACTTACGTACTGATATTCGTCATGAACTATTGTATATCCCTATTAGATCATTAGCGCAGCTTCGTAAGCTAGTTCAAATGCGGGAAAATCTTATTGCAGATGAAAGATTTCGTCGCGTGCCTACTGCGCGTAATGCACCTACCAACTATCCGAATCGACAGCAATTATCCATTGTGGAGCAAAATACAACTTCTGCAGCAGAACCCGATGAGGACACCGAACAAACCGTGCAGGCCATAACCATCGCGAAATGTTGGAATTGCCTTAAAGAAGGTCATCACTGGGAGGACTGTCTTAGCGAACGCAAGGTCTTTTGCTATGGATGCGGTGCAGCAAATATATACAAACCGAATTGTGACTCTTGTAAACGGCGGAAGGAAAACTCCAAGAGGGTTGCGTTCAACACCACCCGTACGCAACCTATGTAACTAAAGATCTTATAATTTCAGACAATGTCTGTAACGTACCATCTAGCATAGTAAATCCGATGGCAGAAAAGGCTGTTGATAACAACAAAACCTAAAATGATGTTTTTATACAGGGTGGGGTTAAAACACAATGTTCGTCATGTTCACAACAGAATGACAATACCCTAAGCAATAAGCTTGAGGTGTTGAAATTCGAAAGCCCTAAAATTCAGAACCAACCTTATCCATTGCTTCCATATCATGTTAGGTTGGCCAATTATAATCGAGTGAGAGATAGGATCTTTTCAAATTGTCCTGAACTGCTTAATAAAAATGAGAAAATGAAACGTTCTACTTTTCGAATGCGCCGATTCTGGAAAGCGGTTAAGAATGACAAAAAAAGTTTTGAATTCAGCAATATTGTGTAAGCAAAGCAATTCCTTATGCTATGCAAAAGTCAAATTTCTAAATTTATAAGAACTTGGGTTATTAGATACGGGTGCCAGCATAAGCTGTATAGGGTCTTCCCTAGCCAAAGACGTGTCCATTTTACCCCAATTTCGTAAGATATCGTCTAGTGTGAAAACCGCAGATGGTAGAAGCCACAAAGTCGAAGGGACCATCAACGTGGAAATCTCCTAGAAAGACGAAATTAAACCTACGCAATTTTACATTATACCTTCACTAGATAGTAGACTTATATTGGGAATCGATTTTTGGAGAGTTTTCGAACTCGCTCCTGAAGTTATCGCAACAGTTTCACTCCAAAATATATCATCTGAAAATCCAGGTGAAAAATTTATCCCCCTTTACCGCTATTCAACATGGGAGAACATAGATCGGTGTCCCGCTACTAATGGCGGCACTTTTATATACACCGACGGCTCGAAGTTAGACGGCAGAGTCGGAGGAGGGGTTTACTCAAGGGATTTGGACCTAGAACTCTCCTTTCCCTCTCAAATCCCTTGGCTCTTACTCGTTCAACTCTGAACTGACGCTCAGCTGTCGTCGATCTCTTCAAGAGATGGCCCAACAGAACTGCGTGAACCTCACATGGGTCCCGGGACACAGGGACATTGAGGGAAACTGTAGGGCAGACGAACTTGCCAGGCAGGGCACGACCAAGCAGATTCTTCAAGATAAAGAGCGCATAGGTATGCCGTTTGCCACGTGCAAGCTAATGCTGAAGGAGCATACACTCCGCGAAGCCAACGAAAGATGGCTACAAGCCCCAGGGTGCCGGATATCCAAGCAAACCTGGCCAAAATGCGATCTTAAAAGATCTAGACACATATACGCCCTAAAAAGGAAGGAAATCTCCATATTAATAGGTGTTTTAACCGGGCACTGCCTTATTGGTAGGCACGCAGCAAGGCTAGGCGTTCCCTACCGACGATGCTGCAGGAGTTGCAAAGATGATGAGGAAGAGGAAACGGTGGAGCACCTCATCTGCAACTGCCCGGCCTTAAGCGGAGCGAGAAGGCGCTCTCTGGGAGTTCCCTTCCTGGTTAGCTTAAGCCAGGTCGCGGAGCTAGACATAAAGGACTTGATGGCCTTCATCAAGTTATCAAAATGGTTCGAGGAGGGGTAGCGGTGTCGGTTAGGAGTGTCAGTCCCGGGTTTCGGCTATATGGAGAGTCCCGACAGCACTGGGATTTTCCATATGGCCGGGCCCCGGGACTGACTTTCCTAGTGTTTGGTGGTATCACAACGGGCCTTTTATTACTGACCTAGGTGTGCCTTTGCGGCAGCCACTTCTACCTACCTACCTACCTACGGCTATTCAAAAGCAACAACTGTACGCAGTTAAATCGCTTTTCCCAAATTTTGAAAAGCAGGGACTTGGTCGCACTAGCTTGATAGAACATGACATAGATATTGTTGACACAAAACCCATTAAGCAACGGTATTATCCGGTTTCGCCTGCAGTGGAAAAGTTGATGTTTCAAGAAATAGATAGGATGCTCAGCCTAGGGGTTATTGAACCCTCAAATAGCGCGTGGTGTTCTCCCATGCACCTTGTTATAAAACCAGGCAAGGTTAGGCTATGTCTAGATGCTAGAAAGCTAAATGCAGTTACCAAGAAAGACGCCTATCCCCTTCATAATATTCAAGGAATTTTTGCTCGATTACCAAAAGCAAATATTATTTCTAAATTGGATCTTAAGGATGCATACTGGCAGATCGCCTTAACGGAGAAATCTAAAGCATTAACTGCTTTTACCATCCCCAGGAGACCGTTGTACCAATTTAGGGTAATGCCGTTTGGTGTATGCAACGCTCCATCCACCATGTGCAGGTTGATGGACGAAATCATTCCCGCAGATTTAAAACATTGTGTCTTCGGCTATCTTGATGATCTTTGCGTGGTGTCCGAAGATTTCGATACACATATTGAGGTATTAATTAGAATCGCGAATCAATTTAGAAAGGCGAATTTAACCCTTAATGTTACAAAAAGTAACTTTTGCGTAACTGAAGTAAATTATTTAGGATTTGTTATCGGAAACGGAGGAATATCCACTGATCCAGGAAAAATTGAGTCAATTTTGGCGTGGCCTATTCCGAAAAATTTAAAACAGGTCAGAGGTTTCCTAGGACTAGCTGGATGGTATAGGAGATTCATTGTCAATTTCGCAGATGTCGCATTTCCCATAACACAGGTCCTTTCCACCAGAAAGAAATTTGTTTGGACGGAGGAAGCTCAAGCTGATTTCGATAAGCTAAAAACATTGCTAACCTCAGCGCCAGTGCTTTCAAATCCTGACTTTAAAAAAAATTCTTTGTGCATTGTGATGCTAGCAATGTGGGTATTGGTGCCGTGCTAGTACAACTTGCGGAAGATGGGGCGGAAAGACCAATCGTATTTATGTCGAAAAAACTAAATTCTGCACAAAGAAATTATAGTGTTACTGAGCGTGCATGTTTGGCAGCGATAGAGGCCATAAACAGATTCCGTTGTTATTTGGAGAGGCAGGAATTCGAAATAATTACGGATCATGCTAGCCTAGTGTGCTGATGCGCCAGCCTAATTTAAGTGGCAGACTTGCTCGTTGGGCTTTAAAACTCCAAGCATATAAGTTTACCGTAAGTCATCGCCGAGGGAAGGAAAATATCGTTCCGGATGCTCTTTCCCGAATGTATTCAGAGGTGTGCCATATTCAGGAAATTGGACCCGAAGTTGATTTATTATCTGCACATTTTTCAGACCCGGATTATGAAGAGCTGAAAGAAAGGGTAACAAAGGACCAAGACAAATTGCCAGATATTAAGGTCATTGATGGGTTCGTATATCGCCGAACTGAACATGCGTCGGGAGAAAACGAACAAGAGAGTAGGTCCTGGAAACTGTGGATTCCAAAAGCTTTGCGTGGCGATGTCATTTCCAGAGCCCATGATTCAGTTATATCTGCACACGGAGGTATATTTAAAACTTTAACTTATATCAAACGAAACTTTTACTGGCCAGGATTGACCAAAGATGTTAGAAAATATGTAAGAAATTGCGAAATATGTAAAACGACGAAACCCCCTAATGTTACTTTGAAAACACAGATGGGACAAAAGTCCGAATCGTCCCGTCCATTCCAGAGACTATACGTCGACATATTAGGATCCTATCCTAGGAGCAAAAAGGGGCATATTGGCCTGTTCATCGTTCTAGATCATTTTTCTAAATACCATTGGCTTTTTCCATTGAAAAAATTTTCATCCAAACCTATACAAGATTTCCTTTTGACAACAATTTTCCATGGTTTCGGCGTACCCGAGGTAATCATAACTGACAATGGTGCCCAATTCAAGGCAAATGAGTTTAATGCGTTTTTAACTTCCTTAGGAATTAAGCACGTTTATACTGCGTTATATTCCCCTCAGGCCAATGCATCGGAACGCGTAAATCGTTCATTAGTCGCCGCGATACGAGCATATTTACAGAGAGATCAAACGCTATGGGATGAGAATCTTAGCAGTATAAGTTGCTCATTGAGGAATTCGGTTCACCAATCAATAGGCTGCTCACCGTTTCATGCGCTTTTTGGGTTGGACATGGTTACACATGGGTCGACGTACAAACTCCTACGGAGCTTAGATTGCTTGGAGGAGCCAAACTGTCCTTTAGCCAAAGCCGATCAAAGGATCTTAATGCGTGCTAACATACAGGAAAATGCGACCAAGGCCTATGATCGGAATGTTGCACAGTACAACCTGCGTACACGACCTGTGTCCTATAAAGTGGGACAAGAAGTTTTCCGAAGAAATTTCGCACAAAGTCGGTTTGAGAAAAACTTTAATGCAAAATTAGGGCCAGTTTTTATAAAAGCCAGAGTGCGTGAAAAACTCGGAAATAATTATTATGCATTAGAAGACTTGCAGGGGAAAATTGTAGGAACTTTTAGTGCGAAAGATATTCGCCAATAATCTCCTTTATCCCTCTAACTTTGCGCCCAAAGTTGAAAAGTTCTCGGGTTTGTAGCGGTCGATTAGGCGAGTCATAAAAGACTCATATGAGTAGCAAGAGTTGCGATTTTTTTTGAAACTACTTAGCTGGAAAGCCCCTAAGTGGAACGAAATATATTGTGAAAATATACGAAATATATTGTGAATATCACAACCAACTGTCATTCACCGGAAATACACAAGTATATATCATTTCCGAGGGTATATATAGGGCAGGGGATACTATAAATCCTTTTTTTCGCCATTGGATCACATAGCGACCAGTCGATCAAGAATTTAATTATTGGTGTCATCTTTTTTAGGGTTTTTCTCGATCTCCTTTAGTATTCCAAAATTAGAATGACTTATACGGCTTTTAAAAATGACATTTTTTTGATAAATCGTCAATTCTAGGAGCTTTATAAACCAATTTTATTTTTTGAGATAATGGGGGGGAGTGTAGATAGCATACTTACTTTTGTTGTAATCCGTAGGGAACAGCGGGAATTGAACCTATAAACTAGGAAAAACCAAAAATCAGGGAGGTACAGTTGACCCAAACCAGACTCTGTTGCTGGGAGCGCAGGAAAGGGCTACTCGCTAATTCGAGACTCAGTTCAATATAAGCACCATCATGCCAAGCAATGGAGAAAACCAGCAAAGTACAGCTCCACTGTACTAAGCAGTTAGCAGTCGCAGTCGTCACGGGAAGGTGCTATGAAAGCACTACAGCGTGAAACTTAATATACAAAAAATATTGACAAAAAAAAAATAAAAAAGAGGGAAACCCAAAATTTTGAAAAATTAAATTAAGTTTCCTACAAATTAAAGTGAATATTATAGGTATTAGAAAGAATTGAATGCAAAATTTTATACAGCGGAATGGTAATTCACTGACTAGTTTCCATGCGACCAAGCATTTAGACGTAGTGTTTTATCCGGTCTGGCTGGCATCGAACCTACCAGACTGCATTGGCATTGCGTTCTCTTAACGCTTTGAGCCATGTGCCCTGCATGCAATCTTGCATTTATATTCTTACTAATGTACGTATGTTATGAGTTTGTGGTCATTAATTTGAGAATCTTTGAAACTTTGGTGGACTTTTGACCGTTTGTGAATAATTTTTCTTAAATTATTCTATGTTTTTATTATTAGTGAACAAGATGGAAAAGTATTCTTACTAATATTTGCCATGTGTTTTCCTTACTTTATAGACTTCTTGTACACCTTATGATCCAAGGTGATAACAGGAAGCAAGTAAATTTGTATATGGCGAGCTTTTTGAAGCTATTTCTTTCCTTCCATGTGAACCACAGGGTGTATATTTCCGGTTTTTTGGTTCTTGTACATGGGGAGCGGAAATGTTTGTATGGATATGAAGTTTTATTTGTGGATTGAATCCAATGTATACATTTATACGTTAATTTTGTAATTATAGGTATTAGAAAGAATTGAATGCAAAATTTTATACAGCGGAATGGTAATTCACTGACTAGTTAAAGTGAATATAATTTCATGAAAATTAGTGGCAAGAAGCGGAGGTAGTACTCTTCCAAAAATTGAAAACGAACAAAAGAATTATAAAGTATTACAAAAGAAAAAAAAAGCACAAAAATAAAAAAAAAAAAAACAGTGAAAAGACAAACGGAAAATATATATATAGTGTAGGAGTGTCTTGAGTAAGAACTCTTAAACAAACAAAGAAGTAAGAAAATAACAACAAAAAAAAATTTTTTAGAATGTGAGTTTTAAGAAACCTAAAAGTTATAGTGTAAATTAAAATTTCAAAACCTAACTAGAAGAAAAAGAAAGAAAAATAACAAGGTTACGAAAAGAAAAGCGAGAAAAGAAATCTTAAAACTGAGTAAAATAAGTATATTTGGTTTTGCAAAAACAAGGGAAAAGAATTAACGAAAAAAGAGATAAAGTGAAAAAAAGGGCTATACATATACATATGTACATATTAACCTAGTAAAGGAAAAGAAAAAAGGCCTATACAGTTTCGGAATAGCAGCCTGTACTTTGCTATATATGTACCTACCTTTTGATCGCTCAATATATCGAAACGTAAAGGGGATTCGGAATAAATTCCTAACGGTCCCGATTTTTTTGTTGCAAAGGAATTAAATAAAAGAATAAGAAGATTAAATAAATACTGTAGTGACATAAAAACCAACAAACCAACACTGTTCATTTCTGTCCAAATATGCAGACACAGGCATATTTGTTTGCATGAAATTCAAGAACAAGCAAAAGTGCGGAGTAACGATTGCGTCATATTTTGCTCGCGGCCGTCAGTAAGTGTGCCGTCGCTGGCGTCAGCATTTGCAACCGCTAGTGTCAGCAGTTGCGACAGCTGGCGATCTAGTACGGTGGTCAGCAATGTCACTTACTGACGACCTAGAACGGTAGACTGCTGACTAGTGACCTAGTATTGCGGAAGTCAAGAGCAATGCACTAGTCAGCATAATGTTAAGACCAAAATTGTATATAAGCAAAGAAATTAAAATAAAGAAGGAGAAATGAATGAGCTACAATCCACAGCCCACCTTTCATTTATCTCTCGCCACGACAATTAGGTTCAAGTGCCTTTTATTGTCAACCCTCTCGTCTTGGTGATACCGCCTAGTCGAAAACTACCAACCATTTATCTCAAAACGTGGATTGGCATCTAAGCCTCTCCATCCGACATCATTGTCAGGACGGCAAATCAGCCGCTTCAAACATTTTGGTGACCCCGACGTGATCTGAACACGCAACCCTCTGACCCCCTGTGACCCCGCAAGTTACAGGACCTGAATAACTCGGCAACTCCGCCAGTCTGTAATCCCGAACACGCAACGACTTGAGCGACAACGTCAGCAACTTCTGACCCACCCTCAATCTTGCCAATTCAGTTAGCCAGCATCAGAATCAATTTCGATATGGCTCCAACCAATGAAGAAACAATGGAAACATTGACAGCCTCCCAAAGTACAACTGGAGAGTTGATAGAGACCATAATCCGTAACTTCAAAAAGGATTCAGCAGCGAGAAAAACGCCTGTATATTATAAAGAGCGCCTCGAACGCTTAGACATAGCGTGGGCCGAATTTGAGGTAACGGACAATAAAATCCGTTGCCTCGCAGACATGGATCCCAGCCACCAATATTTCACCACCGGATACTACAAAAAAATATCCGAGTTGACGTCAAAGTACAAGGAAATAATGGAGTCCGGCATGACGGAACCTCTCAAAACCCAAACACCGGACGAGCAAACGAAAGGACTTCCCGGAAGTACCTACGCTCCCTCTCGGAAATCAGAATTGTCTTCAGCCATTAGAAGACAAAACGTGATGATAGCATCACTAAAACGGCTCCTCGAAATGGACCCTACAGCGGCAAACATGAAGCTAAAAGAGAAACTTTGGGAGCAAATACAAGAGCTCCACTTCTCGATCGGGGAAGACAGCATAGATCCTGTAAGAGATGGGTATGACATGGAGTCATACACGACTGTCGAAGCATCGGTTTATAGCAATTTCAAGCTCAAGGAAAACACGGCAAATAAAATTGAGGAAACGGTCAAAAATAAAACGATTCAGCTTCCAAAAATAACAATCCCCAAATTTAATGGGGAATACTTAAAATGGATAGCATTCTTTGACCTCTTCTCCCAACTGGTAGACAAACAAGACATCCCCACAATTCAAAAAATGTGGTATTTAAAGTCAAACCTAAGTGGGGAAGCCGAACAACTAATAAGCCATCTATCAGCCACTGCCGAAAATTACGAAACAGCCTGGAAGCTGCTACAAAATAGATATAACAATAAACGGGTTCTTGTTGCATCCATTATGAACCAATTACTGGAGCAACCAACAATTACAGCAACGTCCACATCAATAAAAAGGTTGCATGATGTAACAAAAGAATGCTTGCATGCATTAGTAAACATGGGCATCCCTACAGCCACTTGGGACCCCATCTTAATACACTTGCTCACAAAAAAATTGGATCGGGGAACGCACATATTATACGAACGTTCAATAGTAAACCCGAAGGAAGTTCAAGGACTGAACAATTTCCTGGACTTTCTTGAAGCCCGCTTTCAATCAATGGAAGCAATGGGACAGAAGGAAAAGTTCGTGTCAAAAACATGTGCGGCCGCCTCCGAACCAAAGGAAACCTCCTGCTCGCTCTGCCACAATGGAAGCCACCTTTTGTTTCGGTGCCAAGAATTTCAAACAATGACACCAAATGAACGGCTCAATTACGTCCAAAGACAAAAACTATGCGTAAACTGCATGAGACCCGGGCACTCCTCTAAGACTTGCAAGTCAAGAGGATGCATGAAATGCAACAAGAAACATAATTCACTTTTGCACCTGGAAACGAGCAGAAACTCATCAAGGCCAAGCCTGAGTCACGAAGGTGAGCCCAAAATCGGGAGGACATCAGCAGCATCAGCGGAAGTAACCAGAAAAAGGACGCCAGAAGCTGCCTCAGCGGCATCCACCTCATCACGAAGTTCTGAAGCAGATTCACTCACCGCGACGGACAAAGGTGGACAAAGGCCATACGTCCTATTGAGCACAGCAGTAGTTATAATCAAAACAGACGCCACAGAAGTTGAATGCCGCGCGTTATTAGACTCAGGGTCACAGGTAAACTTCATAACAGAACGTCTGGTAAAACGGCTCAGGTTACCACTGAAAACCTCACATGTCAATATCACCGGGATCGGGACAACTAACACAAAAACACAACATAGAGTGAACGTTGCCTTACATTCTCGAAACACAAGCTTCACAGCACGCATTGAAGCACTCGTCCTTCCTCGCATCATCTCGCCTCAACCATCGCAATTCATTAATACTGAAAAATGGTCACTACCAAGGAATCTCCAGTTAGCGGATCCAAACTTCAATCGCCCTGACAAAATAGATCTACTTTTGGGAGCTGAGCACTATCACCAGCTTCTCACCATTGGGCAGATCAAGCTAGCCCCGCATCTACCAATAATGCAAAATACTGCACTCGGGTGGATTGTGTCTGGCAGACTCAACGAAGTAAGCCCAAAAGATGCATCCTGTGGAATGTGCTTGGCGGACGAATCCCTAGAAACCTCGATCTCGAAACTCTGGGAACTAGAAGAGGTAAAAGACAACAAGAAGTCATTATCTATGGACGAGGAAAAGTGTGAGGAGCACTTTGCCAGACACACCTCAAAGAATAAGGAAAATCGGTTCACAGTAAAAATACCATTCCATCAGGACCCCATGGTTCTGGGGGACTCGCACTCAATAGCGCTCAACAGGTTCCTATCATTGGAACGTCGACTTCAGAAAAATCCCCAAGTGAGGACAGAGTACGTCAAGTTCATGGACGAATATGAAGCCCTGGGGCACATGACGAAAATATCAACAGATACGATTACTACACCGAACTATTTCATACCTCATCACTGTATACTGAGACCAGAGAGCACAACCACAAAACTTCGCGTGGTATTTGACGCATCTGCGAAAACATCGACCGGTCATTCCCTAAATGATATTATGTACACAGGACCAAAGGTACAAAGCGATCTGTTTTCAATATTGCTGCGTTTTAGAATGCCAAGGTTCGTGTTCACCACTGATGTCGAAAAAATGTACCGTCAAATCTTAATAGCACCAGAAGATCGGCCATTTCAACTAATAATTTGGCGAAAGGATGCCAACATGCCAATAACGTATTATCAGCTAAACACGGTCACATATGGAACTAGGTCAGCACCATATCTAGCCACGAAATGTCTGCAACAAATTGCCACCGAAAATGTTTCTCGATATGCGCTAGCCTCTCAATTCCTAAACGAAAGCTTTTATGTTGACGACGGCTTAGGCGGAGCAGACAACCTATCCACAGCAATGCTCATACAAGAACAACTAATAAAGATCATGAAGGAAAACGGCTTCAATCTACGAAAATGGAGCGCCAACCACCCTCAACTGCTCCAAAATATAGCAGAAGGAGATCAAGAGGTTAATCTGGACTTGGAAAACACAAGGGCTGCAGCCGTCAAAACATTGGGGCTCACATGGCTCCCAAAACCGGACCTGTTATCTGTCAAGGTCAACATAGAAGAAGTAAAGAGGATAACAAAACGCTCGGTCACGTCAGACCTAGCAAGGCTCTTCGACCCATTAGGAATACTGTCTCCTATTGTAGTAACGGCCAAAATACTCATACAAGAGCTATGGGAGCTAAAATTAGATTGGGATCAGGCACTTCCAGCAGAGCTACATACAAGATGGCTCACGTTCAGGTCAGATCTTGAAGAGTTAAAAACACTTCAGATCTCAAGGCACATTTTTAAGGGAAGACTCCCGGAAACCATGCAACTACACATTTTCTCGGATGCATCAGAGAAGGCCTATGGAGCCGCGGCCTATATTCGCGCCACGCTGAAAGAAGGCACCGTCATGACAAGGTTATTATGTGCAAAGTCAAGGGTAGCTCCATTGAAAAAACAAACAATACCCCGCTTGGAGTTATGTGCTGCTGCATTAGGGGCCCAGTTGGCAGAAAGAATAGCAGCAGACATTCAATTTAAGGGTGCCATATATTTCTGGACCGATTCCGAGATAGTGTTGGCTTGGGTAAACTCAGACGCAGCACACACCACATTCATCGCCAATCGCATTGCAACAATCAAAGAAACAACTAGAGCGGAACAGTGGAGACATGTTCGATCAAAGGACAATCCAGCCGACATCCTGTCTAGAGGAATGTCACCAAAGGCATTTAAAGAGTGTGCACTATGGTTCTGTGGACCATTATTTTTGCATGGCAAGGAATCAGTCTGGCCGAAACGTCTCAACCCAGCCTCCAACAACCAGAACGATATAGAAGTAAAGGCCAACCATTCGAAATCACTGGTCACATCAGTAGAAGAACCGGAGATGATTTACAAGGTGAATCACGGCAACTCATTTCACCGACTACAACGTATAATCGGCTATGTACTACGGTTCATCACGCAAGCTAAAAGCAAAACAGCAGCACAGCCATCATCACGGAGCTTAACCACGGCAGAACTGGAGCTGGCACTAATGCACATCGTCAAACAAATACAAGCGGCAGACTTTAAGGAAGAAATCAAACAATTGAAACATCATAAGGAGCTCCAGCGGTCTAGCAACTTGTCCAACCTCGCACCATTTTTGGATAACAAGGGATTGATCCGGGTTGGAGGGAGACTAGAGGCTTCATCATTGGCATACGACTCGAAACACCAACTTCTTCTACCATACAACGATAACATTACAAAATTGATGTTCGAAATGGTACACAAGGAGAACAAACATTGCGGCCCGCAAACTCTGTTGGGAATAATGCGACAACAATTTTGGCCCATAAAGGGAAAACTCATGGCACGAGCAACAGTGCATCGATGCGTCACATGCAGCAAGGCAAAGCCAGAACTACTCAATCAGATCATGGGAAACCTGCCTTCCTCAAGGGTCACACCATCTCGACCATTCATAAACAGCGGTGTGGATTATTGCGGCCCTATAACAGTGCATTACAAACTTCGTGGAAAAAGGCCGCACAAGGCTTATATTGCGGTGTTCGTTTGCTTCACCACAAAGGCAGTCCACCTAGAGCTAGTGAGTGACTTAACCACCGAGGCATTTATTGGGGCCCTCAAGCGCTTCATCGCCAGGCGAGGCCATTGTCAAAACCTGTTTTGTGACAATGCCACCAATTTCGTAGGAGCTAAGAACAAGCTCCCAGAGTTAAACTCGGTAATACATTCACAAGAGGCACAAGAAAAAATCATTAACGAATGCGGGAAAAGAGGAATCCAATTCAATTTCATCCCTCCAAGAGCGCCACACTTTGGTGGACTGTGGGAGGCTGCAGTCAAATCGGCAAAGCATCTGCTGCTAAGAAGTACAGCAAATGCCAGCTTAACGTATGAGGAGCTCGAAACCCTGATAATCGAGATCGAGGCGATACTGAATTCTCGCCCGATATCACCAATGTCAGATGATCCGAACGACATTGGGGCACTTACTCCAGGGCACTTCCTGATAGGAGAACCACTAACAGCGCAAATTGATGCACAAGCGACGGCTGCCAAGCTCAACCTAGAAACAAGATGGAAGCTAGTGTCCCAGCTTAAACACGAGTTTTGGAAACGATGGTCCCGGGACTACCTCAACGAGTTACAGTACCGGAACAAATGGCAAAAACAGACGGCGAATATAGAACCAGGGGACATAGTGGTACTCAAGGAAGACAACGTCCCAGTGATGAAGTGGCCCTTGGGGAGAATAGTGAAAACTTATAAGGGTCCAGACGACATAATCAGAGTGGCAGATGTCAAAACAGCATCCGGAGTGCTGAAGCGAGCAATCAGATACCTCGCTCCAATTCCACGACTCAAGGATGGGGAAACGGAAACCCAAAACTCAGGCAGCCAGCCAAGTCTGGCACCAAGCTCACCGCAACCGGATGATAATGAAGTATCCCCAGAGGAACTACCCAAGGCAAAACGACGAAAAGTTACGTCCATGTCAACAATGACAACAATGATAATAGCTCTGCTGGCACTTCCACTTGTGTTTTCCGCAGACATCGAAACAACAGAATTCGACACCAAGATCGGCATCCACTTTGAAGGCATCACCAAGATGGAAGTGTCACGCTCTGAGTGGAAAATAATTTCCTACTACGATCTACAGCCATATTGGGAAGAAACAGCACGCTTCATCAATGGAACAAAGACATTAAGGGCCATATGCGACACCATAGTGCTGAAATCGGCCTGTGAAAACGTAGTAGACACCTTGGAAGCCGACATCGCAGAACTAACTGAAGAAAATAGCCTCCTCACACGATCCAAACGAGGCGCGGTCAACTTCATCGGCAACATTGCCAACTCATTGTTCGGTGTGTTGGACACCAGCTATGCAGAAGAGATGTCAAGCACAATCAACACGCTCAAACAAAATGACAACCATTTATACGGGTTACTCAACAATCAAACATCAGTTATTGATGCAACTCTCAA
Source organism: Campiglossa producta (assembly GCA_964058755.1). Lineage (NCBI taxonomy): Eukaryota > Metazoa > Arthropoda > Insecta > Diptera > Tephritidae > Campiglossa > Campiglossa producta. Next base: position 32,673,619 of record CAXKVI010000004.1, read on the forward strand.
CATCTTCAAACAAGAGGAGCAGAACATCAAACAGAAGTTCAAGGTGGTGGATGACCAAATAGTGAAGGTGGCAAAATATGTCCGTACGGAGCAGACGCAAAGGTACCAAACAAACCTCGTCCAAACTAGCAGTACATTGGCAACTCAACTCGCACTATTATCAGCCAGACTACACAGAATCCAGGCAAGAATTATCAATACGTTGACAGATGCGCACCACGGAAAAATCAGTCCAACGTTACTGTCACCATCGCAACTTCGAGCAGAATTAGTCCGAGTTCGCAACCATCTACCCACATCACTAAGGTTGCCAGTGGACCAAAACAATCTCTTACAACTCTACAAGGTCATGAAGGTGAAAGGCGGAAGAACGAATGAACACGTGATCTTCGAAATGTCACTTCCGTTGTGTGATCCAGAGACCTGGGAAGTGCTCAAACCACATCCGATTTCAAGCAGAATAAACAGTTCAACGGTTGCCATCACGCCATGCAATGATCTCATTGCAATCAACGCGCATCGAGATCAATATATAACATTGACAGAAAATCAGTGGCGAGAATGCATTACTGTAAAGGAGAACCAGGTGTTATGCTTGAACGTGCAGACAAAATTCACCGCAGACTCAGGCGCTTGTCAATGCGAAATGTCACTGCTCAACAACAATCCAGGGAACATCTGCAAGGTAGCCCCGGTAGAAGACAACGCACCGATAAAACAGCTGACGCACAATAATCTCTGGATGTATGCGTTGGAGTCCCCCACTCGAATCAATGCCGCGTGCGGAGCAAATCATTCCCAGCTAACATTAAAGGGCTCGGGGATTATAAAAATTGGCCCCGACTGCACACTCAAACACAAGTCAGTCATAATTCAAGGGCATCAAGTATACTCATCTGCAATCCACGCATCATACACGGCAACCGCAAACCTCAGCAGCATTACGTATCCTGAAAAGACATCTTCCATAATCCTGCACATACAACCGTACATTGATCAGGTCAAAAATATATCGACCCTACAGCAAGATTTAATGCAGAAAATAGGGACAGAGCTACCCTCACAAATTTCCCACCTCAAATACCATCATGCGACAATTGCGTATGCCGCTCTAATACTATCAATTGGCATCATACTTGCAATTGTGATAACCTGCATTCGAAAGAAGTCCCGAGCTCCCGTTACATACGCAGTTCCTCAACCACGGCCAGCGGCACGACAAGCACCATTTGCCGTAACAGTGACATAAAGGGACCACCGCACCATTAGAGTTAGTAAGAATGAATTGTAAATTAAAACTTAGCATTAAGAACGAAATGTAATTATAAACTTAAAATGTAAACAAAAAAAAATGCCTTATTTAGAACTAAGAATGTAAATTAAAACACAAGTGAGGGAAATGACGCATATCGAAACTCGTTGAATAAAGTCACGGGCGGGAGCATGTTCATTTCTGTCCAAATATGCAGACACAGGCATATTTGTTTGCATGAAATTCAAGAACAAGCAAAAGTGCGGAGTAACGATTGCGTCATATTTTGCTCGCGGCCGTCAGTAAGTGTGCCGTCGCTGGCGTCAGCATTTGCAACCGCTAGTGTCAGCAGTTGCGACAGCTGGCGATCTAGTACGGTGGTCAGCAATGTCACTTACTGACGACCTAGAACGGTAGACTGCTGACTAGTGACCTAGTATTGCGGAAGTCAAGAGCAATGCACTAGTCAGCATAATGTTAAGACCAAAATTGTATATAAGCAAAGAAATTAAAATAAAGAAGGAGAAATGAATGAGCTACAATCCACAGCCCACCTTTCATTTATCTCTCGCCACGACAATTAGGTTCAAGTGCCTTTTATTGTCAACCCTCTCGTCTTGGTGATACCGCCTAGTCGAAAACTACCAACCATTTATCTCAAAACGTGGATTGGCATCTAAGCCTCTCCATCCGACATCATTGTCAGGACGGCAAATCAGCCGCTTCAAACAAACACAAATCAACCACAACTTTACGATATGCGAAAATTTTAAATTAAAAAAGTTAGGAGTTATGATAATTCACCAATATCAACATAGTTGAATTTTACCCCTACAGCATCAAGACTCGAGGAAAGGCCTTTCAACGGTTCCGGATGTGCGGTAAGTGATCTTAATTACATACATGCTAAATTTTGCCTATGTGTGAGTACTACGTGGCTACCAGGCGCACAGAAATCGGCTTGTCGATTGATTGGCAATTCTAACTATTCATATTCTTAGTTAGGGCCACTTGCATAAAAGCCGATTAAGCCTAATCGGTGATTACCTTGACAGCTAACCATACAAAATACGTCAATTAAACTCCGGTTAGTCGTTATCAGCTTTTATGCAAGCGGCCCTTAGTGTTGTTGTTGTGCGAAGAATACCACGCATGACTTGAGTGGGTGGTGTCGCGATCAAGGCGCCCGCTAGCAAAGAAACTGGTATTCAGGTAGTTACTTAACATTCATATTTACATATGTTCATACATGATTATTTTCGCATTTCCCTTTGTGCGAGTATCCGCCTGATCGAAAAAAGTTGTAGTTGACTAGGGTTCCTTTCAATGCTTAAAAATTTTTCTTTGTTTGTTTACATTTGGAAAAGTTGCACGCATGCAATAAAAGTAGCATGCGATAAATTATTTTCGCTTTGAGATTTTTTTCGTTTGATTGCTGATCGCAATTCTTTATACCAAATAATAAAATATTGGAAAATTAGGTACATATATGCTTAAAACAACGTTAATTGAGGGCTTGTCGTGTATGCGCGAACATATCCGCAATTTATTGTATAATCATTAGTAAATGTCAGGTCATCAAATTCTTGTACGTACTTTTAAGAAATATTTGAATTTTATATGAATTAAAGATATGAATTAAAGATAGTTCACCCTCGTGAAGGGTTGACACCTTGCCGCGGTACGAGGGCTTAAGTCGATAGCCACAGGGCTGCGCTGCCCTTGTGATCATAGTGCCGCCGGTACTACATCACGAGAGAAGCCAAGCCTCTCTGGCGCGACGACTAAGATCTTCCCCCTCCCAATCCAGGGTGTTATGCGACCACGTGCCCATTGGACGTTTGCAGCCGGGAGGCAAATCGTGGCTGTAATCGAACGGAGCCTCTCTGATACCGGGCCGCCTCGGAGAGTAACTATGGCCTTACCGCGGCATGGGGCTCTGCCACGGCGGACGACACATTCCCCATACTCTTCCTTTGACCCTAAACTGGCCTTGCCCGGCAAGGGGTCGTACGAACAAGATGAAAAAAAGTAATAAAAACCTTAATAATAATGATACAACCATGTATACTGCCCAGCAGAGGAGGAAAATGCTGGAGCAAGCGAGAACGCAACGTCGGAGGACAAACTCCATTTCTTCATCAGCCGAGAGGTCGACAGCGATGGCAACTACGAGTCGATCAGCTCTGGATAATAAGGGGGCAATCCCCAAAGTAAGTACCGGTACAAACACGGTGAAGCCAAAAACGGCTGATGCTAGAGCCCTAGTAAGTGCCGGTACCGAAACCAAGTCTTTAACGTCTGTGGCAGTGGTCTCACGACCTGGCCCCAGAGATCCAAATAAGGGAACGACCGCGATGGCAACTACGGGTCGAAATTTACCCCAAAAGACATCTCCCAGTCGCTCTGAGTACTTGGACAAAAGAGCGGCCGCGAGGATACTGAAGAAATACGAGGGTATTTCACAAGAGACGCTATCGCCGAATGCTAGGAAGACGGTGGAGATGGCTGAAGCTATCTTACCGAACTTCCAAAGCGATTACGCGCCAAAGAAGGTTAATATAAATCCCTTCAAACGCCAGAGATCGGACGTGGATTTAAAACCTCACCCGAAGCGGCAGCAACACGCCCCCGTAATGGGTAAACTCAGCTTTGCTGAAGTGACTAAGGATAGGATCCTCATAGGCGTCATTGACCGAGGTAATGAAAACTGGGCCATCCCTAGAGACCAGTGGCGGTTCGTCCGGAACGCTATCGGTAATGCCCTTCTCGACATTATGGATGAGTCTCCGGGTGCCACTCCGATGGGTTCTGATGCGGGATGGCACCAGGGCCGAATCAAGGTATTCGCTTGCGAGGATGCAAAAACTGTTGCACTGTACAAGGCAGCAGCTGCAAGACTAGGTGAGATCTACCAAGGGGCAAGAATCGAGGTTGTCGACTGGAAGGACATCCCGGCTCGGCCAAGGGCAAGAGCGTGGATTCCTGCTATCCCTGCTGAACCTGAGAGAATTCTCAGGATGCTGAGGATCATGAACCCGTCTCTCCCGACGCAGGACTGGGGTGTAAATCTGGTCGAGGACGCGGTAGGGCCTGATAGGCAAGTGGTCTTCACCTTGAATAAGGAGGCACTCGAGCCCCTTAAACGGTGCAATGGACGAGTGCACTACGGCATGGGTCAGATCGTGATCCACGTATACCGCGGCGATGCACAGCGCGCTGCTATTTCGGCTGCACCGGAGGACTCGGACATCGCAGTGCCGGAAGGGGAGTCGGAGATGTCCGACTCGGAAAGTATGGTATCTGCCACGTCAAATGGCGAAGGAGCAGTGAACAGCTCGGAGATGGGAGACAGCCTGCTGGACGGGGAGGACCTCAACGTCACAGTGATAGCAGCTAGTCCTGAGCGCACCACAGTTGACACTGCCACAGTTAGGAGGATCTCTGCCACGCCAAACCGTGGTCTGAAGAAATCGTCGTTGAAAGATAAGCCTCCAGACGAGGTGGAACTCGACGATACGGCGGTGGCAGGGAAGTCTGAGCACTCTCATGTTGGTGGTGATTCAGATAAACCTGCACAAATCTAAAGCAGCCTCGGCTGCTTTAATCAGTCGTCTCTCTAAAGGCGACGTAGATGTGGTCCTCATCCAAGAACCCTGGGTCAACAGCTCAAGGATTTGCGGTTTGGGGACTAAGGGTTATAAGCTTATTCGAGCCAGCGAAGGGGGCCGGGTTAGAGCCTGTATTTTAGTTAAGTCTGAGCTGAATGCATTTCTCTTGCCCAACTATACCAATGGTGACGTTACAGCTGCCAGTTTAACAGTCGACAGTACCAGTCTGACGATTGCGTCGGTCTATATGCCCTATGACGCCGAAGAACCTCCGCCACAGAGGGAGGTAAAAGACCTGGTGGCAAATTTTTCCATGGGTCATCTTCTTATCGGAACTGACGCCAATGCTCATCACGTCCAGTGGGGAAGCTCCGATATCAATGCTAGAGGAGAGTCGTTGTTTGACTATTTGTTAACAACTAACCTGGTAGTTTGCAACGTGGGTAACGAACCTACGTTTATTACTAAAACCCGTAGGGAGGTAATAGATCTCACGATTTGCAGCGAAGGCGCTTATGAGTGGGTCAGAAAATGGCGCGTTCTCGATGAGCACTCATTCTCCGACCACCGGTACGTAGAAATAGTTCTAGACTTTTCTGTTGAGCAGCCGGTTATGAAACGCAACCCACGTAACACTAACTGGCAGCTACACAATGAAATAATATCTAGGGACTTACCAGCACTGCCCCCACAAGTCCCCTCATCAGTAGGGGAGTTGGAGGATCTGGTAAAGACCTTTACAACGGCGCTCTCGAATGCCTTAGAGCAGGCTTGCCCAGTGCCAAAACCACGTGGTAAACATAGGCCGCATTGGTGGTCCTACGACCTGGACTCGCTCCGAAAATCATGTAGGACACAATTTAATAAGGCCAAGAGCCTTGGCACGGAGACTCAATGGCTCGAATATAAAGTTAAACTCAGGGCCTACAAAAAAGCTCTGAGGCAGGCGAAGAGAGTATCGTGGAGAAATTTCTGCACTGGGGTCGAAAATGTCGACGATACAGCGAGACTTAGACGAGTGCTCTCAAAAACTCAAACAGCCACAAGCTATTTGCGCAAACCTGACGGATCCTGGACCAGCACGGAGAGGGAAACCCTAGAGCTGCTCTTGAATACGCACTTCCCAGGGAACTTGCATGAGGAACCCGTAGCACCTACAACAAACCTGGCTGTATACATACCCATCACGGAGGAAAAGGTTAGGTGGGCGGTTAAGAGCTTCGAACCGTTCAAGGCTGCCGGGCCAGACGGGATTATTCCCGCACAACTCATAAACACGCTGGAGACATCAGCCAAATGGCTGGTATTTCTCTATACAGCCTGCCTGGCTCTTAGCTACATTCCGTGCTCCTGGAGAAGTGCCACGGTAGTGTTTATTCCTAAGGCGGGGAAGGCGTCTCATTACGAGCCGAAGGACTACAGGCCGATCAGTCTCTCATCCTTTGTGCTCAAAACCTTCGAGAGGATAATAAATGACTACCTCTCCTCTACTATTGATAGCAACCTGATCTGTAGCTATCAGCATGCATACACCAAAGGGAAATCTACAGAAACTGCGCTTCACAGCCTAGTTTCTGTTATTGAAAAATCGCTGTATGAGAAGGAGTACTGTCTTGCGGCCTTTTTAGATATTGAAGGAGCCTTCAACAACATAAGCCCTGATGCTATAAACACCGCTTTAACAAGTCTGGGCATAAGCAGGTCTCTTATTGGACTTATTGATCAACTGCTAAGGGGTAGACGAATAGTTTCATCACTGGGCTCGGTTGACTTATCACGCTATGTCACAAGGGGAACGCCTCAGGGTGGTGTTCTCTCCCCGCTTCTATGGAACCTCACTGTCAACTCGATGCTGCGAGACACAAGCTGGGGGGGCGGGAAGGTAGTGGCATATGCAGACGACTTAGCTATAGTATATAGGGGCAAATTCCCACAGACCCTGTGCGACTTGATGCAAGCAGCACTGCGAGAGGTTTCCTCATGGTGCTCGCGCTGCGGACTGAGCATCAACCCGGGAAAAGTAGAACTGGTTCTTTTCACCAACCGCTATAAGATACCACCGCTAACACTACCAAAACTGAATGACGTGCACCTGAACCTGGCTGACAAAGCCAAGTTCTTAGGCACAGTTCTGGATAGGAAACTAACCTGGAAGGAGAATGTTCTTCAGCGCCAGAAGAAAGCGTGTATTGCACTCTACACATGCAAAAGAGCCATTGGAAAGAAATGGGGGCTCAGCCCCAAAATATGCAAATGGATCTACACCGCAATCATTCGACCAATCATGCTCTATGGAGTTGTGGTATGGTGGCCTGCGCTGAGCAAGGCAACAAACCTTAATCTGCTAGGTAAAGTACACAGATCTTGCATGATCTGTATAAGCGGTGCGTTAAGAACAACGCCCAATGAAGCACTCCAGGCCATTCTTGGCATTTTGCCACTCGATCTGGAAGGGCACCGGGTAGCAGCAACATCGGCTCTACGTCTAAGGGAAACGTCCGGCTGGGGCGCAAGCACTACTGGACACGCCTGTATTTTGGGATCCTATAGCTTTCTTCCGCTGAGCACGGATCGTTGTGCGACCACAACAGTCGGAGATAGCTGTTTTAAAATCAACATTCCCAGCAGGGAAGAATGGGAGAGCACGGATCGGAGTCCCGCCACTCATGGCGGCACTTCCATTTATACTGATGGCTCGAAGTTAGACGGCAGAGTTGGAGGAGGGGTTTATTCAAAGGATCTGAACCTTGAGCTCTCCTTCAGACTACCTGATCACTGCAGTGTCTTCCAGGCTGAAGTTTCAGCAATCATGGACGCCGCGGCTTGGATAGGCCAACACACTATCGGACACGACATTTTTATATTCAGCGACAGCCAGGCGGCCATCAAATCCCTTGGCTCTTATTCGTTCAACTCTGAACTGACGCTCAGCTGTCGTCGATCTCTACAGGAGATGGCCCAACAGAATCGCGTGAACCTCACATGGGTCCCGGGGCATAGGGACATTGAGGGAAATTGTAGGGCAGACGAACTTGCGAGGCAGGGCACGACCAAGCAGGTTCTTCGGGATAAAGAGCGCTTAGGTATGCCGTTTGCCACTTGCAAGCTTATGCTGAAGGAGTACACACTCCGCCAAGCCAACGAAAGATGGCTGCAATCTCCAGGATGCCGGATATCCAAAGAAACCTGGCCGAAATGGGATCATAAAAGATCGAGACAAATTTATGCCCTAAGGAGAAGAGAAATCTCCATATTAATAGGCGTATTGACTGGGCACTGCCTCATTGGTAGGCACGCAGAAAGACTTGGTGTGCCCTACCGACGATGCTGTAGGAGTTGTAAGGATGATGAGGAGGAGGAAACGGTGGAGCACCTCATCTGCAACTGCCCGGCTTTAAGTGGCGCGAGAATGCGCTTTTTGGGAGTTCCCTTCCTGGTTAGCCTACGCCAGGTCACGGAGCTGGACATAAAGGACCTGATGGCCTTCATCAAGTCATCTAAATGGTTCGAGGAGGAGTAACGGTGTCGGTATAGGAACGTCAGTCCCGGGATTCTGCTATGTGGAGAATTCCGTTAATACCGGGATTTTCCATATGGCAGGGTCCCGGAACTGACTTTCCTAGTGTTGGTGGTATCACAACGGGCCTTTTAATATTGGCCTAGGTGTGCCTCTACGGTAGCCACTTGAACCTAACCTAACCTAAAGATAGTTCAACAATTAGAGTTTAAGTGGCTATGTTATTCCATGAGGTAATGTGATAAGTCGGATCAGAGCGTTGCGTTAGGGATTTTGGGTAAGAATGGTGCGCCCAAAATCATTGGTAGGGAGGGTATGAGTATTGCACCCGGTGTCTCAACTCCACCTAGAGATACCACCGAATTTGGCTTTTCAATGACAACTGGGTATAAATATATGGTTTTGTCAGTTAACTTCATCTTCCGATGGCTTTTGTCATAAACTTCTCTTTTATTTTTCTCCTTTTCAAAGGGCAAGTAGGGACTCTAATAATAATGTTTGTAATGTGTATTGGTAGAAGGAATGTCAAGAACTCCCCCGGCCGGCTGTTTGCTAGCTTTGTAAAAGGGTCCCGCCCGACATTATCTTTCCCCAACCACTGTAATCACGTATCGTTAGATACCACCATTCAAAAATGATCATTACAACTTATGATCTTCTAGTGCTCTTACGAATCACTTTCGACGCTTCTATACAAAATAATGTATGTCACTTTACATTACCCTACTATTTCTAATTACTTTTTTACAGTCATGCCGTGCAAAATTTTAGAAAATTTGTTATCTGGACAATGCCAGAGAGCAATACAAAGGTTAATATGAAATAAAACCGGTTTTTGATGACCCCAAACCATTTGATTAATATTTAGATCGTTATTCCCGATTATGCTTCAATTTTTAAGTACGTTAATTAATAATTGTTTACCCTTCTAGGTATGGTATGCAGCCGTTACACAGTGCTTCTACTCGCTATCCGTTTGCTTTGGCAATATAATAATGTACTCCTCATTCAATAAATTCAATCACAACATTCATCGGGATGCTATGATAGTTACCACTTTGGATACTTTCACGTCGCTCATTTCGGGATTCACAATATTTGGCATTTTGGGTAATTTGGCTTATGAAATCGGCACCGAGGATATTGGTTCAGTTGTTAGAGGTGGTACTGGACTAGCCTTCATTTCATATCCTGATGCTATATCTAAATTTAGAACGTTGCCACAAATATTCTCCGTTTTGTTCTTCTTGATGCTCTTTATCCTCGGCATTGGGTCAAATATTGCTATGACTTCTTGTACGGTAACTGCATTGCGAGATAGCTTTCCGAAGATTAAACAATGGCATTGCGCTTTGGGTATATCCGTTATGAGTTTCTTTCTAGGATTGGCATATGTAACACCGGTAAGATAATACGAATTGATTACAAGTGAAGATAAAAGACTCCACCATCCTATATAGCACTTTTTATTGTAAACAGACGTAATTAAAAATTTAAATATTTTGGAAAAACGCATCAAAATTCATCATAGAACTCCCTCACACAGAATAATTTTTGTGAACATGAACCATGTTAAATAACAAAAAAGATCCTGCTAAATTTGCATGAGATAATGGGGCAGATAGTGTTGTTTTAACCGGATTTCATGTTAATTTAACAGGAAGTCATATTAATTTAACATGAAGTCAAGTTTTTCAACATGAGCTTCATGTTATTTTAGCAGAAAGTGATGTTATTCAACATGATCTTCATGTTAAAATAACATGATAGACAGGGTTGAAAAACAATAACCTGAAAAAGTGTTTAAAAAGTATTGATTTTACATGAGCATTTTTCCGTGTGCTAATAAAAATTAAATTCAAGGGTGATATTTTCGTACATTTGATTATTTTGATATTTAGGGCATCATAAGTCGGTTATTTACGTTTATCATAAAATCCCAAAAATTTTACATTTTTATTTACATCTGTTTACAATAGAACGTCCGATATGTTAGAGTAAGTATATTTATTTAGTCAAAAGAGTTGTTTGAGGAGTTTTATGAAATTTCAAATGGCTTAAGGGAATACCCATAAATTACATGAGCCATTTTTTCAGAATTTCTGACCCCTCCCCCTGTTAAGTGAGATCACGCTCGACACTTGTCGCAATTCGAAGACCTCGTTCCTAGTATTGAAATTATATATTTTACTAGTAATAACCGTCGTGAGTTGCTACGCCATTTACCATTTTTTCCATTTCTCGGAAGATACGTTGTCTATTTTATCAAGGTGAAACGCCAGCTACACGCCAAATATCAAGCTCATCGAGTCATAAATATGATTGTTAAGAATATATCGGCCCTGGCAAACTTCCTGGAAGAAAAATTATCCCACACTTTAACCCAAGCATAACTCTACCTACATACCTAATTTCAAGTAAATCCAACCATCTATACTATAGTTTAGAATAAGTCAGTCCAGAGTCCACATTCCGGAAGAAAATTTATCCTACATATTGATCTAAGCATATAGCTACCTATACACCATGTTTCAAGCAAATCGAGCCATAAATACGATTGTTTAGAACAGATCGGTCCCTGGTCCACTTCCCGGAAGAAAAATCATACCATAATTTAACCTAAGCATAACGCTACCTACATACCAAAGTGAATCCAGCCATTTATACGATAGTTTCGAATAGGGCGGTCCCGGATCCACTTCCCTAAAAAAAACTTTATAGAAACACCCTCCAGTCTCCTACTAATCTCTCCCGAAAATTTGATGAAAATCGGCGGAGTAGTTTCGGAGTCCATAAGCTATGTACATACATACATACATACATACAATTTTATATGGCGTTACACTAATATAGAAAGGCCCTAACTCATTTTTCATTTTCAATCAAGTTTCTGGTGGATTTTTATACCCAGCGTACTAGTACTAGTACAACGGTATATTAATTTTGTTCACATAACGGTTGTATGTAACGGCACAAAATAATCGAGATAGATATAAAGTTCCATATATGAAAGTTCTTAGGATTAAAAGAGGAGTTGATTAAGGCATGTCCGTCTGTCCGTCCGTGTACACGATAACTTGAGAAAAAATTGAGATATTTGCATGAAATTTTGTACACAGGTTACTTTCTGGCCAAGGTAGGTTGCTATTGAAAATGGGCGAAATCGGATGATAACCACGCCCCCTTTTTCGATATCGAAAATTTCGAAAATCACACAAATTGACTTATCTCGGCAGATGAAATGGCTAAAATGATATAATTTTATAGGTGAATCCACCTGGTCATTCTCTTATGATCTTTCCATAAATTTTTTTATAGTGGGCGTGGCACCGCCCACTTTTAAGGGAGGCATTTTTGAAAATTTGACTGGTCGTAACTCTTAAACTGATTACGATAGAATGATGGAATTCGGCACAAAGCATACTAGTATCGTTGGGAGTATACCTGATGAAACTGGATAAAATCGCCCTTCAACCACGTCCACTTTCGATATCGAAAATTTCGAAAATCACACAAATTGACATATCTCGGCAGCTGAAATGGCTAAAATAATATAATATTATAGGTGAATCCCCCTGGTCATTCTTTTATGATTTTCTCATAAATTTTTTATAATGGGCGTGGCACCGCCCACTTTTAAGGGGGGCGTTTTTGAAAATTTGACTGGCCGTAACTTTTAAACTGATTACGATAGAACGATGGAATTTTGCACAAATCATACTAGTATTGTTAGGAGTATACTTGACGAAATTGGATAAAATCGCCCTCCAACCACGCCCACTTTCGATATCGAAAATTTCGAAAATCACACAAATTGACATATGTCGGCAGCTGAAATGGCTTAAATGATATAATTTTATAGGTGAGTCCCCCTGGTGATTCTCTTAAGATTTTTTCATATATTTTTTATAATGGGCGTGGCACCGCCCAATTTTAAGGGACATTTTTGAAAAATTGAATGGTCGTAAATTTTAAACTGATTAGGATAGAACGATGGAATTTGGCACAAATCATACTAGTATTGTTGGGAGTATACCTGATGAAACTGGAAAAAATCGCTCTCCAACCACGCCCACTTTCGATATCGAAAATCACATAAATTGAAATAATTCGGTAACGGAAATTAAGTAAATCCTCCTAGGGCCTAATGATTTTTATCCCGTTCTAAAAATTACCGCTGGGTATTAAATGTTCGGTTCACCCGAACTTAGACTTCCTTACTTGTTATTAATAACTTCTGAACGAAGTGTGTGTGGAGTGTAATGGAGTGTGGTTGTTAAGTGACCTTGCTCAATCCCGACTCTTGCGTCCTCGTTCGTGCAGTCTGGGCAACGGGAGCTACCTAGGCTCGCGGCAGAAAGAAAGGGAGCCCCGGTGGGGCCACTCTGACATACTTGGTTTAAGGGCTCACCGAGGTTTTTGCGTAGCGTCTGTTCACCATGAGGTGCGGCTGCAAGCGGGCGTCTGTCTTGAAGCAAGCGGCTCGCTATATAAATGTGTAAATATTTTCCAAAACCCCGAAACGGGTTGTGCGCTGGGTTTGGGACCCGCCACTTAAAAAACTTAATTCCAATGAAAACAAATGCAAAGCCTCGGATGAGAACCCCCTTTAATGTTGACGACCCGGCAAAACGAATAAGGCATAATGATTTGGATATTAGGGCATGTACCGGGAATGTCCGGACCCTTTCAAGGGACGGTACCGCTGCCCGACTGGTTGATGTCCTCGTATGCGCAAAGGCCGACATCACCGCCCTGCAGGAAATGCGATGGACGGGGCAAGGAAAGACGACCATCGGTCCTTGTGACGTATACTACAGTGGCCAGACACGCGGCAAAGCGCGTGGTGTAGGATTCGTGGTGGGAAAAAGGTTTCGCCGCCAAGTATTAGCGTTCACTCCTGTGAACGAGCGTCTCGCTGCGATCCGAATCAAGACGAGGTTTTTCAACATAACATTTATCTGCGCCTATGCGCCGACTGAGGAGACGGACGACGCAGAGAAGGACTCCTTCTACGATAAACTTGAACAGACTTATTATCGCTGCCCCCAGCATGATATCAAAATCGTGCTCGGCGACTTTGGTCCCACAGTTGGAAAATTCAGTCTCCACGATATAACATCCCCCAACGGCACTAGGTTGATTGACTTCGCCACTGCTCGCAATATGGTCATCAGTAGTACCAGGTTCCAGCATAAGCGAATACACCAAGCCACATGGCTGTCCCCTGATCAAAGAACAATAAACCAGATTGATCATGTCATGATTGACGGCAGACATAGCTCCACCGTTCTGGACGTGCGTACAATGCGTGGTCCCAATATTGACTCTGACCATTATCTTGTCGCAGCCAAGATACGCACACGCCTCTGTGCAACGAAGAAAGTGCGCACAGTAACGGAAGGAAAGTTTGACGTCGTGAAGCTGCGCATGACACAGACAGCTGATAATTTCACAACTCGACTCTCACACCTGCTAGCAGAGGGCAATCCCCGACCTAACGATGTAACCGAGCAATGGAAGCATATCTCTCACTCATTGCGTACCGCCGCTGAGGCCACTATAGGGTTCCAGCGAGCCCGCAAGAACAACTGGTACGATGAGAAATGCAAAACTGCCTCGAAAAAAAAGGACGCTGCCTACAAGGAGTTGTTGCGAACGGGCGCAACCCGCAGTGAATGGCAACAATATCGTGAGGCAAAGAAGGAAGAGAGACGCCTTTTCAGAAAAAAGAAAAGTGAGGCCGAAAGGCGTGAGTGTGAGGAGCTTGAGATGCTGGCTGACAGGAATGATGCCCGAAAATTCTATGAAAAGATCCGGCGGATGACGGAAGGTTTTAAGACCGGGGCAAGCTCCTGTAAGGACAATAATGGCGACCTGGTAACCTACGTACAAAGTGTACTTAAATTATGGAGGGAGCACTTCTCCTCACTGCTAAATTGCGAGGGAGACCTCGAACCCGCGCCTGTCGCATGGTCCTACGTTTAGCTCTATCGGGCGGGGAATGTAGTACAAATTATCTACAGAAGGAGTTCGCACATCCTTTAGGGTCCTTCTTCACCCTGTCGCCGAAAGTAATATCCACTTTATCCTTGTGTTTCGTTGGATTGGATGAGCTCTGACCGTAGTCCATAGTTTGCCAACACCATGTTGTTGTTGTTGTTGTTAACAATGCATTGCCCTGTCTAGAGTGTATGATCATTCCGAAGATCTTCATCAAGCTCTTCTAAGGGGAGTCCAAGGAAACGTGCAGTTTCAACAGGGTTGGTCCAGAGGGACAGAGGGGTTAGAAGAGTAGGTTCAGATGAACAATTGAAGAGTTGTAGAGTATCATGGGGGGTCCTACCACATGCAGGGCATGTATTTAAGATTGTATCATTAAGTCTGGATAAGTAGGAGTTTAACCTTACACTATATCCAGACCTAAGCTGTGCCAAGGTCACTCTTGTCTCCCTTGGTAAGGTGCGTTCTTCTTCAGCAATATCCGGTGGAGGACTATTCAGAACGGGATTCACAGGTAGAGATCCGACAAAAGTGTCTACCGACTCGGTGTGGATGTCGGTTAGAGCCCGCTTATGATTCTGCAGATCAAACGGCAAGATAATATGATGCCGGATCTCATCATAATGCTTACGAAGATGTCCGCTTATGTCTCGCGGGGGCGGATCTATGTCCAAAAGATGACGGTTTGGATGTGCTGGCTTGTGGCAGTTCAGAAGGAATTGCCTGCTCAGCATTTCCGCATGCTCTTTTACATTGAGCAGTTTTGCCTCCTGATGGAGGTGAGTCTCGGAAGACATGAGGAGACATCCCCTAGCAGTTCTGATGGCAGTATTTTGGCAGACTTGTAACTTCGTCCAGTTGGTGTTACGTACATTAGACGACCATATGGGTGCAGCATAGTCAAAGACTGGTCGGCCAATGGCCTTATATGTAGTCAGCAACGTTTCTTTGTCTTTTCCCCAAGTACTGTCGGCAAGTGACTTGAGGATCTTGTTGCGACCACGTACCTTTGAGACCATTGCAGACACATGACCAGCAAATGAGAAAGTATTATCCAGTGTCATCCCTAATAACTTTGGGTGGCTGACAGTTGGTAGCTTAGTGCCATCAACGAAAATGTCTAATTCATTTCTCACCTGGTGCGTCCATGTCGTAAAAAGCGTCGCCGTTGATTTTGTCGGAGATCCTGTGAAATGGTTGGTTTTGATTTAGGCCGCTATTTATTTGCGTTGTAATGGCATTCAGTGCGGTGGTGGTGCTGTGCAGCTTACGGAAGCCATGTTGATGACTAGCCAGGTGCAGATTTGCAGTATAATACGGGGGCAAAATGGACTCAAGCGTCTTCACTACCGGTGACAAAAGTAATATAGGACGATATGAATTGCCTATGTTTGCCGGTTTTCTAGGTTTTAGTAATGGAACCACTCTCGCCTTTTTCCATATTTCAGGAATGACGAAAGTGTTCAGTGAAAGACTGAATAGAGCCGCTAAGTATTTGTGTCCCTCCTGGCCTAGATGTTTCAGCATCTTCATGGCAATGCCGTCGGGGCCGATGGATTTTGAGGGCTTAGCCTGTCTGATGGCTTCCTTGACCTCTGAGGCAGTGATGACAAGGGGCGTATTTTGGTTTTTATATTTACGCGCCTGTCGCATGGTTCTACGTTTAGCTCTATCGGGCGGGGAATGTAGTACAAATTGTCTACAGAAGGAGTTCGCACATCCCCTAGGGTCCTTCTTCACCCTGTCACCGAAAGTAATATCTACTTTATCCTTGTGTTGCCAACACCATCGGAGAGGTTGCATTGCTCTAGGTGTTGTTTCCATTTGGCCAGTTTGTGTTTATCGACCAACCTACGAATTTCCGCGTTGAGATCCCTTATGCGGGGGTCTGCGGGATTGAGACTTCGCACTTCATCTCTTTCTCTAGCCATGGCCGCTGCCTCCGCGTTGAAATTTGGTCTTATTTGGGATATTCGACCCGCAGGAATGAAGCGTTTGGAGGCCAAGTCAGGCAGGTTTGAATGCCACATGTCGTGGTGCGCATTGAAGTCGCCCAGGATCACGCGGTTATCTCCTCGTAGTAGCAAGCTAATGTAGGGGTGATAACCGGTGGGAGACAGGGGGTATGTAGATGTTAATGATTTGCAGGTCGACATATCCTGTACGGATGGTTATACCCTGGCTTTCTAAGATTTCGGTATCAAATAGATCATACTGTACAAAGTTGTATGTTATGAACGCTACACCACCTCCTAGACCTCCTGTTACTCTGTGACGGTCTTTCCGATGGATGTTATATCCGCCATAGGTAATGAGGTCCGACCTAGGACTGAGCTTGGTTTCTTGGACTGGGGCAAGTTTTATATCATATTGCGTCATCAAATTAGTTATTTCTGCGATCTTTCCAGTTAATCCGTTACAGTTGTGCTGTAAGATTTGGAAGTGCGCCGGTGGGGTCGATGTCGAGTTAATCATAGGCGTGAGAGACGGATGTGTTGCCCAGGTGTTGGTAGGCTAAGACCAAGGCTGTGCCTCAGCCTAGTTAGCTGTGGACCTAGTGTGACCGGGTTGGCTTGCGTCGTAGGTTGAGGCGTGTTGCAGCATGCTGCGATGAACGCATCCGTACAAAGGTTCCTGTTTGCGAGCCCAGAGCATAGATGTACGTAGCATTGGCCTAAGCAGTTATTGCATTTGAGCGATGACGCGAGCGTGTCTTTGCCGACAAACAGTACACGTAGAGACAGGTGCGAAAAGATGTTGATCCTGACTCACGTGTGAATTTAAACGCACCCGGGGTTCGGCTCAACGCCCGCCCGTAACAATAGAATATCTTGCAGCCCTGCTGCCAGGGGGGAGGACGATAGCTTCGGAATGGGACAAAACAAACTCAACAGGGTTACATTGAAAGTGACAGTCCTTGGCCGAGGTAAAACCCCGGGTGGTTCCACTGCGCGGAGATCCATGACGATGTCCTGGGTTTTCTGCTCTGAAAAGTGACTGTACATAAGGGAACCCATGAAAGAACTGTCATGAGGATCTTCTACCAGGGCTCAAAGAAAACTTGCAGGTAGGTAAATCTATATACACTGATAAAAATAATTGTCCTAAAATTGAGGAAACGTACTACTTGGCTTAAAAAAAACAATATTTTTCCTATTTTTAAGGAAAAAACGCTGTTTTAGGTACAAATCTACTTAGTTTAAAAGAACATTTCTACTTGCCATAAGTAAATCAATGTACTCATTTCAGTATTAAAGACATTTTTACTAGTTTCAATCAATTTACAAGCTTATTAAGTATAAAACTGTCCTTAAGTTCAAAATAAGTAAATATTTCCTTATGGTGAAGACATTTTTTCCAGTAATATCAAGGCAGTATTTAACTTAATTTAGGACCATATTTACTTATTTTCGCTGTCGCCGCCAAAAACGTTCTGCCCGCGTAATTTTTAAAGAATTTTATTACATATTAAGTATACAACTATCCTAAAAATTCAAAATAAGTCAATATTTCCTTATGTGGGGAGGCAACGTGAGTAAGAGTGGTGAAATTCCATAAACAGAACAAAGGTGTAATTAGACGCTGTCAAGCGTAAGTATTCAATAGCTTAATGGTAGACATCTGAGTTTACCATTCGGAAAGTTGTGAGTTCGATTCTCGTTGAAGGCAATATAAGAACTGTGTAAATTATTTTTTTTAGATTAAAATTACTTAACTACCATTTAAGTACAAGCCCTACTTAAAAGTAAATTTAAGTATAACAACTTCTTTCTTTTAAGGCAGTGCGGCTTTGTTGCAATATTGTTCCCTTCATTTACTTGAATTTGTATGGAGGTTTCCTTACTTTTAGGAAATCATTTTTATCAGTGTATCGTCGATGCCTATGCAAAACCACCTATCTACCAGATGCGAAACCTCCCAAATGGCGAAAGTGGCAAAAATGAGAGTTGGTAAGCCAGGCATCGAGTTCCATCAACACAAAAAAATAAATTTCGCATTCCAACAAACAATTACTCAAAAAACGGAAAACTGCCTAACGAATAAAAGGGGGTGTAGTTAAATTTTAGATGCAAAACAACCCATGCTTTGTAAAAAAAAACCGAAATTTCAACAAATTTTTTTGCAAAATCATCTATAGTCATATAATTTCACAAAAAGCATAGCTAACTACTTGAAACCTTGGTTCAACTCTAGGTTCATCATCATTTATTGGCGCTTAACCGCCTAAGCGATTTTGGCCGTTGCATATCAAAGCACGCCAGTCATTCCTTTTTAGCGATAACTGACGCCAATTGGAAACCCCAAGGGAGTTCAAGTCATCCTCCACCTGTTGTTTCCATCTCAGTCGAGGCCTCCCCCTTCCTCTGCTGCCGAATTCAGGCGACGATAGGAAAACCTTCTGTGCTGGAGCTTCTTTGTCCATTCGCATAACATGGCCCAGCCAGCGGAGTCTTTGGGCTTTAATTCGCTGGACTATGGTCAGCTCTGCGTAGAGCTCGTACAGCTCATCGTTAAATTTCCTTCGATACCCGCCGTTGGCATCACGGGAAGAACCATAAATCTTTCGGAGAACTTTTCTCTCAAATACTCCAAGGGCCATCTCATCTTCTCTTGACATTGTCCATGAATCTGAGCCATACATCAGGACAGGTATGATGAGAGACTTATAGAGCGTGATCTTTGTTCTTCGAGAGAGGACTTTACTTCTCAATTGCCTACTCAGTCCACTACTACTCAGCACTTTTTGGCAAGAGTGATTCTCCGCTGGATTTCTAGACTGATATTATTTTCGTTGTTAATACTGGTTCCCAAATAGACGAAGTCCCTCACAGTTTCAAATTTGTAACTATCAACAGTAACATGGCTGCCAAGGCGCAGGTGCGCCGATTCTTTCTTTGATGACAGCAAATACTTCGTCTTGTCCTCGTTCACGGCAAGACCCACTTTTTTCGCTTCCTTATCCAGTCCAGAGAAGGCAGCGCTTACGGCGCGGTTGTTAAGGCCAATATCATCGGCATACGCCAACAATTGCACGCTCTTGTAAAAGATTGTACCTTTGCGGTTTAGCTCGGCTGCCCGAATTATCTTCTCCAGCATCAGATTGAAGAAATCGCACGAAAGGGAGTCGCCCTGTCTGAAGTCTCGTTTGGTTTCAAATGGCTCAGAGAGGTCCTTCCCGATTCTGACGGAGCTGTTGGTATTGCTCAACGTCGGACCATCGCATTATCCAGTTTGTTGTAGGGGCTGAGGTGGGAATAAACCAGCCTAAGAAAAACCCTAGGAAAACTGATTGGGGGAAATTTAATAGCATACTAGAGCTTAACCTTTCCTGCATCGGAGGAATGAACATGGGAACAACGGAAGAGGAACTAGACGAGAGGGTTAACAGTATCAATCACGTAGTGATTGACGCTTTTAACGCTAGTTGCCGTGACTCCACGGGGAGGAAATACAGAACCCCATGGTGGTCGAGTGAGCTCTCATCAATGAGATGCAATGTGCGGAAGCTCTTTAATCGGGCAAGGCGCACCGGCCACTGGGAGGAATACACGACACGACTAACAGAGTACAACAAAGCAATCAGAAACGCTAAAAGGAATAGCTTTAGGAGTTTCTGTGAGACCATTTCTTCCACTCCAGAGGCTGCTAGGCTTCATAAGGCACTAGCCAAGGAGCAGGGGGAAACTAGAATGGCTCTGAAACTCCCAAACGGCGAGTTTACGAGCACCGAGGAAGAAAGAGCGAAAGCCCTGCTGACCGCCCATTTTCCGGATGCGACAACGGAACCAGAGGAGATTGAGCCTCAAATAACAAGACCGACATCACAATGCTGGCACCTGGCGAAGAATCTCTTCACGGAGAGTGCAGTCAGATGGGCGATCAACTCCTTTGAGAGCTATAAGTCTCCAGGGGTGGACGGGATCTACCCGGCATTTTTGCAGCTGGGCGGGATACTGATCCCATACCTGTCCAGGATTATGAGAGACAGCCTAGCGCTGGCATACATTCCAACAAGTTGGAGATGTGCCAAGGTTGTCTTCATACCCAAGGCAGGGAAAAAGGACTATTCAGTAGCAAAATCTTTCAGGCCCATCTGTCTAACTTCCTTCGTTCTCAAAACGATGGAAAAGATAGTGGACCATGAGATCAGATCGAACACTCTGAAGCAGAGGCCTCTACACGTAGGTCAGCACGCATACAGGGCAGGCAGGTCAACAGACACAGCCCTGTATCAGCTGACCACGGAGATAACGAGTGCGTTCGAGTGTGGAAAGGTGGTAGTGTGCGCCTTCCTCGACATAGAGGGGGCTTTCGACAACACTTCACATGCGAGTGTAAGCCGGGCACTAGAGCGGAAAGAAGTTCAACAACCCATAATACGATGGATAGACGCACTACTTCGTACGAGGATAGCGGAAACCGCCGTGGGGGAAGAGAGCGTTCGGATAAGAACAACAAGAGGGTGTCCACAAGGGGGGGTCTTATCACCTCTTCTGTGGAGCTTGGTAGTAGACGAACTCTTGCATATACATACCGACAGCGGCATCCGATGCCAGGGGTACGCTGACGATATAGTGATTATTGCAAGAGGCAAGTTTGAGAGCACTCTCTGTGATATTATCCAGAGAGCTTTGCGCCTAACGAAAGAATGGTGTGCGGGTGTGGGGTTAAATCTAAACTCCAATAAGACTGCCATCATTCCTTTCACCAAAAGAAGATCCCTAACGGGTATGAGAACAATAACGCTAGATGGGGTACCCCTGGAGGCAGTTTCTGAAGAAAAGTACTTGGGAGTCACCTTCGACTCTAAGTTACTTTGGAAGAAACACGTTGAGAATACAACATCAAAGGCCACCAGGGCTATAATGGTGTGCAGGAGACTAGCGGGTAAATCCTGGGGTTGTAATCCGGCAATACTGCGGTGGATGTACACCATGATAGTCCGACCCATCATAGTGTACGGTGCGGTAGCATGGGCTCCTAGATCAGCCCTAAGCACAGTGAGGAAATCACTCGCTAAACTCCAGCGCCTGGCATGTGTATGCATTACGGGGGCTATGCGTACTTGCCCGACAGCGGCAATGGAGGTGCTGCTTGATCTGAGCCCACTGCACATAGTAATTGAACAGGTAGCCAAACGAACCTATCTGAATATGGCAAAAGAAGGCTTCGGGAAAGGAAAAGTCATCTCGTCCGCGGGGGCGGATAAGCTAATAAGACAGCTGCCCATCTGCCAACTGCCAAGGGATGACATAGCTAAAGTAGTAATATTTGAGAAGAGTTTCAAAATAGAACTGGGAGAGAAGAGTACCTGGGACACCTCAAAGGTGGAGAGATTCCACGAGAACAGGACCCTTGTATGGTACACTGATGGCTCGAAAACTCCAGAAGGAATTGGAGCGGGAATTTCGGCCCCCGCATCAATTTGTCCGTCCCCCTTGGAGTACACCCGAGCATTTTTCAGGCGGAAGTGGTTGCTATAAGCCTGTGCGCGGGAATAAACCTGCAACGCGGCTATACCAACGAGAACATCACTATATTAAGTGACAGCCAGGCCGCACTCAAGGCGATATCATCCTGTGAGATAAAATCCTCACTGGTGCTGGAGTGCGTGCTGAAACTGAGCGAATTGGCAGAAAGAAATAACCTCAGACTAGCATAGGTTCCAGGCCATGCGGGCATAGAGGGCGATGAGCAAGCAGATCTACTAGCGAGAACAGCGGCAGCAACAAAGCCCATAGGCCCTGAACCTTTCCTGGCGATCGGCGAGCACACGATAAAAGAAAAGCTCAGGAAAGAGGAGTCTGACATGAGAGAGGAACACTGGCGTCAGACGATGCAATCTCTAGAAGAAGGCATAAAATCCTCGGAGCCATGACTCTAGAATGTAGGCACATATATGAACTAAAGCCGATCCTAATTCTGAATTTTCTGAAAGAGATCGGCCTTGTAGATGTGCTTTGAGCATATGAGGGCACAATAGATCTTATGGTCGCAGTGCACTACCTCAACCCTATTATTATTATTATTATTATTGCTCAACGTCATTTGGCAAAGCCGTATAAGCTTTGCAGGGAAGACAAATTCAGACATGGCGGCATACAGGCAACTCCTTTTTGCGCTGTCAAAAGCGGCTTTGAAATCGACAAAGAGATGGTGTGTGTCGATTCTTTTATCATGGGTCTTCTCCAGGATATGGCGTATCGTGAAAATCTGGTCGATGGTAGACTTGCCAGGTCTAAAGCCACACTGATAAGGTCCAATCAGTTTGTCTACGATGGGCTTCAGCCTCTCACACAACACGCTAGAAAGAACCTTATATGCAATATTAAGAAGACTAATTCCGCGGTAGTTGGTGCGGTTAGCGGGATCGCCTTTCTTGTGGATTGGGCAAACACACAGCTCCTCGCCTCCGTGTTTGAACAGCTCGGCGGGTAGTCCGTCTTTTCCAGGCGCTTTGTTTTTTTTGAGCCGGGATATAGCTATCCTCACTTCATCATAGTCAGGTGGTGGGACGACTTTTCCATCGTCAGGGATTGGGGTATCGGGTTCGACGTCTCCCTCGCAATTTAGCAGTGAGAAGTGCTCCCTCCATAATTTAAGTACACTTTGTACGTCGGTTACCAGGTCGCCATTATTGTCCTTACAGGAGCTTGCCCCGGTCTTAAAACCTTCCGTCATCCGCCGGATCTTTTCATAGAATTTTCGGGCATCATTCCTGTCAGCCAGCATCTCAAGCTCCTCACACTCACGCCTTTCGGCCTCACTTTTCTTTTTTCTGATAAGGCGTCTCTGTTGTTGTTGTAGCGTCTCTCTTCCTTCTTTGCCTCACGATATTGTTGCCTTACACTGCGGGTTGCGCCCGTTCGCAACGTCTCCTTGTAGGCAGCGTCCTTTTTTTTCGAGTCAGTTTTGCATTCCTCATCGTACCAGTTGTTCTTGCGGGCTCGCTGGAACCCTATAGTGGCCTCAGCGGCGGTACGCAATGAGTGAGAGATATGCTTCCATTGCTCGGTTACATCGTTAGGTCGGGGATTGCCCTCTGTTAGCAGGTGTGAGAGTCGAGTGGAGAAATTATCAGCTGTCTGTGTCACGCGTAACTTCTCGACGTCAAACTTTCCTTCCACTTTCTTCATTGCACAGAGACGTGTGCGTTTCTTGGCTGCGACAAGATAATGGTCAGAGTCAATATTGGGACCACGCAGTGTACGCACGTCCAGAACGGTGCAGCTATGTCTGCCGTCAATCAAGACATGATCAATCTGGTTTCTTGTTCTTTGATCAGGGGACAGCCATGTGGCTTGGTGTATTCGCTTATGTTGGAACCTGGTACTACTGATGACCATATTGCGAGCAGCGGCGAAGTCAATCAACCTAGTGCCGTTGGGGGATGCAATATCGTGGAGACTGAATTTTCCAACTGTAGGACCTTGATGCGGATCGCAGCGAGACGCTCGTTCACAGGAGTGAACGCTAATACTTGGCGGCGAAGTCTCTTTCCCACCACGAATCCTACACCACGCGCTTTGCCGCGTGTCTGGCCACTGTAGTATACGTCACAAGGACCGATGGTCGTCTTTCCTTGCACCGTCCATCGCATTTCCTGCAGGGCGGTGATGTCGGCCTTTGCGCCTACGAGGACATCAACCAGTCGGGCAGCGGCACCGTCCCTTGAAAGGGTCCGGACATTCCCGGTAATATTAGGGCATGTACAAATCATTATGCCTTATTCGTTTTGCCGGGTCGTCAACATTAAAGGGGGTTCTCATCCGAGGCTTTGATTTTGTTTTCATTGGAATTAAGTTTTTTACGTGGCGGGTCCCAAACCCAGCGCACAACCCGTTTCGGGGTAATTCTAGGTTATTCAGGTAAATATCACCTCTAAAAATCAGAAACAAAAATTCAGGTGCAAGATTATACATAGGATTAGGTAAAAGGAAATTAGTTTTTTGCTCTACTGTAAAATTTGATTGCCTTAAGATAGGTGGTTTTGCATAGGCATCGATGATATGTTTGTTAGAGTAGCGGCAAAAACGCTTACCGAAGGTTTAAGGGATTGTTACCGATGTGGGCAGTCCTTTTTTCGGATATGGATGCGGTGCGATCCGGTACTACAACCCCGGCTCCCTCGGGAGGGGTTTATTTGGCCAGACAAACCTTCGGATTGTGGAATTTAGCCGCCTTTCACGACAGGCATACCGACCGCCGTCATATTCTAAGCTCTTAACTCACTAACAGTGGCGGTTGGAGACTCTTCTTGCACTGTCGACTGAGGGATGCCAAAGGTAATGCACACATTGAGGTTAAGATTTGTAAATTGATTTTACGGTTATCCATTACCTGGCAAAATCGGCAGAGAGATTGCACGATATCGATTATACCAGATTATACGAAGGAACTTTTTATGTATTTCAGCAACGATGTTTCTCCCTTTTTATATTGATTCGAAAGTTGATTAATGTCAATAGCGCTTAACTGTGTTATTTACTTTATATTTACAGGGTGGACAATTTATTTTGACTTTGGTTGACTTCTATGGTGCTTCCATGATAGTTCTAATCTTAGGAATATGGGAGCTTTACGTTTTGGGCTGGGTTTATGGTGTAGATCGCTTGTGCAAAGATATTGAATTCATGATCGGCCACAAAGTGGGACGCTATTGGCGTTGGTGCTGGGCTCTTATTACACCCGGGGTCATGACTGTTATTTTGATTTACTTTTATGTGACATACGAGTCGCTGACCTACAATAATGTTCAATATCCGACTTGGGCATATGGTTAGTAATTACTCTAATAACATAAAATTATTAAATTCATAATATAACTTTATAAATATCTCATTGTCCTCAGCATTAGGATGGACAATTACTGCTGTTGGCATTGTGCAAGTGCCATTTTGGGCGATTGTGGCTATTATTCGTCAGCCTGGAGAATGTTTAAGCGGAAAAATTCGGGGAGCTTTCCGCCCAGTGGATGATTGGGGCCCATCCGATTCATTACTACGTGAACAATACTACAAACTATTGGCGAACGATATCGATGCAATTGAGACGAGCTACTGGTGCAAAGTGAAGAAGAACTTTTTCGGATAAATATTAAAATTCATGTGATTTCCAGGGCAACAGTTATTGTTTGTTTATGGCTTGCCAACATTTTTGTATTATAGATTTCAATTAATGTTATGAGTATTGAATATTAAAATGTGTACTTGGATCTGTAATTAAATCTACGCCTAAGCTAAGCTTGTATAAACTTTAAGTCAGTCTTTCTTAAGTTTTTTGAAAATATTAACGTGCATTTAACATTGATGCGAATATAATCCATATAACTTCGTCTTAATATACATATTTCATTCTGGAATGATGTTTTTTACATTTATGTAAGGCCTATATCTGTGCACATTTGATGTGTCAGAGTGAAACTATAGTTACTAATAGGGCTCTTGATAATCGACAAATCGATTAGTCGAATAATCGATTTCGACTAGTCGTTTCCAAAAATATTCGATTATCACTAATCGACTAGTCGAATAGTTGCTTTTGACTAGTCGATTACTCGTCTGAAGACCCGGGTAATAAGGCGGCAAATTTCAACTGTAATTCGCATGCATGTTTAAGTAGTATCTGCCATTTTCGCCAATTTATTTGCTTCATTTCTTTGAAATTTAAAAAAAAAATGTAACAGGAGCACAGAATATTTGTGTAGGTACCCAGTCGGGAATTATGTAGCCAGCCAACTAAAAAAATTACTTTAAGTCAATTTATTTAGATTGATCTATAGCTAACCCCAAAGTCATGCATAAATCAAACAGTTCGGAATATTTTTTTTAACTTTGCTAAGTTAACCACAAAGTCATGCAGAAATCAACCAGTTGAGCACAACAACTTTAGCTTTTATCTTAACTTTTTTAGGCTGACTTCTAACTAGCCATAAAAAATGCAGAAAGCAATCAGATCATACTTTGCTTATTTTGTTTAATAGCTTTTCGAACTTCTAATTGCTTTAACTTTCAACCTTATTTCATAAAAAAATTGCTGAAAGTTCAAATTAGTAATCCTTCGGCAGCGCGTCTCAAGAAGGACCGGTTTGTGCTTACTCTGCAGGAGGTCACAAAGGCGCGCGAGTTATGTCCATCGTAGCCGAAAGCGTATTTTAGGCAAGGTGTAGCGCTGCAATGTTCGGGTCATTATGGTGAGGCGTTGGCGTCGGCATCATTCAGCGCTGGTCTAGCAGAGGATACACAGCACAAGCAGTGATTGGCTGGTCTTATGGAGGTATCGGTGAAAGATTCAGCTGTAGACTCATACGTAGCATCTATCACCATTCGTGGTGATTACTGAGGTGGGACAAGAGCTACTACCAGTTGGCCAATATCCCTCTACAGTCACGGAGCTAGAGGCCGCGTTGAGCGTGTCTGGGTTTAGCAATGTTGGCGCGGTCTACGTAGCATCTGCACTTGGCGCGAAAGCTCGGCCATCAAGTAGAAGAAGCGCGCGATTACTCAATTCTCGGCTCAAGTCATCACTATCGACGCAAATTCGTACAGGCCTTCACGAGCAGGTGTTGAGCATTTTAAACCAGCTTGTCGATCTTAGAATGCATTTCTTATCTACAATTTAATATGTATGCATATAAATGTACATATCCATATTAATACCCTCCTAATGTATACCTATTTCTAAAATATTTTATATTTTTAAAATAAATATGGACAAGAGCATTAAAAGGCGCTAATAATCTTTTGAATGTTATTTCAGTTCCAATATCATTGTTTAGTTCTGTCGGAAGATATCCGGCTTTAATCTAATCCAAAGTAGTTGGCTTTAAGCGCTGCCGAAGTAGCTAACTAAAAGCCATTGCAAAATAATCGGCTTGAGACCAAGTTAAAGACGTTCCTTTAAAATTATCTCAATATTGTTAGTTTTAATCTGCTTTAAAAAAGTGGGCTTGTAGTTAGCTGAAAGTCATCCAGGAAAAGGCACAACTGACTACCTCCTAGGCCATCGCCATGTAAAAATAGTCAGTCTGCTCCATACAAAGTAGTTAGCTTTTCAAACAGTACTGGGGGCTTTGTAGTCAACTTAAAATGCATTTGTGGTCAGCCAAATTCCCGACTGGGTAGATATACAAAAATGAAATTTTGAAAAATGTATGTATGTTTGTAGCAATATTTGTATGTATGTAAATAAAAAAAGTTTGAAAATTTTGTTTCATACTGCAAAATGTTCTATGTCAATATTATTCTTTCAGGTTTAAGTGCACAATGGAGGCATCTTTCTCTTATTCTACGTCGCCGTTTGAAAAAGGATAGTTGAAAGATTGATTCGTGGGGCAAAAAAAAAAGAAAAAGTACATTCAAATACACCTAATTTTCGAAAGAACTCAAAAATTACAAACATTACATAGAGCGTTTTGATGTATTACCAAAAATATACGGGAACATTAGAGTGGCAAAAAAAGTTCCACACTTTCTATCGGAATGATTAAGCTTGAGAATTTATTTTTTTTTTTTGTAAAAATGCTTCTGCCGGCAAATGGAAGATTTCCAATGAAAATAAAAAGCAAATTTGACATGTGAGAAATTATAAGAACTTGCAACTCTAGTGTCTTACCCTGCTAGACAGTGTTTTGACATTCATTCAGCTTTGTAATGTTGCCTTTGAAAACGTGATAGAAAATCGTGATGTAAATATAAAACAGCTGATATTTACATCACGATTTTCTATCACGTTACCAAAGGCAACATTATGCACAGTTCTAAATCGTGATGTAAATATCAGCTGTTTTATATTTACATCACGATTTTCTATCACGTTTTCAAAGGCAACATTACAAAGCTGACTGAATTTCAAAAGACTGTCTAGCAGGGTAGTTTCTGTTTGAAAACTTTAGATTTGTAACAAACTTTTAAAATTGTTATTTGTTTCATGCGCTGCTAAGTGCTCTGCAATGCTGCTGTTATGTCAGGCCGAGTTAAAATACAGGAGATGATTGAAACACGAGCTTTTAATCCAATTTAAGATTGTATAATTCCCCCTTTAAAAGCTGATGTGGTTTTTTAATAAAAAGTCGCTGGGAATTATTTGGAACGCATAATAATAAAAAAACATGCTCGTAAAATTTCTGGAATTAGCGCTTTTCGAAATTGATGATTGAATAAATATTTTATAAATTTTAAGCAAACATTTAAGCACACGCTAATAAGTTGTTTTTAATATTTGACAAGTATCAGGAGCACAGAATTTCAATGTAAGCAATTATACAAAAAAAATTCAATAAACTGGTATGTACAGATGGGGGTTGGTGGGGCAACTACTCCCACTGTTAAATTGCATTTCGAAAATATCGTTGTGTATAAGAAAAGAACTGAAAGCTAGTAGAATGCGTGTTTTTGAAGTTATTAACGTTAATATTACTATCAATATTACTGCAGTATTGCAGTCAAGTTACTTTATTGATGCTCTGATGCTGATACTTAAGAGATAATGGAGTCTATCAGCTATTCCGGCGGAGCTCCCGGCAGGAATAAAGGAAATAGAGTCAATAAAGATAACATCGAAATTATCGAAACATACCGCCAAATTCTCTTAAAATCGTTGGAATTCCCTCAAGATCTGTTACATTTTCTCCCGCCGGGAGCTCCGCCGGAATAGCTGATAGACCCCAATATGCAACAATAATTTCGTACTTCATTTTCATGTAGCGACTGATGAGCTTGTGATGAGCAACAGATTGTCAACATTTTATTCAACACACCCCATATTTTTTTATACGGGACGCTACTGAAATAATTTTCTCAAATTTTTTACAAGCGGCCATGTTTTTTTCAATAGTACAATATTTGTGACATAATTACATACCCAATAAACATTTATGTTGGAAATACATTGGAATCTCATTCGAAATCAAGTCCGTTTTCCAATTTCCAACGTTGAATTTCCATTCGAGCAACATTGTTGCAACAGCCCCTTTTCCAGCAAAACGTACATTTTTTTGTATGAAAATATTCTTATTTCTCCAATTGAAAAAGTAATGGAACTAGACTTGAATTCCAACAATAATTTCCAATTGGAATCAAACGTCAAAAGGGATATCCATTTGGCATGAGGAAACTAGTATGATTGGGAATAAATGGCGTGTTTATTTAATATAATAAATTATATAATATAATATTATAAACACTTTTTTTAACACAAATATTAATATCTTTTTATTTATTTACCACATTTTAATGTTTTTGACAGAAATAGTTTGGAATTTTTCGTTAGCGCACGTGCTTTAATTTTTGATCTCAGGTATGAGAGAGAATACGAGTATTGCCATGTGTAAAAATTGAAGAAAGACTTTCAAGTGGAACTCAAATGGTTTTCCAACTTAAATCCAACCTTGGAAAATTGTTGGAAAAATATGTTGGAAATCAAGTTGAAATTGAAGACATTTCTCCAACATTGAAAATAAAGTTGGAATCATGCGTACTGGGTACTTACATAAAGAAATGCTGTCTCCAAACCCTGTAGGGAATTCATATAACTCCAAATCAACTATTATTATTTATTTTCATCCTAGCTGTTCATTGTACCATTGGTATAAATTAATAAAAAAGAGCAATTGCTTTTTCGAAACCTTTTCTCAAATACCAAATATCTACAGATTTCTATACATATAAGTACCTGTTTTAGTTAACTAATCAAATTTAGTTATGAGATATTAATAATAATTTATTTACGTTTTTGTTTTGGTTTTATCATGCATTCATACGTAGCTGTCCAGGCCTCAAATAAGGTCGAAACCGGTGTTCTAAGCCAGATCAATTCTGACATCATACAAATTTTCAATGAAATCAAAAGCTGACTTAAAAAAGATACTTTTTTTATCTGAAATTTTAATCTTGGCTTTCGTCATAAGGACGACAACCCGCCTATGCGGTTTTTTGCCGTTTCGTATCAGAGCACGCCAATCATTCCTTTTTAGCGATAACCGACGCCAATTGGAAACCCCAAGGGAGTTCAAGTCATCCTCCACCTGTTGTTTCCATCTCAGTCGAGTGTGGTACCACAACGAAACGCATGAGCTCAATGAACTTTCTTGAGAAAAAACCTCCTCTTTGAGACGAAAAAATTTATGTGTCAAACTTTAAAATCCCACAACAAATGCCAAAGATTTGAAGAAAAATGTAATTAGGCGACATCTAGGCTTGTCAAAAAAAATTTTTTTTTTTTAATGTTTTTCAAAAACACTTTGTATGAGGGGAGGTGCGGCCGTCTTTTTTTTGCCTGTAAGTCCGAGACGCTCTAATAAAAGTGCTATGAACACTGAAAAATAAAGAACTGATAGTTGACTTGGAGTTATATGAATTTCCTATAGGGTTTGGTGTGAGAACTTTTTTATGTGAGTAAATCTGTATCAAGGCGAATTCATTACAGGTGTGTTCGAGCGAATTCAGATCTACACGCACGCACACACTCCTTGTGCCTAAAAATGTCAGACAAAGCAACAACATAAGAAATTTGACAGCTACGATTGGATTTTCAAGGAAGAAGAAGAAGTCATATGGTGGGAAAAAGTCACCTGTAAATTTATTCGCCTTGATCTGTATTGTACGTTTGAAGAAAAACATGGCCGCTTGTCAAAAATTTTTAAAAATTATTCCAGTAGCGTCCCGCAAAAAAATATGGGCTGTGTTCGAGCCGCGTTGGTAGTAGCAGTGCTACTTTTTATGACAGAGCATCATGTTCTTCGGCAAAATTTCGCGCTTTCGTTTAACCCAGCTTTCATAACGTTATTTTTTACCCCTTAAAGCTTACGGCAGAATCAGTCCGTCACGTACGTGCCGGAAAAGGAAGAAACTGACAGCCGAGTAGGATGTGTGTATTTTGCATGTAAAACGCTACATTGACAAAGTATCAGTCAACGGATCCGGTATCCTTCGCCAATTTTCTACTTTGACGGAACGTCAGCTGCGTGACAAATGTCAAAATCAATTTTACCGCCGATTTGACAACGGGATTGTGAAAATTGTGACTATAACAAGTATTACTTGAATATTTTCCATGTTTTTAACCGAAATTTTGCTTTTGTTATGTTTTTTTTTAATAATTTTCGTTCTGCGCCAATTACTTTATTGACATATCTGTGTACTTCAACATGACGTACGTCAATCGCTATGTGCCATCCCTGTACGGCACGTACGTTTTGTCACGACGTACGTCACGTACGTGACGTATTGACGGACTGATTCTGCCGAAAGCTTAATTCATAACGATACGTCTCTCAGGCGTATGTTATAACCATATATCATGAAATACGAAACCTACTCTGCAAAATCAACCATCACTGCCAGGCTGTAAGTAACGACGGAGATAAATGCGAGTATGAGTTAGCTTAGCGAGAGGGAGATCAACAAGAAAAAAGTCGATATGCCTCGAAGACGTACGTTATGGCAGCAGGGTTAAGCTTTCGGCAGAATCAGTCCGTCAATACGTCACGTACGTGACGTACGTCGTGACAAAACGTACGTGCCGTACAGGGATGGCACATAGCGATTGACGTACGTCATGTTGAAGTACACAGATATGTCAACAAAGTAATTGGCGCAAAACGAAAATTATTAAAAAAAACATAACAAAAGCAAAATTTCGGTTAAAAACATGGAAAATATTCAAGTAATACTTGTTATAGTCACAATTTTCACAATCCCGTTGTCAAATTGGCGGTAAAATTGATTTTGACATTTGTCACGCAGCTGACGTTCCGTCAAAGTAGAAAATTGGCGAAGGATACCGGATCCGTTGACTGATACTTTGTCAATGTAGCGTTTTACATGCAAAGTACACACATCCTACTCGGCTGTCAGTTTCTTCCTTTTCCGGCACGTACGTGACGGACTGATTCTGCCGAAAGCTTTAATAAAATGTTGACAATATGTGGCTCATCACAAGCTCATCAGTCGCTACATGAAAATGAAGTATGCAATTATTGTTGCATATTGGGGTCTATCAGCTATTCCGACGGAGCTCCCGGCGGGAGAAAATGTAACAGATCTTGAGGGAATTCCAACGATTTTAAGAGAATTTGGCGGTATGTTTCGATAATTTCGATGTTATCTTTATTGACTCTATTTCCTTTATTCCTGCCGGGAGCTCCGCCGGAATAGCTGATAGACTCCCATTATCTCTTAAGTATCAGCATCAGAGCATCAATAAAGTAACTTGACTGCCGTTTCACGTATTGCCGGTTCTGCGAGAACGGTATTTGTACCTGTACAATACCCTTCGTACCGAAACGACCCGGGTTGTTTTTTTTTTTTATAATGACTCGGCCAAGAGCAATACATTTCGAAGTGACCCTGTCTAACGCGTCACGATTCCCTCACCTATTGTCATCCCCGGAACAGCCCCTTGCAGCACGGCTGCTCCTTATTCTCTTGATCCGGGCTGGCATTGAGCCAAATCCTGGCCCAAGAGAATGGTTCTGCTGCGTTTGTCGGAAGAAAATATATACAAGACGATCACACTCAGTACAGTGTACATCATGCAAAGGTTGGTTGCACAAATCTAGTTGCTCCGGACTAGATCCAAAAACACATCGGCCCATTAGTTTCTATAAAAATTTTGTGGCGCCCTGCTGTTCACGTCCTAGGACGTCCCGAGGCAAGCGACGCTCATATGTTGCTTTATCGCCCTCTAATAATTAAGTCTCCACGACCTGCAATAATTATATTGCCCAGCAGAATATATGTGTTCCCGGCTGTAGCTTACTTCCTAGTGCATCAACAGCACAAGCACCCACTCATGGCTACTTTCTTCGTAGCACATCAGTTGATGCTTGTAGCACTACTGAGCTTCAGCCCCCGTCTCTAAACTCTTTAATAACTTCTTCCGGCACTAGCACGAATGAAAGTCAAGTCCATCAACTTCTGGTCCCTCACTCTTCGTGCACTGTATGTCGGCACAGGATATATGCGTCTGTGGCATCGGTCAAGTGCAACTCCTGCCTAGGCCTGTGTCACCTACGCATATGTTCTGGGCTCGCAAACAGAAATCTCTGGACTGGTGTGTTTGTCGCGCCTTGCTGTCGAGTTGTGCAGCCCTCAACGCCGACGGATGTACACTCATCTAATAGTGAACGAATTCCGCCGGCTTCAGGACTGCAACGGAGATCAATATCGCGACATAACCTACCACCATCTAGGCGAACACATCAGTCTTTAACTCCCAGAGTGGCCATTGCCTCTCCTTCGCAATTTAACTGCAATTGCTTGACCGGCAAGATAGCGGAGATAACCACATTTATGCAGCTACATAAAATCAAAATTGCTGCAATCCAGGAGACAAAACTTGGCCCCCACTCGAATCTCCGAGCGAGTGGAGGCTACCACGTACTCCGGCATGATCGTACGGACGGCGGAGGTGGTCTCGCGTTCCTTGTACACCATACGGTGCAGTATAGGGAATTTGATATCAACACTGACCAAAGTGACTTACCTTTAGAGTGTCAAGGTATAGTTATACAAGCTGGTGGCGTTGATCTCGAGCTAATCAATATATACATTCCTCCCGTCACCTGCTGCCCCAGAAGTTATCGTCCTGACCTTAGGGCGTTTCTTTGTGGCGATAACCGTATCATCATTGGCGATTTTAATGCCCATCATGATATGTGGCATTCACACCTTTCTGTGGACGGCAGAATTAGCTGAGCAAATTGATAACTCCTCTTTCTGTACTGTGAACGGAGACTCCTCAACTAGGATGGCTGTTAACTGCAGTAGCTCCCCGGACCTAACTATTGTTAGCCCGGGGTTAATTAACAGCATCAACTGGCAACCTATGGTGGCCCTGTCATCCGACCACCTGCCTATCATCCTGTCTGTCGATCGTGCCACGGATTTTATCACGTCGGAGAAAAGAACTTACGTGAATTTCAAAAAGGCCAATTGGGTCGGCTTTGTGGAATTCACGGAGAGCTCCTTTGGTGATCTTCCCATTCCCACTGACGTACACGTTGGCGAGCGTAACATACGTGAGGTCATTAAAAAGTCCGCAGCCTTGGCCAACGAACGTGACCTCATACGATCCATCTGACCCACAGATCGGTGATCTCAACGTAGAAATCAGAAGGCTGGTTAACGAACACAAACAAACCAAATGGGAGGAGCACCTCAGGTCTTGTAACCTCTCTACCGATGTTGGGAAATTATGGTCCACCGTCAAGTCCTTGTCGAATCCTTCGGGTCCACCAAAAAATGTCGACATTACCTTTGGTGACAAGACAATAAATGACCCCAGGAAATGTGCACAGGCTTTTTGTCGACAATATGTCCCACACCCTGCGCAAGACAGGGCTAGACGTGGAATCTTCAGGCGTGCGCATAAACACAAAAACTATGCCCCCGTTCCCATCACCGCTACAGAGGTTCAAGAGGCCATCCGGAAGGCCAAAAACTCCAAAGCCACCGGCCCTGATGGCATAGCCATGGTGCATCTAAAACACATCGGCCTAGCGGGAGTCAAATATTTAACGGTCGTCTTCAATTTGTCTCTGATCACAGCTGTCATACCCGACAAATGGAAGCAGGCAACTGTGATCCCACTACTAAAGCCTGGCAAGCCAGCTAACGTTGGGGAGTCATATCGCCCGATATT
The DNA here is from genome assembly GCA_964058755.1 of Campiglossa producta. Classification (NCBI taxonomy): domain Eukaryota; kingdom Metazoa; phylum Arthropoda; class Insecta; order Diptera; family Tephritidae; genus Campiglossa; species Campiglossa producta. The sequence continues at coordinate 32,708,645 of CAXKVI010000004.1, forward strand.
ACTCCTCTCGCCAGTAGTAAAGACACTTGAGGCGGTCCTACTCCCGCTCTACACATCACACTTGATGTTAGCCGAGCACCAACATGGCTTCAGGAAAGGTAGGAGCACAACATCTGCTCTAAATGTCATAAACACTCAGATAACTGACGGTCTTAATCAAAATAGGCCTAATGACAGGACGGTTCTAGTTGCACTTGATTTGAGTCAAGCTTTTGACACAGTAAATCATGGGCAACTTGTAACTGATTTGGAAGACTCGTCACTCCCCCCCTGTCTAAAGCGCTGGACCGCCAATTATCTCAGTGGTCGTCGGTCGTCTGTTGTATTTAGAAACAAAAAATCTAAAGCCAGGAAGATAAAACAAGGGGTACCACAGGGTGGTGTCCTCTCCCCGTTATTGTTTAACTTCTATATTTCGAAGCTTCCTCCTCCACCAGAAGAAATTACGATTGTTTCTTACGCAGACGATTGCACGATATTGGCAACTGGTACTTCCGTTGATGAGCTGTGCTCCAAAATAAATGGTTATCTCCCCTCTCTAGTCGAGTTCTTCACTGCCCGAACCTTGACATTGTCGCCAACAAAGTCTTCGGCGACCTTATTCACGACGTGGACGGCGCAGGTTGGCATGGAATTAGAAATCTATGTAGGTGATCATAAAATACCTACTGTCGCTCACCCAAAAATTTTAGGAGTGACTTTTGACACCATGCACACTTTCGCTGCCCATTCAGCTGCAATTGTCTCAAAATTACAGAGCCGCAACAAAATCCTCAAGTCACTAGCCGGCAGTACTTGGGGTAAAGACAAAGAAACGTTGTTGGTTACGTACAAGGCAATTGGTCGGCCGATCCTGAACTATGCGTCGCCGATATGGTCGCCGGGGCTTGCAGACGTTCACTGGAATCAGCTTCAGGCCTGTCAAAACACCGCGCTCAGAACCGCTACGGGGTGCGTCCTTATGTCACCTATATCACATATACATAATGAGGTGGAAATGCTTCCAGTTAGGGAGCATAATGAAATGCTAAACAAGCAGTACCTACTGAATTGCTGTAAACCACAGCATCCCGGTAGACAACTGCTTGAACTCATTCCGCCTCCTAGGACCATAAGGTCGCATCTACCTAAACATTTTGATGAGATCCGTCATTATATAACAACGCCGTTTGATCTACAGGTGCACAAACAGGCTTTGGGGCATATCCATACAACGTCTGTTGGCCATTACTCTGCGCTCTGTCCGCTAAACAATGTCTTACATGCCGCAACACCTGGCATTTCTGAAGAGGAGCGTCATCTTCCTCGAGAGACAAGGGTCACTCTGGCTCAATTACGCTCTGGATATTGTAGTAGGTTAAACTCCTACATATCTAGACTGAACCCTGATGTGCCGAATGTATGTCCGGCATGCGGCTCGTCCCCCCACAATACCAATCACTTATTTTCTTGCTCATTTGAGCCCACTCTTCTAACACCCATATCTCTTTGGTCCAACCCTATTGAAACTGCTAGTTTCCTTGGACTCGCGTTAGAAGATATTGATGACAATTAGGTTATGGAAAAATACACGTTGGGCAGGACTACACATCGTTACAACAACAACAACAACAACAACTGCAATACTGCAGTAATATTGATAGTAATATTAACGTTAATAACTTCAAAAACACGCATTCTACTAGCTTTCAGTTCTTTTCTTATACACAACGATATTTTCGAAATGCAATTTAACAGTGGGAGTAGTTGCCCCACCAACCCCCATCTGTACATACCAGTTTATTGAATTTTTTTTGTTTAATTGCTTACATTGAAATTCTGTGCTCCTGATACTTGTCAAATATTAAAAACAACTATTAGCGTGTGCTATGTTTCCTTAAAATTTATAAAATATTTATTCAATCATCAATTTCGAAAAGCGCTAATTCCAGAAATTTTACGAGCATGTTTTTTTATTATTATGCGTTCCAAATAATTCCCAGCGACTTTTATATTAAAAAACCACATCAGCTTTTAAAGGGGGAATTATACAATCTTTAATTGGATTAAAAGCTCGTGTTTCAATCATCTCCTGTATTTTAGCTCGGCCTTACATAACAGCAGCATTGCAGAGCACTTAGCAGCGCATGAAACAAATAACACTTTTAAAAGTTTGTTACAAATCTAAAGTTTTCAAACAGAAACTAAGACACTAGAGTTGCAGGTTCTTATAATTTCTCACATGTCAAATTTGCTTTTTATTTTCATTGGAAATCTTCCATTTGCCGGCAGAAGCATTTTTACTACAAAAAAAATAAATGCTCAAGCTTAATCATTCCGATAGAAAGTGTGGAACTTTTTTTTCCACTCTAATGTTTCCGTATATTTTTGGTAATACATCAAAACGCTCTATGTAATGTTTGTAATTTTTTAGTTCTTTCGAAAATTAGGTGTATTTGAATATACTTTTACTTTTTTTTTGCCCCACGAATCAATCTTTCAACTATCTTTTTGCAAACGGCGACGTAGAATAAGAGAAAGATGCGTACATTGCGCACTTAAACCTAAAAGAATAATATTGACATAAAACGTTTTGCAGTATGAAAAAAAATTTTCAAACTTTTTTATCTACATTCATACAAACATACATAAATTTTTCAAATTTTCATTTTTGTATATCTACCTACACAAATATTCTGTGCTCCTGTTACATTTTTTTTTTAATTTCAAAGAAATGAAGCAAATAAATGGGCGAAAATGGCAGATACCACTTTAACATGCATGCGAATTACAGTGGAAATTTGCCGCGATTTTACCCGGGTAAAAACTGGGAACCCGATTTAATCGTTAGTATTCGATTAGTGACAGCTAGTCGACTAGCTGAAATCGAATATCTGCTATTCGATTTTCAAACAGCACAAAAGTTGGTAATCGACTACTCGACTAATCGACTAGTCGAGTAATCGATTAGAATCAAGAGCCCTAGTTACTAACTACATATTCAAAGTTAATATTTTCAGTTTAAGTTTTTTTTTGGTTCGTCTTTATCAACCATACAAAACCCAGTCGGGAATTTGGCTAACCACAAAAGCATTTTAAGTTGACTACAACGCACCCAGTACTATTTGAAAAGCTAACTTCTTTGTATGGAGCAGGCTGGCTATTTTTACATGGCGATGGCCTAGGAGGTAGTCAGTAGTGCTTATTTCTGCATGATTCTCAGCTAACTAAAAGTCAACTTGTTTGAAACCGAAGTAGGTTACCTATATTGAGCTACTTTGACACAGCTTTAAACCGTTTACTTTAGGTTAGCTAATAGTCTAATATCTTTCAACGGCTTTTTGGCAAAATTTTATAAATATAGTAACACATTGTTTGCACACGTACGCATGTCGGAACTTTTCCACATTTATTTAATATATGTAAGTATCAATATCAAAGAATTATATGTATTAACATAATTTAACAAAGACTGTCTAAATAAGATACTTTTTCAACAAACAAAACACATTAATAATGAATTAGTTATTACATACATATGTAGTATGTATGTATTTTTTTAATAAGCATCGTTGCGGTGCGTAGGTCTGAGCGTCTTCTGAGGATTCTGAACGAACTGCTTCTGGTAAAAAAGCTATACATACATAATTAATATTTGTATGTAATTATTATATTATGTGGCCACTTTTTAATTACCTCTTACTTTTTTGTATTTACTCGCCTTAAAATTTTGCATGTGCAAAGAAAACAAGATCGGTTTTCTCAATCATTTGTAGTTATCTTCCAAAAAATTTGTTTACATCAAAATTTTTTGATAGTTAGCGCAATCAGAATTTCTCACAGTTCACATAAAAAGCAAAGCAAAGTATAAGCTGATTGTTTTCTGCATGACTTTATGGCTAGCTAAAAGTCCGCCTGGTAAAATGTATAAAATGTAACGAATACATTACCTCTGCATGACTTTGGGGTTAAATAAAAATCAATTGGTTGATCACTGCATGACTTTAGGGTTAACTAAAAGTCAGGTTCGAAAAATGCAAAACAAAGACAAACAAATTATTTCCAACTGTTTGATTTCTGCATGACTTTAGGGCTAGCTATAGACCGATCTGTAAAGATTGCCTTAAAGCTATTTTTTTGTTAGACAGACTACAAAAGTCCCGACTGGGAAGTTACAAAAAAATGTTAGTATTCGAATTGAGCTACAGTATTCAATTGAACTGTATAAAAAATAATGAAATTTTTTTAACAGATCGTGAATAACATTCCAATTTGATCATACATATCCTATACCTAGCATAGATAAATATTTGACGTCTGGCCACATGAATGCGAGCATTTAACGCGTTTAAATAAATTTTTCAAATAGAACTTTTAGGTGCCCAGATGATCTACAACTTTCTTACAGAAAATTAGTAGCTATACTCTTGATTGTCTTTTAGTACATATTTGCATTTAACAATATATGAGCAAAACGTATAGTAGTGTTATTGAATGTGTTGTCCGGCTTCTATATCTAATATAAGAATTAGTTCACCATTTTTCGGCGCTACTTTACCAGCTGGTAAATCCTCCATGTCGACGAAAACTCGCTAAAAAGATACATGATTTTACATAAGCAAATATCCAGTGTATACATTTCTTACTTACCTTGACCATTTCGGCCTTACTCGAGCCGCACATTGCAAATATACAGCATTTGGAGTTGTTGATAAGCGGATAGGTCATAGTGACTCGATGTGGCGGCGGTTTGGGCGAATCTGCGATAGGCGCAATCAATTTTTTATTCTCATTAAGTAAGGAATGGTTTGGAAATAGTGAACAAGTATGTCCATCGGGTCCCATGCCTAAAAGTAGGAGATCGAATTGAGGAATAGTGCCCTCTTGGCAACCGAATTCCTTCATTATTTTCTGCTCATAATTGGCTGCGCATTCATTGAGTGGCAAAGTGATATCAATGGGTACGAATTGTTCTAATTTGATATCAGTTAGAGGTACCATTTTTTTTTTGTACACACCGTAAGTAGATTCAGGATCGGTTTCGGAAACATAACGTTCGTCACAGAAAAAAAATTTCCATTTACTCAGATCTGTGTTTATGCGTGGGATTGCATTGCATAGGAAGTTCAACACGGAGCCTCCTAGGTATTAAGAGAAATAAATATTTAAGCACCAACAATTAAGCAAATGGAAATTGTCTAGTTCATCTGTCAACTGCTAATAAATTAGCTAAAATTATGGAAGATGGCTCAAAAGACGTGGTTTAGCCTCAGGATCACGAATCCGGAAGCGATTTTTTTATTTTTTGTTTCAGTGAAAAGTTATGGTCAAAAAACCGAAAAATGATCCGGGTCCGATACCAAAATTGGGGCGGAATCCATGGTATTTATGTGCAGAACACCTTTCTGAGTTGGCGGCATTCGGCCGCGCTTATAAAAAATAACCGTGGGCTACGCCATGCCAAGTCCGGGTGGTTGCCTGAACCGTGGCAACGTGCCGCGGTACGCACTCTTTTGAACGTTTTTAGGTACCACATGAAAACTTGCAACTTTGATTGCAAATCTGTTCAGAGAAGTAAAATACTAAAAAATCGCTTCCGGATTCGTGATCCTGAGACCAAACCCCCTCTTTTGAGCCCTCTTCCATAATTTTAGCTAATTTATTAGCAGTTGACAGCTAAACTAGACAATTACAATAAATATGTAAGATGTTAATTTAAACATAAATCCAAGTCATCACTCGACCTTCAAAGACCTTCAGGCAGACTCACCTGATAGTCCAACACGAAATACACCGGTTTCATTGAGTGCTGCTTTAGCGTATTTTGAAATTTCACCGGCCAGTTTCTCGGTCACTTCGGAATCGTTAGCTACAACTATTACAGTCATTTTATTGTTATATAGTAAGTTCTTCGACTCTAATTAAAACCTGAGCGATGATGCACCAAACAGCTGAGGAGCCTGTACAAAAACAATTTTGACCACTTGTTGCTTATCATACCTAAAGATGGTAACAACAACGATTAGTCGATTTGATTAGCACTGGTTGAATCTACTGTGACGAATTCGATGATTCCTTGATTATTTTCCCTGAGTTCGATCACTGTACGTTAAATAAAACACTCCGATTCTGCTTAATATGTAGTACGCTTTATTCGCTACTAAAACCGTAGTACAATAGCGCGGGTTAATTCACTGTTTAGTACTTCACTGTACAACACTTCAAAATAAACCGAATGAAATGCGTTGTCTTTGCGCGGTTTATATACCCCAGCAGACAGTAGCTTCACAACCTAGAAATGTCTAGACAACATCATTTATCCGCTTTATTACTTTATATGGGCCTTCCCTGTTACATTGCAGTTTTGGAGACAAACCTCTCTTTCATTGTGGGTTGTATAACAGCACTAAATCTCCTTCTTTAAAACCTTCCGAGTTGATGGCTTTGTCGTATCTGGCTTTCATCTTATCACTCATGATCTTCGTCCGTTGTCTTACAAGGTCGTGTATTTCTCTCATTTCTTCTTCCAAGATGCTAGTGGATTTCCTGGCATTTATTCATTCATCAGCATTTATCCCAAACTTCAATTCAGTGGCAACCGCAGATCATTCCCAAAAATTACTTTTGCCGGAGTCTGACCCGTTGTTTCATGTATTGCCGAGCGATATGCCATCAGGAACAAGGAGATGTGCGTATCCCAATCTTTCCGGAACTTATCCACTACTTTCCTCATGTGCTTTTCCAAGGTTCGATTGAAACGTTCCACCATGCCATCTGACTGAGGATGCAATGCAGTTGTTCGAGTTTTCCGAATATCGAATATCTTGTACATTTCTTGGAATACGACTGATTCGAAATTCCTGCCTTGGTCAGAATGTAACTCCATCGGCACACCAATTGTTAATGAACACCTTTGTAATGGTTTCTGCCTCTTGATTTGGAATCGGGTAAAGTTCTGGCCATTTGCTGAAATAGTCCATAACAACTAATACGTACTTGTTCCCGAGTTTGCTAGTAGGAAATGGACCAGCTACATCCATGGCAATCCTCTCAAACGGTGCACCTGTGTTGTACTCCTCCATCTGTCCGTGGCTTCTCGACTTCGGACCCTTTGCTTTGATGCACACCTCACAGTTGGCAATCCACTCCGCGACCGACTGCCGGCAACCAACCCAATAGAATCTCTGCTTGACTTCCTCCAACGTTTTTGTGACTCCGAGATGACCTCCACTTGGACCATTATGTAGCTCATTCAAAACATCAGAGATTTTCTTCCTTGGGACAACTACCAGCTTCCGAGCACATTGACCATCTTCGCTTTCCCATACTCTATGTAAGCAACCGGATACCAATTTCAGACTGTTCCACTGTGCCCAATATGACTTGGCAACAGGACTCTCTGCTGACATCTCCTCTCTTGTTGGTCGTTCGTTTTGCTCGATTCCTCGCATCACACGTATCAGATCTGGGTCCTCTAGCTGATGCTTCCTTAGTTAATCCATGTTCCATTCGTCCGTAGATGTTATAGTCATCAGCCGCACATCTATAACATCTTCCTTGGCCTTAGCTTTCGAACAATGCTTGCATTCTAGGTTACATGGTCGCCGGGACATTGCATCAGCATTGCCGTGGTTACTGTCTTTGCGATGCTCTATGGAAAAGTCATAACTTTGTAGTCGCTCTATCCACCGTGCCAATTGACCTTCCGGATTACGGAACTGCAAGAGCCATTTCAAGGCTGCATGGTCTGTCCTGACGTGGAATCGCTGTCCATAGAAATACTTGTGGAAATGCTTGATTCACTCCACCAATGCCAGTAGTTCTCTCCGTGTTACACAATAGTTCCTTTCGGGCTTCTCAATTGTGCGGCTATAGTACGCCACTACCTTCTCCTGCCCATTGACAATCTGTGACAAAACTCCTCCAATCGCGTAATCGCTCGCGTCTGTATCCAAAAGAAATGTTGAGCCTGGGATTGGATACGCTAACATTGGGGCAGTGCACAGCCGTTCCTTCAAGGTTTGGAAAGCCACTTCATGTTCCTTCTTCCAATCAAATGACATATTCTTCCTGGTCAACTCATGAAGGCTACTGGCTACGCTGGCGAAATTCGGTACAAATCGACGATAATACGTGCACAGTCCGAGGAAACTTCGTAGCTCATGTAAATTTTTCGGTCTTGGCCAATCCTTTACTGCTTCGATCTTCTCTTTGGCCGTGCAAGTTCCCTCCGTAGTAACCTTGTGACCCAAGTAACTTACTTCCTTCTTGAACAATGCACACTTTTTGAGACTTAATTTCAGACCGGCGCCAGCTATCCTTTGGAAAACTTCCTCCAAGTTCTTAAGGTGTTCCTCAAAGCTTTTTCCCAGCACGATGATGTTATCCAGGTACACCAAACATGTTTTCCAATGCAGTCCTTTCAATACTTGATCCATGAGTCTCTCAAAAGTAGCTGGAGCGTTACATAGTCCAAAGGGCATTACCGTAAATTGCCACAGCCCCTCTCCAATGCTGAAGTCTGTCTTTTTCTTATCCTCATCTTTAACCTCTACTTGCCAATAGCCGCTTTTCAAGTCCAGTTTTGAGAACCATTTCGTACCAGATAGTGAGTCCAGAGTAGAGATGGGCGGCGTGCGTGTTTTTTACCGTGACACGAAACACGCACGCGTGTGTCCATGTGCGCGTGTTCGAAAATGCGATTTCGTGTCGTGGTCGTGCGCGATCGTGTTGAGCCCGAAAACCATAAAAAAACACACACGAAAAAACACGATCTCCTTTTTTTACCAAACTGGGTTGGCACATTATATTTTTTCTAAATTATATTTTTTTATAAGTTTCTAATTCCACTTCACTCCACCACAAACTTGAGTTTGTTTGATGCATAAGTATATGCTATGTACAAAGTACATCCCATCTTTACAAATATATACAAAAACAAAATAAAATCCATGAAATACAGTTTTATATTTTTTTCGTGCGTGTCGTGTCGTGTTTTGGTATTTTTCCCCGTGCGTGTTAGTGCCAACTTTTGAAAATCAGTTTCGTGACCGTGTCGTGTCGTGTTGCAAAAATCATGCACGCGCCCATCTCTAGTCCAGAGTATCGTCAATTATGGGTAATGGATAGCTGTCCTTTTTCGTTACGTCTTACCGGTATACGTCCATCTTGTTTTGTCATAGCCAGTGTTTTTCCTACTAGTATATCCGTCTTTGAATTGTTTGCTGCCTCGACAACCCACAATTTGTTTGTCCCATAACCTCCATCAATCCTTGCCCAAACGACTGCCTCCGACTTCGGTGGAATTTGTTGGCTATCTTCCACGAGTACCCGCTTACTGATGTACTTGTTCTCGTAACCAAAATTGAGTGGCACATCCATGTTCTTATAGCTCATAGTCCTGTTTTGCATGTCGATCTTGATGCCTGTTTGCTTAAGAAATCCACACCAACTATGATCTCATCAACAATATCTGCCACTATAAAATTATGCAGTACGGTGACATTCCCAATTGCGATTTCACATGTTACTTCTCCTTGGACTTGGGTATCCTCACCGGTCGCCGTACGCAGCTTTGCTCCATGTAATGGCCTCACTTCTTTGTTGACTAAATCGGATCGAATAATGGAATGAGCTGCGCCCGTATCAACAGTCAGTAAACGCTCCTTTCCGGCCACGAGTCCTCCAACAGTAACATTACTCGACTTACTTCCGATCTGTGAGACAGAGACTATGGGGCATCCAATTGCGGGAGCCAGCCTACGCCCCTTGCGGCTGACTCTCTTTAGTTTAACGGTTGGTAAGATTGGCAGATTTGCTCATCTCCTTCAGCCTTCCGCTTACGTCCGCTTGCATTATTGGAGTTATTGAAGCCAGATCCAGATCCACAATAACGTGCAATATGACCAGGGTTTCCGCACTTGAAGCACTTAGGTAGGTTTAAGTGGCTGCCGCAGAGGCACACTAAGGCCAGTTTTGAAAGGCCCGTTGTGATACCACCAACACAAGGAAAGTCGGTCCCGGGACCCAGCCATAGTCCCTGAGCCATCCCTGAGTTGTTGGGATTTTCCACATAGCAGAAACCCGGGACTGACACTCCTAAACCGACACCGTTACTCCTCCTCGAACCACTTAGATGACTTTATGAAGCCCATCATGTCCTTTATGTCCAGTTCCGCGATCTGGCTTAGGCTATCTAGGAACGGAACTCCCAAAAAGCGCGTTCTCGCGCCGCTTAAAGCCGGACAGTTGCAGATGAGGTGATCCACTGTTTCCTCCTCCTCATCATCTTTGCAACTCCTGCAGCATCGTCGGTAGGGCACACGGTTAATACCCCTATCAATATGCAGATTTCCCTCCTAGTTAGGGCATAAATGCGTCTAGACCTTTTAAGATCTCATTTTGGCCAGGTTTGTTTCGATATCCGACACCCTGGGGATTGCAGCCATCTTTCGTTGGCTTGACTGAGAGTGTGCTCCTTCAGCATTAGTTTGCATGTGGCAAACGGCATACCTAAGCGCTCTTTATCCTGAAGAACCTGCTTGGTCGTGCCCTGCCTGGCAAGCTCGTCCAAAGTAGGCTCATTACCCACGTTGCAAATTACAAGGTTAGTTGTTAAGAGGTAATCAAACAGAGACTCGCCCCTGGCATTGATATCGGAGCTCCCCCATTGGACATGGTGAGCATTAGCGTCCGCTCCAATAATAAGATTACCCGTGCAGAAATTTGACACCAGGTCTTTCACCTCCGTTTGTGGTGGGGGTTCTTCGGCGTCGTAGGGCATATAGACCGACGCCACCGTCAGGCGGGTGCTGTCGACCGTTAGACTGATAGCGGTAATATCACCATTGGTGTAGTTAGGTAGGAGAAAGGAGTTCAACTCAGGCTTGACCAAAATACACGTTCTGACTTTGCTCTCCTCGCTGGCTCGAATGAGCTTAAAGCCCTTAGTCCCCAATCCGCAGATTCTCGAGCTATTGACCCAGGGTTCTTGGATGAGGACCACATCCACGTCACCTTTAGAAAGACGACTACTTAAAGCAGCCGAAGCCACTTTAGATTTGTGCAGATTAATCTGAAGCACCACCAACATAAGAGCGCACAGACTTCCCTGCCGTCCCCATATCGTCGAGGTTTGCTCCATCCCGGAGGTTGCATATCAACGACGAGTTGTTCCGATTAACTGCCCGATATGGCGTTGCAGGAGTCCTGCTGCCTGTAGCGTTAGATGTTAATCGCTCAGCGGTGGCTGCTACCACCGTGACGTCGAGGACTTCCTCGTCCTGTAGGCTGTCCTCCATCTCCGAGTTGTTCATAGCACTATCGCCAAGGGACGTGGCGGATAACATGCTTTCCGCATCGGAATGCCTCCGCTTCCTCGTAATTCGTTTTCCGGTTCCCCCGGAGCAGCCGAGAAGGCAGCGCGCTGAGCATCACCACGATATACGTGGATAACGATCTGGCCTACGCTGTAGTGTACTAGGCCATTGCACCTTTTGAGGGGCTGGATTGACTCTTTATTCATGGTGAACACCACCTGTCTGTCGGGCCCTACCGCATCCCCGACCAGATTGACACTCCAGTCATGCGTTGGGAGGGACGGATTCATTAGTCGTAGCATCCCGAGAATTCTCTCGGGTTCGTCAGGGCTGGCCGGAATCCACGCCCTTGCCCTTGGGCGAGCTGGAATGTCCTTCCAGTCGACGACCTCTATCTTTGCGCCCTTGTAGACTTCACCCAGTTTAGCAGCTGCTGCCTTGTACAGTGCTACGGTTTTTGCATCTTCGCATGCGAGTAATTTAATCTGACCCTGGTGCCAAACCGCATCCGTTACTCGCCCCGAACTACCCGGAAACTCCGGAGCAACGTTGAGAAGAATGTTGCCGAGTTCATGGGGATGGCCAGATGGTCATTAGCATCCGCCGTTGTCCGCTTAGCTGCGTTGGCAACCGCACTGGTGCTAGCTCCCATCAAGTCAATCTTATTCGATAGAGGGTTCGTTGACCGACTCGTAGTTGCCATCGCTGTCGACCCCCCCCCCTTGATTGTGGAACGGAGGTTGTCCTCCGGCGTTGTTGTTGCTTTCTCGCCTGCTCCTCCATAGCTCTCCTTTGCTGAGGAGTGAAATTTGGCGTTGTTTGTTTTTTAGATTTTTCGTTTTTATTTAGGTTATTTGAGCTCATCTTGTTCGTACGACCCATCGCCCGACAAGGCCAGCTTATGTGTCGTCCGCCGCGGCAGAGCCCCGTACCGCGGTAAGGCCATGCTTACTCTCTGAGGCGACCCGGTGTCAGAGAGGCTCCGTTCAAATACAGCCACGATTTGCCTCCCGGCTGCAAACGTCCAATGGGCACGGTTTCGCATAACACCCTGGATTGGGAGGACTTGAAGCACTTAATAACCCCTTCATTTTTCTGTTGCTTCCCGTTTAGTGCTTCTAGGATTTTGTCAATTTTTTCGGCCCAGTCTGGCGTCTCCACTTCCACACGGTGAGCTTTGTACGTGGGTTTACTCAAAAGCGAGGCTGTTTCTTGTGTTAGAGCATGTGGTACCGTCTCCGCAAATGATCTCTTTGGATTGGCATATGTGGCTCGCTTTGTCTCCACATCACGTATTCCATTTATGAAGCTTTGAATTTTTACCCTTTCGATATATTCCACGGGTGCGTCTGCGTTTGCAATGTTCTGTAGCTCTATTTGAAGTATCTGCCTCCTATGCTCGCTGCCGTAACGTCTTTCAACGGCTCCCATCAACGCTTCATAGTTGTTTCTTTCAGCGTCCGGAATAGTCTGTAAGATTTCGGCTGCAGGTCCTTTCAATGCCACAAATAAAGCAGCGACTTTGTCCTCAGCGCCCCAGTTGTTCACAGCTGCTGTCTTCTCAAATTGTAGCTTAAATACCTGGAAAGGAACAGAACCGTCAAAGGATGGGGTTTTTACCTTGGGTGTGCTTGTTGAAACAGATGGACGATTCAGCTGCAACTCTTGGATACGTCCTCTCAGCGCATTGACTTCAGCGTCCATTTTATCCTGCAGCTGTGCAATCTTTGCATCTTGTGCTTCCAGTTTTGAGGACACCAACACCTCCTGTGCTTCCAACTGCGAAGTGATAAATGACCGCTGTTCCTCCATTTGAGCGGAGATCTGGGAGGACACCTGTTCCAGCCGAGATGTCATGCAAGTTTTCTGTTCTTCCAACTTTGATGCCATGCGTGTCTCTTGTTCCTCCAACTTTGATGCCATGAGTGTCTCTTGTTGTTCCAACTGAGATGCCATGCAAGTTTTCTGTTCTTCAAACTTTGATGTTATATTCGTCGACATCTGAGCCAATACAGCCAACAGCGAGTTTGTGTCCACATTTTTTACTGAATCCGGAGTATCCTTTTGCTCTTCTATTTTCGTCGCTCCCCCTTCCGAAAGCTGAAAAACATAATCGTCAACGTTGATTCCTTCCGCTTCCATAGCCTCGCGTAGACGTTATTGTAGCTCTGGCTTATTGCCTGTTGTTACCATTCCACGTTTCTCCAACTCGTTTTTGAGTTGTTGGATCTTCAAGTCATTAAACTTTGCCATATCCTTGTTACCTTTACAATGTCCTTGTTATCCTTTTCAATGTCCGTGTTATCCTTTTCAATGTCCTTGTTATCCTTTTCAATGTCCTTGTTATCCTTTTCAATGTCCTTGTATTTATTTAACAATATCGCTCCTGACACCAATTGTGACGAATTCGATGATTCCTTGACTATTTTCCCTGAGTTCGATCACTGTACGTTAAATAAAACACTCCGATTCTGCTTAATAAGTAGTACGCTTTATTCGCTACTAAAAACCGTAGTACAATATCGCGGGTTAATTCACTGTACAACACTTCAAAATAAACTGATTTGAAGTGCGTTGTGTTGGCGCGGTTTATATACCCTAGCAGACAGCAGCTTCATAACCTAGAAACGTCTACACACCTCTGGGCTATTCGCGCAACAGTGCTCTCGAAACATTTATCTATCGTCATCTCCTCTTTGTGTCACATTCGCACTCTCTCGCTCTCGTGTCATGTACCTAAACAACTGTAGTTGTGGTAGTGACGCTAGTGGTGGAAATACGCTAGGGTTGGGAGATGAGCGATTCTTGAGAACATTCGCCACGCTGCCCTCCACCTAAGTCTGATCGTCCCGATCTGACACATTTCCCGATCCAAACGTTGCTAGCCTCTCCAAGAGAACCACCGTCATTTTGTTTCGTGGTCTTCCAACAGTTTGTATGCGGTAGACAACATCATTTATCCGTTTCACAACTCTGTATGGTCCTTCCCAGTTGCACTGAACTTTCCTCCGTTGTGGCCCGTATAGGAATACTAAGTCTCCTTCCAGGAACCCTTCCGTTTCCATTGCTTTGTCGTACCTGGTTTTCATGTTATTGCTTATAGTTCTGGGGAATAGACCAGCTTCATCCAAGGCAATCCTCTCAACCGGGGCATCTGAGTTGCACTGCCTCCTTCGACCATGACTCGTGGATCTCAGGACCTTTTCTCTGATGCACTCATCGCATTTGGCAATCCACTCCTTTACCGAGTGACCGTAACCAACCCAATAAAATGTCTGCTTAATCCTCTCCAAGGTCTTCTTGACTCCTAGATGACCTCCACTTAGATCGTTATGCATTTCCCTGAGAACATCAGACACCCGCTTCCTTGGAACAACTATAAGCTTCCGAGCGCATTGACCATCCTCACTCTCCCATATTCGATGCAAACAACCGGAAACCATTCGTAAACTGTTCCATTGTGCCCAATATGACTTGGCAACTGAACTCGCCGCTGACATTTATTTTCTTGCTGGTCGTTTGTTTCGCTCAAGCCCTCGGATCACACATGCCAGATCTGAATCATCCTGTTGACTTCTCCAAATATTCTCAAGTAGGCATTTGTCTATCGAAGCCATTGGTCGAGGGGGTACCTTTGCTTTCCGAGTGTCCCTGTGCTTCACCTCCAATGAAACTCCTTTGGTGCAATACCCAATGTTGTGTCCAAAGATCAGAGGTACCTCTTGGCCATTGTTAGTCATAACACTATTTCTCACGTTTATGTGAATGTCTCTCTCAGCCAAGAGGTCGATGCCAATGATGACTTCGTCCACAATATCCGCTACTAAGAAGTTGTGGTATGTAGTCACATTCCCAATCACAACTTTGCACCGCACTTCTCCCTGAACTAGCCTACTTTCACCAGTCACGTCCGCAACTTTGCATCCTGCAATAGTCTTACTCTCGTATGGACCAAGTCACTTCTAATTATGGAATGAGATGCGCCAGCATCCACAGTGAGTAACCGCTCTTTTCCGTCAAAGAAACCTCTAACAGTAACATTACTTGATTTCCCTCCGACCTGCGAGACAGAAACTATGGGGCATTCATCTTGCTCATCTCCTCCAGCGTTACCCTTACGTCCACCTGCATTGCTGGAATTGTTGGAGCCAGATCCACAATAACGTGCAATATGACCAGATTTTCCGCACTTAAAGCACTTAATGGAGCCATCGCTTTTCTTCTGTGCCCCATTCAATGCATCAAAAATTTTGTCGATTTTGTTGACCAAGTCTGGCGTCTCCATTTCCACGCGGTGAGCTTTGTACACTGGTTTGCTCAAAAGAGATGCGGTTTCTTGAGTTAGAGCATGTGATACCGTCTCAGCAAATGATTTCTTTGGATTTGCATATGTGGCTCGCTTTGTCTCCACATCACGTATTCCATTGATGAAACTTTGTATTTTCACCCTCTCGAT
The DNA here is from genome assembly GCA_964058755.1 of Campiglossa producta. Lineage (NCBI taxonomy): Eukaryota > Metazoa > Arthropoda > Insecta > Diptera > Tephritidae > Campiglossa > Campiglossa producta. The sequence goes on from CAXKVI010000004.1 coordinate 32,724,398, forward strand.
GTATTCCGCTGGTGCGTCCGCGTTTGCCAGATGGGCCAACCTCTCGATGTCCGATGCAAACTCCTGCAATGTTTCATTCGCCTTCTGAAAGCGGTTCTGTAGCTCTATTTGATGTATCTGCCTTCTATGCTCGCTTCCGTAACGTCTTTCAACGGCTCCCATAAACGCATCATAGTTGCTTCTTTCAGCGTCCCAGTTGTTCACAGCTGCTGTCTTCTCAAATTGTAGCTTAAATACCTGGAAAGGAACAGAACCGTCAAAGGATGGCGTTTTTACCTTGGGAGAGTTCGATACAGCATTTGGACGATTCAGTCGCAACTCTTGGATACGAGATTTTAACGCATCCACCTCGGCCTCGATCTTATCCTGTCGTCCACTGAAAACTTCTAGCTTCGATGAGACTCTTTGCTCTTGTGCCTCTAGTTTTACCGTTATGCGTGTTTCCTGTTCCATCAACTCTTCCTTAATCTGTGATGACATATAAGCCTTGTGTTCTTCCAGTTGAGTGGAGATCTGTGATGACATACGTGTCTCCTGCTCTTCAAACTGAGATGCCTTGTTTGATGTTATGTTCTTTGACATCTGAGCCAAGCCAGCCAATAAAGAGTTTGTGTCCACATTTCCCACTGAATCCGGAGAGTCCTTTTGCTCTTCTATTTTCGTCGCTCCCTCTTCCGAAAGCTGAAAAACATGATCGTCAACGTTGATTTCCTCTGCTTCCATAGCTTCTCCCGTTGTTGACAATCCACGTCGTTCCAACTCGTTTTTGAGTTGCTGGATCTTCAACTCATTCAACTTTGCCATGTCCTTGTTATCCTTTAAATGTCTTTGTTATCCTTGCAATGCCCTTGTTGCCTTTACAATGTCCTTGAATATTTTTAACAATACCGTTTCTGACACCAATTGTGACGAATTCGATGATTCCTTGATTATTTTCCCTGAGTTCAATCACTGTACGTTAAATAAAACACCCCGATTCTGCTTAATAAGTAGTACGCTTTATTCAGTACTAAAAACCATTGTATATCTATACAAAGTGTAAACTCTTCTGCATAGACGTCAAAATTCCAAAATGAGTTTAACACCTGTTTGAGATTGTGGTTAATAACAAGTGTGATATCATAGGCATAGGCGTGAAAATTTCAAAGTGAGTTTAGTCACCTGTTTTTAATTTCCTTTTTTGTCTCACTTCTTTCCATCTTCCCATCTCTTTCTACCATTAGGTAAAAGATAGGAGACCGCCATGTTGATGTGTGCAGGATGTTAAACAACGCCATTGCTTTTCTGTTATTCGGTGCTGGCGACATTTTAATATGTGCAGGAAGTAAACAAACCGACATTTTAATGTGTGTTGTCAAAAGAAGAGTTCACACTATGCTAAAAACCGTAGTACAATATCGCGGGTTAATTCACTGTTCAGTACTTCCCTGTACAACACTTCAAAATAAACTGATTTGAAATGCATTGTCTTGGTGCGGTTTATATACCCTAGCAGACAGCAGCTTCATAACCTAGAAACGTCTACACACCTCTGGGCTATTCGCGCAACAGTGCTCTCGAAACTTTTATCTATCGTCATCTCCTCTTTGTGTCACATTCGCACTCTCTCGCTCTCGCGTCATGTACCTAAACAACTGTAGTTCTGGTCATTGTGTATCAATACCAAGTGTAAACTCTTCTGCATAGACGTCAAAATTCCAAAATGAGTTTAACACCTGTTTGAGATTGTGGTTAATAACAAGTGTGATATCATAGACATAGTCGTGAAAACTTCAAAGTGAGTTTAGTCACCTGTTTTTAATTTCCTTTTTTGTCTCACTTCTTTCCATCTTCCCATCTCTTTCTACCATTAGGTAAAAGATAGGAGACCACCATGTTGATGTGTGCAGGATGTTAAACAACGCCATTTGCTTTTCTGTTATTCGGTGCTGGCGACATTTTAATATGTGCAGGATGTAAACAAACCGACATTTTAATGTGTGTTGTCAAAAGAAGAGTTCACACTTGGTATTGATACACAATGGTTGTGGTAGTGACGCTAGTGGTGGAAATACGCTAGGGTTGGGAGATGAGCGATTCTTGAGAAAATACCAGTTTCATACTAGTTGTAAGATACCAGTTCCATACTAGTTCATCCTGGACTAGTATAATTTCCAAAAAATGAACTAGTCCAAAAAGGACCAGTATGGAATATACTAGTCAAAAAGGCTTTTAACATGGAATAGTATGATTTCAACCAGAATATTCCTGGCTTACCCTTTATTTTATCATTTGACTTTATTTTCATGTTTATTCTTAAGAAAGCAACGGCTATTTGTATTTACCCTATCACGAAAAAGCATCTATGAATTATAAGAGAAAACGAAACGAATGAATTTTGTTTTTTCAACTGGTATAATTTCATCCAGAAAAATCTAGTTGTATACTAGTATGGAATGGATATTTCCTGACTAGTATGGGTTCAACCAGAAAATTCTAGTTGTATACTGGTATGAAATGGATATTTCCTGACTAGTATGGGTTCAGCCAGAAAATTCTAGTTGTATACTGGTATGAAATGGATATTTCCTGACTAGTATGAGTTCTGCCAGAAAATTATAGTCTAAGGGCCGCTTGCATAAAAGCTGATAACGACTAACCGGAGTTTAATTGACGTATTTTGTATGGTTAGCTGTCAAGTTAATCACCGATTAGGCTTAATCGGCTTTTATGCAAGTGGCCCTAAGCTGTGGTTAAATGGTGGGCGGCGAGCAGTTTAGTATTATTGTTGTTGCTATATTATATGGTTGAGGGAGTTGGCCGGGGTTGCCGGTTCGAATCCCACCTCAACCAAAGTCTTTTTAATTTTATTTATTTTATTATTTATATATTCCATCAAGTCTAGTGGACTGTGTTTTGGTATTGACACTTTGTATGTATTAATTGGGGCGAGCACTTTGGCTCTGAGAATGCATCGTTGGCTATTCTCACTTCCTTAGAAAACCCCTCAAAATTGTTGGTGGTGAGCACTTGGGCTCTGAGGCATTGGCGGCTATTGGCTTACCCCATTTTGCTTGTGAAAAACCACTTGTGTTTTGTTACACCTTATATTTATTATTTGGTGGTGAGCAATTTGGCTCTGAGGCATTGGCGGCTATTGGCTTACCTCATTTTACTTTGAAAAACCACATTTTGTGACTGCGGCTATAAGCTATGTATTCCGAATATTCCATAAATTTTCTGCTAATTACAATAATATGTAATGCAGATGAAATAAACGAAACCATGTTATGTCGCTTAAACAACTAGTATTTTTCTGACTAGTTTGAGGTTTCGCTGCAGGGAACTCGCTTAAACCTGTGAAATCGCAGTAAGAATTATGAAAATTCCTCAGTTTTGAGGTGTCTGGCTGTAGTTTTTGACATGGGGCGAAGTATAAAAATACCCGATGCTTCTTTAAGGTGGTCTTCTATGACACATGTGTGTAGATATGCCCTTTACGAACAGCAAAAGTTGGACCAGCTCGCTTAAACCTGTGAAATCGCAGTAAGAATTATGAAAATTCCTCAGTTTTGAGGTGTCTGACTGTAGTTTTTGACATGGGGCGAAGTATAAAAATACCCGATACTTCTTTAAGGGGGTCTTCTATGACACATGTGAAAAGATCTGCTCTTTAAAAGCAGCCGAAGTTGGACCAACCCGATTAAACATGTGAAAAAGCAGTAAGAACTATGAAAATTCCTCAGCCTTGAGGTGTCTGGCTGCAGTTATTTCCATGGCATGTAGTCTAAAATTACCTGATACTACTTGGAGATAGTGTTCCACGACACATGTGTAAAGATCTACCTTTCAAAAACAGCCAAAGTTGGACAAACTCGGTTAAAGATGTGAAAGTGCAGTAAGAATTATAAAAATTCCTCAGTTTTGAGGTGTCTGGCTGAAGTGTTTGACATGATGCGAAATCTAAAAGTAACTGATACCACTTAAGGGTGGTCTTCTATGACACATGTGAAAAGATCCGCTCTTTGAGAGCAGCCAAAGTTGGACCAACCCGATTAAACATGTTAAAGCGTAGTAAGAACTATGAAAATTTCTCAGTTTCGAGGTGTCTGGCTGTAGTTTTTGACATGGGGCGAAGTATAAAAATAGCCGATCCTTCTTTAAGGGGTCTCCTATGACACATGTGAAAAGATCTGCTCTTTAAAAGCAGCCGAAGTTGGACCAACTCGCTTAAACCTTTGAAATCGCAGTAAGAACTATGAAAATTCCTAAGGCTTGAGGTGTCTGGCTGAAGTTTTTTCCATGGGATGTAGTCTAAAATTACCTGATACTACTTGGAGATAGTGTTCCACGACACATGTGTAAAGATCTACCTTTCAAAAACAGCCAAAGTTGGACAAACTCGGTTAAAGATGTGAAAGTGCAGTAAGAATTATAAAAATTCCTCAGTTTTGAGGTGTCTGGCTGAAGTGTTTGACATGATGCGAAATCTAAAAGTAACTGATACCACTTAAGGGTGGTCTTCTATGACACATGTGAAAAGATCCGCTCTTTGAGAGCAGCCAAAGTTGGACCAACCCGATTAAACATGTTAAAGCGTAGTAAGAACTATGAAAATTCCTCAGTTTCGAGATGTCTGGCTGTAGTTTTTGACATGGGGCGAAGTATAAAAATAGCCGATCCCTCTTTAAGGGGTCTCCTATGACACATGTGAAAAGATCTGCTCTTTAAAAGCAGCCGAAGTTGGACCAACTCGCTTAAACCTTTGAAATCGCAGTAAGAACTATGAAAATTCCTCAGGCTTGAGGTGTCTGGCTGAAGTTTTTTCCATGGGATGAAGTATAAAAATGCCTGATACCACTTGGAGATAGTGTTCCACGACACACGTGCAAAGATGTGCCTTTCAAAAACAGCCAAAGTTGGACAAACTCGCTTAAACATGTGAAAGTGCAGTAAGAATTATAAAAATTCCTCAGTTTTGAGGTGTCTGGCTGAAGTTTTTGACATTGGGCGAAGTCAAAAAGTACCTGATACCACTTAAGGGTGGCCTTCTATGACACATGTGAAGTTATCTGCCCTTTAAAAGCAGCCAAAGTTAGACCAACGCAGTTAAACATGTGAATTCGCAGCAAGAATTATGAAATTTCCTCAGCTTTGAGGTGTCTGGCTGAAGTTTTTGCCATGGGGCGAAGTCTAGAAATGACTGAAACTACTTAAGGGTAGTGTCCTACGAAACATCTGAAAAGATCCGTCGTTTAGAAGTTGTAAAAGTGGGACAAACAAGAGAAAGCAAATTAATAGGAAAATAAAAGTTCCCGAACTTTGAGGTGTCTGGCTGAAGTTTTTGCCATGGGATGATGTCTGGAAATGCTTGATTCTACTTAAGGATAGCATTCTACGACACATGTGGGAAGATCTGCTATTTAAAAGTAGTCAAAGTTTGACAAATCCACTTAAACATGTGAAAGCGCAGTAAGAATTAGTGAAATTTCCCGAGTTTTGAGGTGTCTGGCTGAAGTTTTTGCCATGGGACGAGGTCTAAAAATTACTGAAACTACTTAAGAGTAGTGTCCTACGACACATGTGAAAAGATCTATCATTTAAAATTAGTAAAAGTGGGACAAACAAGAGAAAGCAAATTAATAGGAAAATAAAAGTTCTCGAACTTTCAGGTGTCTGGCTGAAGTTTTTTCCATGGGATGATGTCTAGAAATGCTTGATTCTACTTAAGGGTAGCATTTTACGACACATGTGTAAATATCTGTTATTTAAAAGAGGCCAAAGTTGGTCAAATCCTCTTAAACATGTGAAAGCGCAGTAAAAATTAGTGAAATTTCCCGAGTTTTGAGGTGTCTGGTTGAAGTTTTTGCCATGGGACGAAGTCTAAAAATTCCTGATACTACTTGAGGGTAGTGTTCTAAAAAAAATGGGAAAATATTTGGTAGTTAAATGCAGCCAAAGTGGCCCAAATGCGTGAAATTAGTAAAACAGAATAAATTTCCATAGGAAAATCCGCGAACTGGGGGTGTCTGGCTGGGGCCTTGTCACTGGTACGGGTCTAACAACACTTGATACTGACGCGGGGTGGTAATCTACGTCAAATATGTGAAAATCATCCATTATAAAATAAGTGAAGTTAGGGTCATTTTTTGGCGACTTTGTCCCCCGATTCCTAGGCCCTTGTCATAGGTACAGCTTTAAAATTTGCACATTCTTTCTAGATTCGGGGAGGACTATCGATCGGTATTGGTTTCATCCATTATAAAATAAGTGACGCTTTTAGGCTCTGGGATCTTGGTCTAATGAGTAAAAAAAATTCACAGTGATTCGGGAATCATAGCGAATCAGAGTGAGCTACTTGGAAACAAAAGAAAAAGCGAAAGTTTGCCATTGTAAGATTTCATTTATCATTTTAAATTAATTCATATATTTGTCATATTTTAAATATAAATATCAATACACTTAAACATATATATTTTTTAATTAAGTATTTTTTTAATAGATTTTTCATATTTATGTGCAAAAACATAATTTTTTCTACACTTGTCGGATTAAATGCTAAGGAACCACGCTCTTCTGCTACTAACTGTTTCGAGCTGGAAAATATTCTTTCTGATGATGCGGTACTAGCAGGAGTAGCAAATATTTTTAAGCTCAGCTTAAATAACAAGGGATATTTTAGTTTATTAAACTCTCAGCACATCGGAACGTCGAAATCGTTGTGCATGACTTCGGATATATTTTCATACAGCATTAATTCTTGTTGTACTCGGTCACTTCTGCTGGGCAAATGTTGAGGTGGAATCCGGGAAAGGGACTTTCTTTCTCACTCACTTATTAACTAGCTTTGAAGAAAAGTCTTGCAATGCTCTCTGACCTCGTTTTTTTTTCGTAGGGCGTAAACTGAGACAATTTGTTGCTAGGTGGAAACAGAAAGATTGTAATTTTATGATCCATTTTTAAATTAGCTAGAACCGTATCATTCAGTAATGTGCGTAGCCGTATCTTCAAACTTCTTATGCAGTCTAAATCGTCGTTGTTTGATTCGCAATGCCTTATTAAATAGTGTATATGCACTATTACAAAATGTAAAGTTGGATAGTATATCATATTGTATGCCTAATCCTTTCTTTAAAAAGATCTACTTGAATCACTTAGCTTTAACGAGCCTTAGGACTACCTGCATTGTATTTCGCGTGGGCAGTGGTTAACTAGCCTTAAAATAAAGGCAGCTCATTTATAATTAGTTTGAATTGAATGCATTTTTTTCTTCCGCGAACCTTTAAAAATATGTTGAGTGCTTCCATAAACGGCCTGGGTAGTTTGCTGCAGATTGTATTGGCGTAAAGCCATGTGAAGTGTGCACAGGTAAAATCACTTTATCGACGTTTTTGAAAACTATCGTTTCATTGGGTAGTGGGCCAGACTCAAACCGCGTGCTAAAAATATTTCGTCAAAATTCGTGTCTTTGTTAATGTTATTGGAGGTTGAACTCTTGATAATTTGCTGATCATGATAATATTGAAAAATTATCTTCTCATAAACTACTGCTGATAAATCAATGAATTTTTTTACTTATAGATAATTGTTTTTACTATATTATATGTAATTTTATGCGATCTTATTGTTTAAACAATTATACTTAAAATAATTTTTTTTTAAACAAATAAATTTTTTTTTTCGTTCTACACGCTCAAAAAAATTTCAAAATATGAAAAATAACGCGTGAAATAGTCACCTTTAATAATCAAAAAAAAAAAAATGTTTGTCCATTTATACCATTCCAAAGATATTGTAATTTTTGTCACCCCTTGCGATCAAATTGTTAAAATTATGATTTTTTAAAAACATATTTTTCAACAAATTTCATTTTTTTTCGTTCTGCACTCTCGAAAAATTCCAAAATATGTCAAATAACGCGCAACCGTTCAGCTTTAACTTGCGCCAAAAATATTCCACCTGAATTTATGCTGTCGTTCTTATCTCGAAATTGTGGTTTTGCAGTTAATATCTCTTGTTGTTGATCTTGTAGCATGCAACTGTGGCAGTATGGCTTAGTAAAGGGTGTTATATTTGTGCAGAAGTACGCTGACAAGCACGCGCTGAGTTCCGGCTTCTATCTCGTCGGCTAATGGGGTGGAATTCCTTCAGATCGTACTCTGCCAATCTATTTACCACCACGGAATGAAATAAACTTTAATTTATCGCGTGCTATGGATCGAAATACAGCCTAAGGACGAGAATACTAACGTTTTTGTTTGCCCAGAAAATCGTCTTGTAGTAGTCGGCTTAGATGTTACTACCAACTAATTTTGCCCTCCCAACCATGGCCATCCGTGATACTAACCAATACTAATTTAGCGGTATGACCCCAGATTCCATCAACCGATAATTCCCCCCCGACCAACGAAATCAAATACTTCTAATTTTACTCCATGTTTACACTTTTAATTATGTACATTTTCATATCTTGATATAGGTACAAAATTTCATCAATGAAGAGATATTAATCAATTTAAGCCTACTCGTACGCATTGGCGTAAACGTCGCTATATTAGCGTACAAATTCAAATTATATCAATAAAAAAAATAAGTGTCAGCCTGACTTTTTGAATCAACCTTAAGCAAAAACTGAATAGGTAACCCAAGTATTTTAGCACCAAGTTACTATAGATTTACAACTACCGCGCGGGTTATCAACAATTCTCTCTACGTTATATACAAATCATATACATACATGTACAATGGTAACTTACAGGTTTTCTTTGCGTTGCTCCCATTGTACAGGTCTACAAGTAAGTTATCCTTATTTCTCTCTCTTTCTAATACACCCAATTTTGACACTGTAGACAGTGTCAAACTAGCTTAACTAACACAGCAACCCGAGGCCCAGGGTTGAAATTTCCAAGAAGAAATGGAGTGAAATCTCCATACAGGGTTGCTGTGTAGGTATATTTTTAAAGCAATTTAGTATGGAAATGTAGAACAAAATGTATGCCTATTAACTAAACAAATTTTGTGATTTAGATAAAATGTATTGTTTTTTTATGAAAAATAATGTCATTTCAATTATATGAACTATAACTATTTGAATATCAATATATTTTGCAGTTTTTATATATTTCAATATTTATTTTGATGATAAATGAAATGATTTCAATATATTTACATATTTTATGAATTAGAATATTTTGAAATACATTGCAGACGTGAAATGCAACCCTGCGCGTAAATATGTACGTACATATGTGTGTGTATACACAACTGTTAGTTCAAACGAAGCAGTTGATGAAGTGAGTCGTTTCAAAAAAAAAGTTTATTTTAATATTTAATTTTATAATACAATTTCGGCTAATAATTTAATTTATTTACAAAGGCTGTGTGCTAATTGAAAACATTTTTCGTCAGAGTAAAATGAGGTGAACAAATTTCCTATGGTGTACAAAAATTTTCCATTTTGCTGTGCCAAACGAAAAGTTAAATTATGACAGTAGTAAATTTTGACGTATGGAAAAAGCACGTACAAAAGCAGGTGCTTTGTGAATCAATTTTCATTTTTCGTGTTTTTCATGCATTTATATTGCGTATTATTCGCATTATATTATATTTTAGTGTTAAATAACGCCTGTGAACATAAATTTATGTGAAATAATATGAATGTTAACAGCACATGCATCCCTGTGCTCACATTATTGATTGTCAAAATTTGACCTAGCCCCCAGGGCTAGGGCAAATTCTGACGTTCATATTCACCACGATAACTGTCAGAATTTAACATCGCTCTGTCAAAATTTGCTTTTTTAAACCGTTTGGCACACGGTCAAAGAACAACATTTTTCCGTCTTTCAGATATTTTTGCCGAGTTAAAGTGGAAAAAAATAGTGTGTGGTAATAAGAATTTTAGCAAATAAGACATGCATACATGTATCTAATAAAGTTGTTAGTTTCCAGAAATGCCCGACCATTGCTGTATTTTAGGATGCGGATTAGGAGTCCCGCGATACCCTTTTCCTGCAGAAACAGAAATGCCAAGGTGAGTGTATAAAGTGACTAAGTTTTAAATATGAGAAAGTATTCTTTCAATAATTCTTGTTAAGTTCTTTATGGGCAATTATTGTGCATAAATTCAGATATTAGATATTATGCCATTCATAATTTGCTTAGCTTTATACAGTTTGAGTTTAGTAAAAAAATATATGTATACATATAAACCCATTTAATTTTAAGTATTGTTATTTAACCATTTAAGTTTATATGGTGTAAATTAAAGCAAAAAGCTATTTAAGAAATGTTCTACATGTATACTTAATATATTTTAAATATTTGTTTTGAGAAAAAATTTTATCCCTAACGGACCAAAACGGGTATTATAAAAAATGTGTGTTTATTGGTAAAGATTCCTGCTTTTTATTTTTGATCTTATATACATTTTATTTTACAACGCAATGTTTTTTTATTTAATTTACAACGCCGTTTTCCTTTTATTTTAAAATGCTTTTTTATTATAAAAAAATAAAATTCTTTTTAATTTACCAAACACTTTTGGTTTTTTTTTTACTTTTTTATAATTTATATTTTTGTTTTCGATTATGTTTCATGCCAACAACACTTTAACTCTACCTAAAAAACCAAAACTTTCATTACAGCAATAACCACTTATGCGGTAATCGCTTGTTTCAACAGATATTTTCGTTATTTTCCTACAAGAACGCGAGCAGGTAGTTAGCATAGCTGCTTGACCTGCTCCAACCATCAATGACAGTTTTACAGGGTTATGTCCATTTTAGCTGTTGTTGCATATTGTTATATTCCCACACAAAGAATGTATGTATATATCAGTGAACTAAACAAGCTGCTTTGTTTTTAAAGAAACCCTTTGTGAAAAAGCTCACTAATCTTAAATTTTTAATAATATTACTATTAAGAATGTGTGAGAATAATGATTTAGTGCACTGTGTCCAATTATAGTAACTTTTTTATGTTTGAGTTATGGGACTCACTTATTTTCTTTATTTATTTATTTAAATAAACAATGATTTTTTATACAAATATGTCTGTTTATTCATTATTTAATGGAAAATTTGGTGATAAATCTCAACATTAACAGCGAGGGTGCAATACGTCGTCTTTGTTGTCGCTTTTCCTCGAGTTTAATGCAAGGTAATAATAATAATTATTTAATTGCTATGATTATTCATAACAAAGCTACGCGATCTATCACGCCCGAGCAACGAGGAGGAACACGCATCAGAAACAGTTGACAATTATCCCAAACCCAAAGGATGCTGTGTATGTTTGGTGGAAACGCCATATAAGCAACTTTGTAGCAGCATGTGAACACTCCCTTACATGCACGCCACGCACACACAAAGTACAAAAAGAAAATAAGCACAGGCATCTATGAAAAAACACATTTAAATGGTGGGGCACTTTACTAATATATGCTGTAAGTAAGAAAAATGCTTGTTTATTAAAAATATTCACAGAAATTTATACAATTAGCAAGTTGCGTTTTATGTAAACAAAGAAGAACAAGAGAGTTGTCATGGAAATATCAACCACAGGATTGCTTTTCTGCGTAGTGCTAAAAGTTTTAGAAAGTTTTAGAAAATATGAAAATTTTTTCGCTAAACAAGTAAAATCTTTGTACAAACATTTCCAGATCAAATTAGTTGCTATAATAAATAATTTTCGGCAAATAGTTTCTATTATTTATGAAGTTATTAAACATTTGTCACAAGCTACTACTACTTTTATTTCGGTCCTAACGAATGACACCCTTCGTTGAGTGGCTTCCAATAAGGGGAACCCGATCAGGTGAGCACAGCTGTAAGTCGAACAGCTGATTCATATCTTACTTGTACAGTTGTACTATGGTTGCTCCCACGATGAAAGACATAGTGTACCAACACAAGTGTAAACTCTTCTGCATAGACGTCAAAATTTCAAAATGAGTTTAACACCTGTTCATCAGAGTTGTTTTTTTGGAAAAAGAGCATCATTTTGCGCCGAGTTGCATTCGATTTGGTATAAAAAATTAGTAGTAGGTTGCATAAAAAAGTAGTTTGCTAAAACTTATAAATTTGATTTTTTTTTAACATAAATAACAGCGAATTATATAAAATTATTAGTTAGAATAACTCTTTCAAGTCTGCTCACTATTTTCTATTAAACAAATAACAAACAACTGCTAATAATTAGCTTCAAACCCCAAAATTTGGTATTTGTTTCGTTTAGGGGTCAACTCCTAATAAATTAGCTAGAATTATGGAAGATAGCTAAAATAAGGGTTTTGGCCTGAGGATCACGAATCCGGAAGCGCTTTTAAATTTTTTTGTGTCTGTGGAAAGTTATGGTCAAAAAACCGAAAATTTACCCGGGTCCGGTACCAAAATATAAAAAAAAGCGCTTCCGGATTCGTGATCCTGAGGCCAAACCCCGTATTTTGAGCTATATTCCATAATTCTAGCTAATTTATTAGGAGTTGACCCCTAAAGGAAACAAATGCCAAATTTTGGGGTTTGAAGCCTTCTTTGTGCTAAGATATGTATTGATAGTAAATCTATCTAAAAACATCGTATATACATGTTTCCAAAAAAAACGTTTGTTTTCATTTTCTGTCGAATTTCTCATTTCGAAGATGCTTACCTCAAAATTTTTCTGTAAAATAAATAAAGTTTACTAGTTTTAAGTTTTTTTATTTTGTGTCTTTTTTTTCTTTGATATAAAGTATAAACTGAAAGATTCGCTTAAAAGTTGCCCTAGAAACTGGAGTGAAAAAGTTGTGCAACACAGCAACACTTTTGTGCAAACAAGAACCCTGTTTCATTGATATTCGGTGCTGCACACAACCCGATCGCAACGAAAACAACAATAGCAACCCAGATTTTTGACATGGATGTGTGTTTTGACATTTGTGATTTGACGTGGAAGTGTGTTTTGACATTTCTGTCAAAGCTACAGGTCACACTTGTATTGATACACTATGATGAAAGATCTTTCATTGTGCTGCTGTTCACAATCAATATAATGTCCTGATTTTCTAAATCACGGTGACTAGACGCGACGCGGTCACTCACCCTCACCATCACCCTCAAGTTCGTAATTTATAAGCACGTAAGTTTTCGCGTTCATCCAGTTACGTTATCACGACGCAGTCACTGCGTTTGACAGGTCTGCGTTCGCGGTAGTTGGCAATTCTGCTAGCTAACACAAACAAAAATGTAAACCAGCCACAAAGTAAAATAAAATGTTTTAGTGCTCTTGCCTTATTTCTATTGTTGAAATTATGAAATTATAAAATTTTGTGAAAAGAGTGTTATAGTGAGGATTTCTTTGTGTTTGAGTGTTTTGTTTTGCATTTGTGACTGTTTATTCTTCGTTTTCGTTGAAGTTGGGAAACTTCAGCATCTCAGCAGCTACCGAGTGCCAAACCGCGTTGAAACATGTCAGGAGACATATTTTTATGTGAAATATGTATGTTTATATTTGCATAGAAGTTTGCAAATTGTTGTATGTAATATAAGGGTGTTATGTAATAGATGGTGTAGGACCGCGGTTAAATAAATCTCCGCATTGGACTTCAAATTTTTGTAGAGAGCTTAGGTTCCCCGTCAGAAAAATTGGTATTTGTTTCCTTAAGGGGTCAGCTGCTAATAAATTAGCTAAAATTATGGGAAATAACTCAAAAGACGGGGTTTGGCCTCAGGATCATGAATCGAAAAATTTTCCGAGTCCGATACCAAAATTGGGGCGGAATCCATGGTATTTATGTGCGAAACACCTTTCTGAGTTGTCGGCCTTCGGCCGCGCTTATAAAAATAAACCTGAGCTATGCCATCTTAAGTCCGGGTGGTTGCCTAATAAAATTACAACAACCACATGAAAACTGGCAACTTTGATTGCAAATATCTCCAGAGAAGCAAAATATTAAAAAAGCGCTTTCGGATTCGTGATCCTGAGGCCGAATCCCGCCTTTTGAGCTATCTCCCACAATTTTAACTAATTTATTAGCAGTTGACCCCTAAAGGAAACAAATATCGAAAAATAACTTAAAAAGTCCCAATCGATCCAATATGTTCTCAAAAAAAGTTGTCAAAAGTCCAAATTTTAAGTTTTTTGGATTTTTCTCGAAAACGAAGTTTTTTTCTAAAAATTATCATCAAATTACCCATGCCTCAAATTGTTTTCTGTTTTTTTTTTTTAATATTTTTTTTAGCAATTAGAAATAAGTAAAGTGATTCCAGCAAACGCGACCCAAAAGCAAGTGTTTAGTTTGACAGCTAAAATGACTGTTCGCGTTCTTATATGTTACCAAAAAACGTAAGAAACCTACTCATATTCACCCACAGTCACGAAGTGATTTATAAACTACGAATTGGGTTTCACTTGGGTGAACGTGACTCTTCGCGTCGCGTTTCGTTTTATAAAATCAGACCATAAGCATGTTTCCAGGCAAAGTGGTTGAGAGAGAGAATATGTTGCCAAAGTTATCATAATCATAGCAAAAAAAAATTACGTGTTGCCAACGCTTTTATACATATATACACTGCGGCAATAGAAATGGTCATCGCTTATGTACTAAAGATTTACGATATTTCTCAACATGACAAGTGAGCACAATTACGGTTTATAGCAATCTAGGTAACTTGTTGCTACACGCTAGTTACATTATGTGCATATAGGTGACACTAAACTTCTAACACTACTAACATTTATGTATGTAGAAATTACTTATTTATTCACATTAAATCTTTTGTTAATTTCTTTTTTCTATTACTTCTTTCTTTCTTTTTTTCTTTGTTCTTATACAAATTTAGTTAAGTCTTCACTAACTATTTCACTTTTCCTTTAAAAAAATATTATTTTTTTTCCTTTTTTTTTTTGAGGTTATATCAACCTTTTGTACTTCTGTATTTTAAAAAAAAAATACACTTCTAGGTCAAACCATACCATGGTTTGATTCAGATTTTCTTTCAATTTTTAGCTTCACTATATCTATACAAGGAGTGTAATGGAGTGTGGTTGCTAAGTGACCTTGCTCAATCCCGACTCTTGCGTCCTCGTTCGTGCACTCTGGGCAACGGGAGCTACCTAGGCTCGCGGCAGAAAGAGAGGGAGCTCCGGTGGGGCCACTCTGACATACTTCGTTTAAGGGCTCACCGAGGTTTTTGCGCAGCGTCTGTTCACCATGAGGTGCGGCTGCAAGCGGGCGTCTGTCTTGAAGCAAGCGGCTCGCTATATAAATGTGTAAATATTTTCCAAAAACCCCGAAACGGGTTGTGCGCTGGGTTTGGGACCCGCCACGTAAAAAAATTTAGTCCAATGAAAAATAAATTAAAGCCTCGGATGAGAACCCCCTTTAATGTTGACGACCCGGCAAAACGAATAAGGCATAATGATTTGGATATTAGGGCATGTACCGGGAATGTCCGGACCCTTTCAAGGGACGGTACCGCTGCCCGACTGGTTGATGTCCTCGTTAACGCAAAGGCTGACATCACCGCCCTGCAGGAAATGCGATGGACGGGACAAGGAAAGACGACCATCGGACCTTGTGACGTATACTACAGTGGCCAGACACGCGGCAAAGCGCGTGGTGTAGGATTCGTGGTGGGAAAGAGACTTCGCCGCCAAGTACTAGCGTTCACCCCCGTGGACGAGCGTCTCGCTGCGATCCGCATCAAAGCGAAATTTTTCAACATAACATTTATCTGCGCCTATGCGCCGACTGAGGAGACGGACGACGCAGAGAAGGACTCCTTCTACGATAAACTTGAACAGACTTATGATCGCTGCCCCCAACATGATATCAAAATCGTGCTCGGCGACTTTAATGCGAAGGTGGGCAAGGAAGGAGTCTTTGGTCCAACAGTTGGAAAATTTAGTCTCCATGATATAACATCCCCCAACGGCACTAGGTTGATTGATTTCGCTGCTGCTCGCAATATGGTCATCAGTAGTACCAGGTTCCAGCATAAACGAATACACCAAGCCACATGGCTGTCTCCTGATCAAAGAACAAGAAACCAGATTGATCATGTCATGATCGACGGCAGACATAGCTCCACCGTTCTGGACGTGCGTACCCTTCGTGGTCCCAATATCGACTCGGACCATTATCTTGTTGCAGCCAAGATACGCACACGCCTCTGTGTAGCAAAGAAAGTGCGCACAGTAACGGAAGGAAAGTTTGACGTCGAGAAGCTGCGCACGACACAGACAGCTGACAATTTCTCCACTCGACTCTCACACCTGCTATCGGAGAGCAATCCTCGACCTAACGATGCAACCGAGCAATGGAAGCATATCTCTCACTCATTACGTACCGCCGCTGAGGCCACTATAGGGTTCCAGCGAGCCCGCAAAAACAACTGGTACGATGAGGAATGCAGCACTGCCTCGGACAAAAAGGACGCTGCCTACAGGGAGACGTTGCGAACGGGCGCAACCCGCAGTGTATGGCAACGCTATCGTGAGGCAAAGAAGGAAGAGAGACGCCTTTTCAGAAAAAAGAAACGTGAGGCCGAAAGGCGTGAGTGTGAGGAGCTTGAGATGCTGGCTGACAGGAATGATGCCCGAAAATTCTATGAAAAGATCCGGCGGATGACGGAAGGTTTTAAGACCGGGGCAAGTTCCTGTAAGGACAATAATGGCGACCTGGTAACCGACGTACAGAGTGTACTTAAATTATGGAGGGAGCACTTCTCCTCACTGCTAAATTGCGAGGGAGACGTCGAACCCGATACCCCAATCCCTGACGATGGAAAAGTCGTCCCACCACCTGACTATGATGAAGTGAGGATAGCTATATCCCGGCTGAAAAACAACAAAGCGCCTGGAAAAGACGGACTACCCGCCGAGCTGTTCAAACACGGAGGCGAAGAGCTGGTAAAAAGCATGCATCAGCTCTTATGCAGAATATGGTCAGACGAGTGCATGCCTCCAGATTGGAATTTAAGTGTGCTCTGCCCAATCCACAAGAAAGGCGATCCCGCTAACCGCACCAACTACCGCGGAATCAGCCTTCTTAATATCGCGTATAAGGTTCTTTCTAGCGTATTGTGTGAAAGACTGAAGCCCATCGTAGACAAGCTGATTGGACCTTATCAGTGTGGCTTTAGACCTGGTAAGTCTACCATCGACCAGATTTTCACGATACGCCAAATCCTGGAGAAGACCCATGATAAAAGAATCGACACACACCATCTCTTTGTCGATTTCAAAGCCGCTTTTGACAGCGCAAAAAGGAGTTGCCTGTATGCCGCCATGTCTGAATTTGACTTTCTTGCAAAGCTTATACGGCTTTGCCAAATGACGTTGAGCAATACTAACAGCTCCGTCAGAGTCGGGAAGGACCTCTCTGAGCCATTTGAAACCAAACGAGGCTTCAGACAGGGCGACTCCCTTTCGTGCGATTTCTTCAACCTGATGCTGGAGAAGATAATTCGAGCAGCAGAGCTAAACCGCAATGGTACAATCTTTTACAAGAGCGTGCAATTGCTGGCGTATGCCGATGATATTGATATCATTGGCCTTAACAACCGCGCCGTAAGCGCTGCCTTCTCTGGACTGGATAAAGAAGCGAAAAAAGTGGGTCTTGCGGTCAACGAGGACAAGACGAAGTATTTGCTGTCATCAAAGAAAGAATCGGCGCACCTGCGCCTTGGCAGCCACGTCACTGTTGATAGTTACAAATTTGAAACTGTGAGGGACTTCGTCTATTTGGGAACCAGCATTAACACCGAAAATAATATCAGTCTAGAAATCCAACGGAGAATCACTCTTGCGAACAAGTGCTACTTTGGACTGAGTAGGCAATTGAGAAGTAAAGTCCTCTCTCGAAGAACAAAGATCGCGCTCTATAAGTCTCTCATCATACCTGTCCTGATGTATGGCTCAGATTCATGGACAATGTCAAGAGAAGATGAGATGGCCCTTGGAGTATTTGAGAGAAAAGTTCTCCGGAAGATTTATGGTCCTTCCCGTGATGCCGACGGCGAGTATCGAAGGAGATTTAACGATGAGCTGTACGAGCTTTACGCAGATCTGACCATAGTCCAGCGAATTAAAGCCCAAAGGCTCCGCTGGCTGGGTCACGTCATGCGAATGGACAAAGAAGCTCCAGCCCAGAAGGTTTTCCAATCGTCACCCGAATTCGGCAGCAGAGGAAGGGGGAGGCCTCGACTGAGATGGAAACAACAGGTGGAGGATGACTTGAACTCCCTTGGGGTTTCCAATTGGCGTCAGTTATCGCTAAAAAGGAATGACTGGCGTGCTTTGATATGCGACGGCCAAAATCGCTTAGGCGGTTAAGCGCCAATAAATGATGATGATGATATCTATACAAAATTATAGGTGATTTCGGCCTCGCTACTGCGAGCAACGTGATACTGAGACGTCATAAAAGGTTATGTTGAGCCCGAAACTCTGATTCTCTTCTGTTTGATATTATGTACGGAGCAGAGATGTTCTTGTGTCTTGACAGGGTTACGATATTAGATGTAGGACAAGAAGCAGATCTATAGAGAATATTCCCTTTTAGATATTTAATAAGATTATATAAATTTTTATGAATTTAATTACCCCAAGCAGGAAATGGCTCTTGTATACGTTTCTAGAGATGAACGATAATGAAGATTGCGCGAAAGGGCTAAGTGCCTTTCAATTTGAAAATTTTATGCAAAAACTTGTAATTTTAACACTTTTACTGAGTTAAAAAAAATACAACTCACAACTCAAAAGTGATGTTCTTACTTGGCGGCTTGAAAGTGAAAAGAACGATCGGCTTAGAATTTGTTTTGTCGAAGGCCTTAGTAAAGACAACTTCTACGATTCGGCTTGAATCGTATAACTTTTCCTAGTAGAAAGAGACAAACAATTGGTCGTATTTTGACGTTTGGGTACTACGCTCATCGTTTAAGGCAGCACCGGAAGCGGTCGAGTTGCCAATAATCCACAATAATGACAGCTTTGTTTGTTATTAAGGGTGTTCACCTAAAACTCTGTCTTTTGTTTAATCGTAATTATGATTAGCCTAGTAATGCTACAAGTGCCACTACAATGTCAATCGGAGATTCAGCATTTAGCGAGCTGTGCCAATAAGCCGCCCGCGCTGTGATTGCCTGACACACTAACATAGAATTTTTATTATTAAAATTTGTCGAGTCTAACCTCTTTAAAAATTCTAATCACACTCGCACTGTTTTATAAAAATTAACCCGCAACCCAGGACTCGCCAACCGGGGTTAGAATCTCCCGCCACTTCCTTTACTGTGAACTCCTGGAACTTTTAATTCCTTTTATTTTTGGCCGCTTACCACTTTATAAAAATTGTTTTTTTGATAAAAAGTATCACTACATGAATTTAGACTAAAAAAAAAAAACTGTATAAATATAAACTTTTCAATACCAGGGCTGGAACCGGGTTAGTACCGAACTGGGTTGTGAACCGAACCACAGCCATTTTTCAGTCTTTGAACCGAACCACGGACCGAACCATTTTTTTTTGAGATGTATGAACCGAACCGAAAACCGCAAAAAAAATGGTTCGGTTCGATTCAAAATTGGAATAAATTTTAAAGAGTTTCAACTTATATGCCTAAAATATAAATTTTCTTAAAATGGCACACACTGGTATTTCGATTAAGGTTCAAGTTTAGAAGGTTGAAAGGTAGAAGCGTACGCAAGAAAAACATTTTTTTTTTTTATTTTTGCGCTGTTGTCAAAATGCCTTCAACTCCTGCCAACTGCATGCCATTTGACAGCGTAAAGATGAAAAGAGTTTTTCCTTTCGTCATGCATCCAACTTCTTTTATCTACTTTGGTTTTCTCATAACCAAAACAAAACATACAAAACTGAAAGTCCATGGCGTTGCCAGCAACTTTAATTATTCAAGCGAAAATAAAAGATAATCCCCTATTACGGTTGTCAACATTGTCAAAAATAGTGTCGATGCGTCCGAATTGGTATTGCCGTCGTCAAAGTCGATAACTTTTGGCAGCTCTTGATACTATTTTGGTATTGACGACAACAATAGTGATATTCTATTGACGGTTGTCAACATAAAAATTGTCAACACAGTTTTTGGTGACGACAAGCGCGCAATTAAATATTCTGCCGAAAAATTTGGTAAAATAATTCAGAATTATATCTTTTTACACACTTTATTTGTTTAGTTTTTATTTAATTTAGGAAAATGAAAAAAAAAAAATTAAAATAACAAGCAACAACCAATTTGCGCAGCTTGTTTTAGAACTAAAACAAAATCCTGCGCTTACAAAAGGCTTTTCCAAAGGAGCAGTTCCTAATAATTTTAAGTCGCAACAGGGCGTAGAAATTTTCTATAGGGGGGGTTTGAACCTTTGGATGCTCCGAAGGTTGTGACTTTTGACAGTTTGGTATTTGTTTACTTTAGGGGTCAACTGCTAATAAATTAGCTAAAATTATGGGAGATAGCTCAAAAGACGGGGTTTGGCCTCAGGATCACGAATCCCCAAGCGTTTTTTAATATTTTGCTTCTTTGAAGAGATATTTGCAATCAAAGTTGCAAGTTTTCATGTGGTTGTTGTAATTTTATTAGGCTGTACCTGTAGCTATCTCTCATAATTTTAGCTAATTTATTAGCAGTTGACCCCTAAAGGAAACAAATACCGACAGTTTTTATGGAAAAATTCAGCTGTTGTGAGCCAATAAACAATTGTCAAAATAAATGATCGTAGTTTTGCTATAAAATTATCGATAACACGTCAACGTCAACACATTGATGAAGTAAATACCAGAACTGCATTCATGCGACGTTGATATTGATACGACTTGATGTTGATATTGATACGAAGTTGCAATTGATGTTGACAACCATAATAGGGGTGCATGTTTCGTGAAAAGATGCAAAAAAAAATAATGTATGAAAAATAACACTGGATCACAAATTCCAACTTTTTTTCTGCACCAGAGACGCCATAGTGAAATTCCTATGTAAAATCACCTCCTAATTCCGAAAATCAAAGTTATTTTTACTTGAATGGTACCGTTTTTGAGATATTTACGATTTACCGTTATTTCAAAAAACAAAAAAGATGGCTCCACTTAATCGTGTATATCTCAAGAACAAATTGAGCTATTCGAAAACGGTTTGAAAAATTTGAAAGCTTATAAAATTTACTATAATCAGTACATACAACACTTTTTGCTAGGTCCTGCAGATTCAAACATAGTGAACAATCATTACGGATTTTTTAAATTTTTTTGTAAAAATATAAAAAAATGTGTACTTTTCGAGGAAGCATCTCGAAAACTTTTTGTTTTTTAGCAGATATTTCTCCCCCCCCCCCCCTCTAAGCTCTGTTTTATTACAAAAAAAAACAAGCTATCAGTGAACAAAATCGATGAACTAATACAAAAGTTATAAGCATTCAAGTAATATATCCATTTAATACTTAAGTACCCTACAAATAATAGCATATGTACATATGGTTCTGTCTTAACTCTATGATCTTATTTTATAATTGAAAAAGTTATGTGTCTTGTTTTGACGCTTATTTAGATTAGGATCGGTTTCTCTTATGAGAAACCAACAGTAGTCGCCCATCATAGCGACATCCCAGAATCCTTGATACCGACTTTCAATCACTTTCATTTGCTGGTGAAACCTTTCGCCATGCTCGTCACTATCGTCGCCAAGATTTTGCGGAAAAAAATTTAAGTGGGAGTGTAAGAAATGAATTTTTAAAGACATATTTACTCCTGAAAGAAAATAAAAAAGTAAATTAGATAAATACATAAGTGACACATTAGTATATAATTTTCTTAGGCTGGATTTATCTTTCAATTCAGAACAAATTTTTTGTTTATATTTTTCCCGTTCTTGTTTGTTCGGAACTGGACGATGAATTCAGATTTATGGCTATATATTCTCATGTAAATTTATGTAATATATAATTTATTATAATATGTTTTTTTATTTACCCATTTCCGCATAGTTTTTGATTAAGTCGTTCACTATCATCTCGTAGTTAGGACTTTTGTGTTTGCCTAAAAAAGAAGTAACGACCTTTTCAAAAGAATCCCACGCTGCTGCCTCCACTGGTGACAATAGTTCTTTGAAATGGTCATTGGTCATCATTTTCCTTATTTGCGGTCCCACAAAAATCCCTTCCTTTATTTTTGCTTCTGAAATCTCTGGGAAGATTGTCTTCAAATGATGAAAAGCCTCGCCTTCTTTGTCCAAAGCCTTCACAAAGTGTTTGATAAGGCCGAGCTTGATGTGGAGCGGAGGTAGAATTATTTTTTCCTTCTTTATAAGTGGAGAGTATTTTATGTTATCTACCCCAACTTGAAACTCGATTCGTTCTGGCCAATCCTTTATGATGTAGTGGTCTTGGCGAGCTCGGCTATCCCATTTGCATAGAAAGCAACAGTATTTTGTGTATCCACTTTGTAGACCACATAGCATTCCAACGACTTTAAGATCGGCACATATTTTCCAATCATGTTCTTCGTATTTGATTAACTTGAGCAATTTTTGCATTATCTCATATGTTTCCTTCGTATTTACTGCATGCGCGATCGGGATAGATGGCTTTTGGTTGCCAATATGCAATAATACGGCCTTTAAACTTAATTTATTGCCGTCTATGAACAATCGCCACTCTTTTGAATCATATGGTTCACCAAATTGTTTGAATAGACCAGCAATGTCTTTGCAGTAACAAACACTGTCCTCCTTCGTATAGTACTTGGAAAATTCTTCGTGACGAGTTCTATAATATGTTACCTTAACATCGTATGAAACAAATTTAAATTGTTGCATTCGAGAGGCGTGTAGTTCGGCCTTTTCCTTTGACAATTCCAAATCCCTTATCCAATCATTGAGTTGTGCTTGTGACAAAGAATTTCTTTCGTTTTCCGTTTGAAATTCAGTACAACATGATGCCGCGTAATCAGATACTACTGTTGACAATGAAACTGGAGCCGGAACTAAAGTTAAATTTGATTCTGGCAATGTCGCTTCTGTTGAAATTAGTTCTGGTAATGACACTGTAGATACGCTCGCATAGGTTACTTTTCTGGACTTTCCAACCCCAAGTACTTTTGTAGTACAAATATAGCAGTCCGTTGAATGGCAAGTTGGTTCCCTCCACTTCATTGGTGTGATAAATTTCACACGTCGCCTAAATAGATAGTTTCAGAAATTAGTCAGCTATGCATTAAAAGGGAACAAATTCCTAATTTTTACAACGTACCTTTTTGTTCCGGTTTCCGAAGAAATCAATCGACTCGGCATGTGGTGCACACAGTGTTCGGTGTCCATGGTTTTTAGGCTCAATTCCAAAACACTTATAGTATGTAACTTTCAAAGGATTTGAAAACACACGTCTCATACTTTTAACAATAAATTGACCGCAGATGAAACAGAACATATCTGGATCATTTGTACACTCAAACTCTCGCGCCCTTTTATTCATTTTTTATTTTTAAGTAAATGACGGGTTATAAACTGCAATTATAAACTGAACAGTATCCGGCGAACCTTGCAGATATTATGAAGGAACAAGGCGCATGTACTCTTATTTATACTTAGATCCAGTAATAATTCAAGCCTACCTAAACAAAAAGGTTCCCTAGTTCTACAAAGAAAACACTACCTGCCTCAAAAATATGCTCTTGTTTAAAATGTACCTAGGTTTGAGAAAACGACACTAACAGCTTTTTGTTTCTAATAACTTTTCGAAAATCTACCTGCTAACTAACTGATATACGAATACTAACACATATGTACCAGTAGGGTACTTAAGCATTAAATGGATATATTTACTTGAATGCTTATAACTTTTGTATTAGTTCATCGATTTTGTTCACTGATAGCTTGTTTTTTTTGTAATAAAACAGAGCTTAGAGGGGGGGGGGGGGGGGAATATCTGCTAAAAAACAAAAAGTTTTCGAGATGCTTCCTCGCAAGGTACACATTTTTTTATATTTTTACAAAAAAAATTAAAAAAATCCGTAATGATTGTTCAATATGTTTGAATCTGCAGGACCTAGCAAAAAGTGTTGTATGTACTGATTATAGTAAATTTTATTAGCTTTCAAATTTTTCAAACTGTTTTGGAAGAGCTCAGTTTGTTCTTGAGATATACACGATTAAGTGGAGCCATCTTTTTTGTTTTTTGAAATAACGGTAAATCGTAAATATCTCAAAAACGGTACCATTCAAGTAAAAATAACCTTGATTTTCGGAATTAGGAGGTGATTTTACATAGGAATTTCACTATGGCGTCTCTGGTGCATTTTGGCTGTAAACCAGTGTAATCTTACTTAACTAAATAGGAAAACTTTAGTGGACGTCATTAATTGCTTCAATAATATAAAACGCCTTTCTCCACACTCAGACGTTTTAAAATTCTGGGAAACATATTCAGAGGAAGAATTAAAAATAATTTCTGAGATTGTACTTGCTGTTCCTGCCACACAAGTGTCGGTAGAAAGAGCATTTTCAACTTTCATCATCATCATTTATTGGCGCTTAACCGCCTAAGCGATTTTGGCCGTTACATATCAAAGCACGCCAGTCATTCCTTTTTAGCGATAACTGACGCCAATTGGAAACCCCAAGGGAGTTCAAGTCATCCTCCATCTGTTGTTTCCATCTCAGTCGAGGCCTCCCCCTTCCTCTGCTGCCGAATTCAGGCGACGATAGGAAAACCTTCTGTGCTGGAGCTTCTTTGTCCATTCGCATAACATGGCCCAGCCAGCGGAGTCTTTGGGCTTTAATTCGCTGGACTATGGTCAGCTCTGCGTAGTCGTTTATATTTTAACAATGTTTAATTGTTTTTGTCTTTATTAAATTCTTTAGGCAAAACAATTGTTTCGACACACACCTTGCGTCATCATCAGTTGCTACGATCAACTAACCAAAGCAAAATAAAAATAAACAAAGTAAGCCTAACTAAATCAAACATACAAACTTTTAAGAAAGCTAATACAATGTAACAAGTTAAAAAAAAACCAAAACAAAGTTTACAAGAACAAAATACAAAGTGATTATGCATGTCTGTATGTACATATGTATATCAAAAACGGAACCAAAATATTATTGAAGAGCAGTGAAGAGACTCGAATACAGTGGGCCTGTATCACGATTTACCGAGTCATTTTTGTTTACATATATATGTAAAGATTCTAATATATTTAACCTGCTGTTATTAGTTTCTGCCTTTATTAATTTGCAATCGTCTTCACTTATTGGATGCTTATTCGATAGAGCATGCTCAGCGATTCCACTTCTCGGGTCAATATTCTTTATATATTTTATATGCTCATTTAACCTTCGACCCGCACGGTACGAATCAGGTTAAATGAGCATATAAAATATATAAAGAATATTGACCCGAGAAGTGGAAGACGATTGCAAATTAATAAAGGCAGAAACTAATAACAGCAGGTTAAATATATTAGAATCTTTACATATATATGTAAACAAAAATGACTCGGTAAATCGTGATACAGGCCCACTGTATTCGAGTCTCTTCACTGCTCTTCAATAATATTTTGGTTCCGTTTTTGATATACATATGTACATACAGACATGCATAATCACTTTGTATTTTGTTCTTGTAAACTTTGTTTTGGTTTTTTTTTAACTTGTTACATTGTATTAGCTTTCTTAAAAGTTTGTATGTTTGATTTAGTTAGGCTTACTTTGTTTATTTTTATTTTGCTTTGGTTAGTTGATCGTAGCAACCATTGTTTATCCTTACTATAGTTTGGCAACTTATTTTCTTCTTCTTACGAATTTGAGTGGAAGGCACTGGCAGAGTGACTCCAAATGAAATGGAATGAAGGAAAAGTATGAAGCCCAATAAGCCATTTTGTTTGATATCAACCTAAGACGCATTTGAGATGAAAATTTCAACGTTAATTCTCACTTTTTAAAAACTTAATATCAATTAATCAATCAATAATTTTTCGATTAAAAGATAAACTACCAGTAGCAGATCAACTTTTTTGCCAAATGAGTATTAACTTGAGGTATACTTAAATATTAAAATTATAATATAAATGTCCAACAGTTTCCGCCTTCACAGTTTTTATACATACGACCCCCTTCACCATTCCCTAAATTCCAAATCGTGGTACATTATTCTAAAATATGACCCTCATTATTTGCCAAACGTTTGAGAATATATTTTTCTGTGCTTATGGGGAATATGCTGTGCGTGTGTATTAAGGGTCAAATACATAACATTTGCTACCTCAAAACTTTGCGTCCAACTTCAGAGGTATGCTACAATGAACGCCTTGACGCTTCTCTTTTATACATTTGTTTTCGTTATTTTTTTCTTTGCATTCGTAGTGTTTTAGTTAATTTATTAATTTAATAGAGAAAAAATGAATGAATTATTATTTCCTCCAACTTATTTATTCTTTAATTTAAGCAAATTCATCAACATCTGATTGTCAAAGCAAGCAAAGCAAGTAAAATTTGAGAGTTTGCCAAATTTTAACCTTGCTTCAACTTTGAGGTCTCCAATTTGCCATGCTTCGTTTAAATACGTATATTGAACTTTTGTGTCAAAGTCAAAGTTTGAGGTAAAGTCAAAATAAAGCTTTTTGTAACTGACCACTTAGTGTGTTTTTTGTGAGTTGCGCTACTATATAAGGTATACTATGGTAGCAACTGATGATGACGCAAGGTGTGTGTCGAAACAATTGTTTTGCCTAAAGAATTTAATAAAGACAAAAACAATTAAACATTGTTAAAATATAAACGACTTTAAGGTGTTTCAATTTCCTTTTATAATTTTTTATAATGTATAATTTTTTCTGCGTAGTACACCTACGCAGAAGGGCGGCCTTCGGCCGCGCTTCAAAAAATAACCCTGGGCTACGCCATGCAAAGTCCGAGTGCGTGGTATACCCGTTGCTATCGACAAATTATTTTATTAAAAAAAAAACTTATGGATTTTTGTAATTTTACTAGCTTTTAAATATTCTTATTATATTTAACAGTCTGGAATCACCTTTTCACATATGTATGTACATATCCACATATTCACACTTGCGGCCATCTTCAAGGGAATGTAAAATAAATAAACGAATTAAATTTCGCGTTTTCTTTGCAAAATAAACAGTTACCTGCTAGTGTTGTTAGTTATAACCACTTCCTGGATTTTTATTTTAAAAATATTAGTTCCCTGCCAACCAACGCTAGCCAAGGTGGAAAAAATCACAAATTAGTGCTGTGTAATACGAAAAATACCCGTTGGGAAAAGTAGGCATCGCAATAGCAACGCATAATTCGATAAATTGGAGTGTAATGGGGTGTGGTTGCTGTATGACCTTGCCCAATCCCGACTCTTGCGTCCTCCTTCGGACACTCTGGGCAGCGTGAGCTATCGAGGCATGCGGCAGAAAGATAGGGAGCCCCGGTGGGGCTACTCTGACATACCTGGTTTAAGGGCTCACCGAGGTCTTTTCGCAGCGTCTGTTCACCATGAGGTGCTGCTGTAACCGGGCGTCTGTCTTGTATCAAGCGGCTCGCTATATAAATGTGTAAATCTTTTCCAAAAACCCCGAAACGGGTTGTGCGCTGGGTTTGGGACCCGCCACGTAAAAAATCAACTCCAATGAAAATAAACAAAAAGCCTCGGATGAGACCCTCTTTAATTTGACGAACCGGCAAAACGTACGAGGAATAGATATTTAGATATTAGGGCATGTACCTGGAATGTTCGGACCCTTTCAAGGGATGATAGCGCTGCCCGACTGGTTGATGTCCTCGTAAACGCGAAGGCTGACATCACCACCCTGCAGGAAATGCGATGGACGGGACAAGGAAAGACAACCATCGGACACGCAGCAAAGCGCGTGGTGTAGGATTCATGGAGGGAAAGAGGCTTCGCCGCTAAGTACTAGCGTTCACTCCTGTGGACGAACGTCTCGCTGCGATCCGCATCAAGGCTATGTTTTTCAACATAACATTTATCTGCGCCTATGCGCCGACTGAGAAGACGGACGACGCCGAGAAGGACTCCTTCTACGATAAACTTGAACAGATTTATGATCGCTGCCCCCAACATGATATCAAAATCGTGCTCGGCTACTTTAATGCCAAGGTGGGCAAGGAAGGAGTATTTGGTCCTACAGTTGGGAAATTTAGTCTCCACGATATAACATCACCCAACGGCACTAGGTTGATTGACTTCGCCTCTGCTCGCAATATGGTCATCAGTAGTACTCGGTTCCACCATAAACGAATACACCAAGCCACCTGGCTGTCCCCTGGTCAAAGAACAAGAGACCAGATTGGTCATGTCATGATCGACGGCAGACATAGCTACACCGTTCTGGACGTGCGTAACCTGCGTGGTCCCAATATCTGACCCTTATCTCGTCGCAGCCAAGATACGCACACGCCTCTGTGCAGCGAAGAAAGTGTACACAGTAACGGAAGGAAAGTTTGACGCCGAGAAGTTGCGCATGACACAGACAGCTGATAATTTCTCCACTCGACTCTCACACCTGCTATCAGAGGGCAATCCTCTGATAGCGATGTAACCGAGCAATGGAAGCATATCTCTCACTCATTGTGTACCGCCGCTGAGGCCACTATAGGGTTCCAGCAAGAACAACTGGTACGATGAGGAATGCAAAACTGCCTCGAAAAAGAAGGACGCTGCCTACAAGAAGACGTTTCGAATGGGCACAACCCGCAGTGTATGGCAACGCTATCGTGAGGCAAAGAAGGAAGAGAGCGCCTTTGCAGAAAAAAAGAAAAGTGAGGCCGAAAGGCGTGAGTGTGAGGAGCTTGAGATGCTGGCGGACAGGAATGATGCCCGAAAATTCTATGGGAAGATCCAGCGGATGACGGAAGGTTTTAAAACCGGGGCAAGTTCCTGTAAGGACAATAATGGCGACCTGGTAACCGACGTACATAGTGTACTTAAATTATGGAGGGAGCACTTCTCCTCACTGCTGAATTGCGAGGGAGACGACGAACACGATACCCCAATCCCTGACGATGGAAAAGTCGTCCCACCACCTGACCATGATGAAGTGAGGATAGCTAACTATATTCAGGTTCAAAAACAAAAAAGCGCCTGGAAAAGACGGACTACCCACAGAGCTGTTCAAACACGGAGGCGAAGAGCTGGTAAAAAGCATTCATCAGCTCTTATGCAGAATATGGTCAGACGAATGCATGCCTCCAGATTGGAACGTAAGTGTGCTCTGCCCAATCTACAAGAAAGGCTATCCCGCTAACCGCACCAACTACCGCGGAATCAGTCTTCTTCATATCGCATATAAGGTTCTTTCTAGCGTATTGTGTGAAAAGCTGAAGCCCATCGTAGACAAACTGATTGGACCTTATCAGTGTGGCTTTAGACCTGGTAAGTCCACCATCGACCAGATTTTGACGATACGCTAAATCCTGGGGGGATTCTCGTTCTATGAAATGATAACGTGAAAAAAATTTGTATGAATTTGAAGTTTCTTTTCATAAATTTTGTATGAAAATTCTTTTCATTTTATCACTTCATATAACAAGAATTTGCCTCCTGGAGAAGACCCATGATAAAAGAATCGACACACATCATCTCTTTGTCGATTTCAAAACCGCTTATACGGCTTTGCCAAATGACGTTGTGCAATACCAACAGCTCCTTCAGAATCGGGAAGGACCTCTCTGAGCCATTTGAAACCAAACGAGGCATCAGACAGGGTGACTCCCTTTCGTGTGATTTCTTCAACCTGATGATGGAGAAGATAATTCGAGCCGCAGAGCTAAACCGCAAAGGTACAATCTTTTACAAGAGCGTGCAATTGCTGACGTATGCCGTTGATATTGATATTGTGACGAATTCGATGATTCCTCGATTATTTTCCCTGAGTTCGATGACTGTACGTTAATCAAAACAATCAGATTCTGCTTAATAAGAAGTACGCTTTATTCACTACTAAAAACCGTAGTACAATATCGCGGGTTAATTCACTGTTTAGTACTTCACTGTACAACACTTCAAAATAAACTGAATGATGTGCGTTGTCTTTGCGCGGTTTATATACCCTAGCAGACAGCAGCTTCACAACCTAGAAATGTCTACACATTTCTGGTTTATTCGTCCAACAGTGTTCTCGAAACGTTTATCTATCGTCATCTCCTCTTTGTGCCACATTCGCAAACATGCGAGCTGCCTCTCTGCTGAGAAAAATAGGCTATTGGCTTTTCTGCACTATCTTCTTCTTTTTGGTATAATACAGCACCCAGACCATAGTCGGAGGCATCACACTGCACCCAAAACCTTTTCGAAAAATCTGGGTGTTTTAATACCGGAGCGGATGTAAGAGCCCTCTTTAAATTATTAAATGCTTCTAATGCTTCTTCAGTCATCTCGAATCTTTTCCCCTTTTTTAGTACATCGGTTAGCGGTGCTGCTAAAGTGGCGAAGTCTTTGATAAACCGTCGGTACCACCCGGCGGTACCAAGGAAGCTACGAACTTGTTTGACGGTTTTCGGTACAGGGATATTCTGGATAGCTTTGATCTTCTCGGGGTCTGTCTTCAACATCCCACTCCCTACAATGTACCCTAAATATGGCAATTTCTTAAAACAAAACTTCGATTTGCTTAATCCAGTCAAATAAGCGTCTTTTAAACATTTGACAACTTCCTTTAAAATTTTAAGGTGAGAGTCAAAATCAGGCGCGATAATCAGTAAATCATCTAAGTAGATGAACACATTAGATTTCAATCTTTGAGGGATGACGCGGTCCATGAGGCGACAAAGCCTTTGGGCAGCGTTACACAGACCGAATGGCATGGTGACGAAATGATAAAGAGGGCGACCAGGAACGGTGAAGGCGGTGTAGGTTTGCTATCGTCGTCGAGCTCAATTTGCCAGAAAGCGAATTTCAAATCGACGCTGCTAATGAAATGGGTGTCGTCCAGGCGACTCAGTATACCTTCGATATTTTGTAATGGGTACGCATATTTTATCGTCACGGCGTTAAGTTTGCGCGCATCTAAACAGAACCTATTTTTCCCGCGTTTTCGTACTATTGTGGTGCGGTTACTCCAAGGGCTTTCACTTTCCTCTATCACACCATTTTGTCAACTTCATCATACCCGATCTTCTGCATTGCTGGGGATAGAGGATAGTGTCGCTCCTTGACCGGTACCGCCTCGTCCACACGAGTAATCGTATGCTTTTCTAAATTCGTACGCCCTAGACCGTGTTTTTCATACGTAATGAAACTATCTACGACTTCATCTAAACGCTCTCTTTGTTCTGGTGTTAATATATGCAACACGCGCCGCTCGTTCCTGTTCTCCTCAGATACCATTTCTTCCTCTATTTTAGTTAAGTCGATTTCATCCACATCAACAACCTCAGGTGCCAGCTGGAACGTGCGCCAAAAATCGATACCGAGGTAAATATTTTGCTCCAAATATGAGCATAAATAAAATGTAATTGTATGTACTAAACTATTGAATTTTACAGGTACCGTGATCTTACCTAGAACATTGTGTCTGCGACCGCCTGCAGTTCTCACAGAGGATACATAACGCTCAATCGGCACCCCAATTTCCTCAACGAATTCTCTACAACCTTTGCCCAGAATGCTTACACACGCCCCAGTATCCAACAAACCGCGTGTTTGTACTCTCATTATTTAAATATCCGCGTACACTCGCGGATCATTACTAGTAGCTTTCTTAATTGAGGTTACTACCTTTTGTCGCAGAGATCTCCGTTGACGAAATCGTTGCCTCGCCTTTTGCACCCTTCGCGAGACTACTCGACGGCCCATAACAATGCTCTCAGCAAAGATCCTTTCCCTTGTTTCTAGGTACCTTCGGTACCTTTCTTCCCATGATGGCGTACTCTCCTTGGCCACCTTTGGTGGCCAGCCAGTATTATTAATGTAATTTGTATTTTCCCCAACTTCATCATCATCAAAATCCGTATTTGTAGACGCATCTACTTTGTCAGGGTTTGTGTAGCCCGCGATTCCCCCGTCACAACCGCGTTCCTCGACCCGTTCCCCGAAGGGTTACATAAGGGACACTTTGAGGTTATCACGTCCTGTTTCCCACATTTGTAGCAAAATACTTTACCCTGTAGTGACATACACTCGGTGAAAAAGTGACCGTCAGCACCACAGTTCCAACATGACACCTTTCTACGACCTGCTGCCTGCTTATTCAAAGTCTGGTGGCGTATTTCCTCCACGGCGACTTGACCCTCATCACCGGGAGGAAAATACTCTTCATCTTCTACCTGGATAATTTCGCTTACGGGTTGTACGCGTGGCCTGAATACATTTGACGGAGGGCGTTCGGTGCGAGGAAAATATCGTTCGACTTCTTTACACTCCATTCTCAACTGGTCTAGTGAATAAGTGTAGATGGGATAAACCATCTTTGCCAGCGATTCACGCAAGTTGCCTTTCACCAGCCGTACAATCTCGTGTTCCGGTATTGGGTTCCGGAGTCGTGAACGCAACGTGCCAACAGCGTGAAAGAAGTCGTCGATACTCTCCCCGGACCTCTGCTTTCTCTCCGTCAATTCTCGCAAGACTTCGAAGCCTGTTTGCTGGGAGGCATATTGACGCCTAAGGGCAAATTGTAAGGTAGGCCAATCGACGCTGTCATGAGACCGGATGTATAGCCAATACCACTCGCGAGCCTCACCGCTGAGCAACCTGTGAAAGTCCTTCAGCATTTCCCCCCAAGAACACCCATACTGGTCCTTCATACACTCCAACCGAAACATGAAGTCCTCTACCGACATGGCATACCGGTGCCCTTGATAATTTATGCCCCACTTTTCTATCTTAAGATCCGAACGGCGGACCTCGTTATCTTGGTGAAATTCTACCCTTTGCCTTGGAGGCATAGCCGGAGGTGCTCTTGCGTCTACCATGGGTGGTTGCCGAAATGGTGGTGGTTCATTGCGCACGTATGTGTGCATTATTGTATTCGGCCAAGGAGTGTGGTTGTATCCGTTGATCCTGTTGTTGGGATTTTCCAGTGCCTCTTATGGATTTAGGGAACGTCTAGACTCGTTGGATCCGTGACTGGTGTCGTGTCTCCTTCTCTTCTGCATGTTACGCGACCCATTGTTACCCCCCTCTAAACCTGCTCTCTGGCCGATCTAACTAGACTCGCGCATCTCGCTTAAAATGGCATTTTTAGTTTCGACCATCATCTCTTTTAACATAGGCGCTATATCGGCACGCAGATCAGCCGGAATGATTGGAGGTGGACGGTTAGATCCGCCATTATTTTGTGTGGTGGGCTTAGGAAAGGCTAAGTTGAATGGTGGGGCCTGTCCAGACTGGATTTGTTGGGGCTGAGCTGGCTGGGGCGGTTTCGGTGGCTTTGGAACGGTACCTGTATTCTTATCTTGTGCTATATTTGTGTGGTTCGGTGCCAACTTGCTTTTATCAACACCTGAAGCTACATCCCGGTTACCCCCTCCTATGCGATCCGATAGATCAATAAAGGAAAGGTCATTCGAAATCTGCTGTTGGGTGTTTTGTGTATTAGGATGTTCCATGGCGGTGTACCTGGCTCTATAGCGTGTATTGTAAGGAGTTGTTCTACGACTCATAAAATTTCTCACCTTTTTAAAATGTTTTTATTAGGTCGCTTTCGGTGTTCTTGTGCCCGGATTTTTGCATTCGATTTTGAACCAACTTCCTGTTGTGCTAGGGTCTTGAAATTTTCACCACAGTTCAGGTCGCGATGACAATGCAATATACAAAAAAAAAATTCCGATAGGTGGCGCGTGGGTCGCTATATTTTCAAAAATCGCATTTATGAAAAGAAATATTTTCCTAAAAAAAATTCCGTTAGGTGGAGCTGAGATCGGGGTAATAAAAACTGAAAATCCTAATTATGGACCGATTTAGCTGATATTTAGCGTGTGTATTACTTAATCAATTTCCAAATGTTCAAAAAAAATTGCACCCGCTAGGTGGCGCGTGAGTCGCTCTATTTAATTTGTTTTTCAACGAACTTCCCGTTGGAGTAGAATCTTGAAATTTTCATCGTCGTTTAGTTTTCTGGCCCCACGCAGTATAACAAAAAAATAAGTCCGATAGGTGGCGCACGGGTAGAGATATTTGAAAAGTTTCATTTCCAGAGATTTTGCTTTGGATTTTGAACTAACTTCCCATTGAGCCGGGGTTTTGAAATTTTCACCATCGTTCAGGTTTCGCTGACAATGCATTATACAAAAAAAAATCCAAAATATTGCTTTAATTGCAAAAGTCCCATTTATCGGCCTATCTTCCTTATTGCTATCTGAATATTTCGTACACATGCTATAATGCGTTTTCAGCACCATAAACAGCATCGAAATTTCGAATATTTCATCTGCATACATTTAGGCGCAGTCACTGTTGCACAAATGCTTAAAAAAGAATAATTTTATTCATGTAACCATAGACACACCGCGTAAAGCGTGTAAACGTAGAAAATTGCCGAATGCGTAAATGAACTGTCAAAATTTTATGGAACGAAGCAAGGCGAATTCATACAGGTATGCTCGAGCGCATTCAGATCTACACGCACGCACACACTCCTTGTGGCTGTAAATGTCAGACAAAGCAACAACATTAGCAATTTGACAGCTACGATTTGATTTTCAGGGAAGAAGAAGAAACCATATGGTGGGAGGATGCCACCTGTAATGAATTCGCCTTGGAACGAAGTTTACACAAATTCGGTAAACTTCCGCGAGGAGTTTAGTGTGTAAACACCTCGAAAAATTACCCAATTCGATTACGCTGTTCGACATGCAGTTTTTCAAAGCAGTCAATGCACACTAGACAAAAATAGAAGAATATGCTAAAAAATGGGTCAAAAATTAAATTAATAAGAATTTCAAAATAAAAAGTATTCACATAAATTTATCTATATCGTTCATCTAACTGAGCTGTTAAATGTATATATTTACGCTTTTGTTAAGTTATATGGATACATGAGTACCACTAATATGACACAGAATATCCAATTACAATCTTAGAAATTTTCACAGACTCACAACTAAAAAGTATAAAATAAAAAATAGAATAAAAAATATTTTTAATTTAAAATGTTTTTAAAGTGAACTAAAAACTGGAAAACAATTTCCCCTCTGCCTACATAGATTCTTCACCACGTAAAGCTTATCTGGAACATTTGTGAGTGGGAATTCTTATAGGTATTAAATAGTTTTTGGAGTTTGAAATGTATAAAAACATTTGGCGCTTGCTATATCGTTTTTTTAGAAAAGCTCATATCGGTAGTAAGATTGTTAGAAATTAATGCGAACCATCTTTAGCGTGCGCCAATGTTTTTATACATTTCAAAGTCCAAGTACTATTTAAAACCTATAAGAATTCACACTCACAAATGTTCCAGATAAGCTTTACGTGGTAAAGAATCTATGTAGGCAGAGGGGAAATTATTTTCCAGTTTTTAGTTCATTTTAAAAACATTTTAAATTAAAAATATTTTTTATTCTATTTTTTATTTCCAATACCACCTTCAAACATCTGTGGCTAAGTACTCTTACTAATTTATTTATAGCGACACGTTTTTGTAGCGACAAACTTTTGATCGTTTAAATTTCAATGAAGTTATTTCAAATTTCTGGAGCAAACTGCTACGTTCCTTTGAAGATGTGTTAAAATTTCAGTATTTAAAAAAAAAATTTGTTTCGGTGGTTTGCGCGTTATGCAACACAAGGCTTTCATGGTACACGCTTGCGGCCATAACGTGCTCATATCAAAATTGGAAGCAACTTATGCGACATTCTACACAAGGACTTCCAAATATCTTCTAATTTACCAAAAAAAAACATTGTATTGAAAAATAAAACTTGAAAAATATATAAATAAATTTACACGCATTGAATCGACTTCGTACATGCAACAAAAGATCTTAAAATTTAAACTGATTTTTTTGAAAAAACCCACAACAAAATATTTAATATTATACATATGAACTTATCAGCTAGGAAATATACGTGGCTATGTATGCATAAAAATCAACATATTTTAAAAATTTATGCAACAAATAAGTTTAAAAAAATATTTACGAATGTGTTACGATTGGGACTTTCGGTCAACATTCACAAAAGACCAAACATTTATTTTCTCAAAATTTGAGGTATTTCGAACGCAGACGCGTTGCCCACAATCCTATTATATCCTACCTACAAGAGCTCTCTTCGGTGATAACACGGATTTAGGGGAGCTGACGTTCTCAGCTATGTGAAAAAAAATGTTCATTCAAAATTACTGTATGGTATTTCGTGTGACTGAAAACAAGTTTCACAACAAAAGAACGTACATATAATTTAACGAAAAAAACTATTAAAATCAATTAAAATTCATATATAAAATTTCTTATGGCTAAGAGTTGGAAACTGCATTCCATCTGCTGACTGGGTTACGACAACCAAAAGCTTTCGTGGTGATCGGTAGACAAGGTGAAAATTTTTGAGTGTGGTAGTTGGTAAAAGCTTGAGGTGAGAAGTTACGTGTTGGTGAAAAAGTGACAAGTATTGGTGAATATTTTCCAAGTGTTGATTTTAATATACTAATTTCAAAGTGTTGTCGAATTTTATAGTAAGGTGAATAATTTCCCTGCCGCTCCACCACAACCGGCATATATTAAGATGGGTCTTCTGGCTATATAAAAAAAAGTTGAACTTAGGAAAAATTCCGAAGATGCATGGTGCTTCCGCGCCATTTTGGCGTCCGCACACCGTTCACCCGAATAATATGAGAATTTGATCTTGCAAAAATTTGATCAACAAAATATATCCCAAAAAAGTTGTCTACCAACAAAATCAACGTTATGGTTATTATAGCACATATGTACTATCAAAAAAAATCCTTAGAATAATTACATATTTAGATTTCTATGTTCATAAAAATTGTTAAAAAAATTTAAAACTTTTCAAAAATTGGCAACTTTTTTTTTGCGGTTTTTTTTTGTTTTTTAAATTTTTTTTTTACTTCAAAATTTTTATGTTTTAATATTCGCGTGCGAGGATGCAAGAACTGTCGCACTGTATAAGGCAGCAGTTGCAAGACTGGGTGAAGTCTACCCAGGGGCAAGACTAGATGTCGTCGACTGGAAGAACATTCCTGCTCGGCCAAGGGCAAGGGCATGGATTCCTGCCGTCCCTGCAGAACCCGAGAATATTCTTGAGATGCTGCAGGTCTGGAATCCGTCTCTCCCGACGCAGGATTGGGGCGTCAATCTGGTCGATGATGTGGTTGGGCCCAATAGACAGGTGGTTATCACTCTGAATAAGGAGGCGCTCGAGCCCCTTAAACGGTGCAACGGACGAGTGCATTACGGCTTGGGTCAGATCGTGATCCACGTATACCGTGGCGATGCACAGCGCGCTGCTATTCCGGACGCTCCGGAGGACTCGGAGATCGA
The DNA here is from genome assembly GCA_964058755.1 of Campiglossa producta. Lineage (NCBI taxonomy): Eukaryota > Metazoa > Arthropoda > Insecta > Diptera > Tephritidae > Campiglossa > Campiglossa producta. Next base: position 32,761,827 of record CAXKVI010000004.1, read on the forward strand.
GGCATCGGAAGGGGAAGCAGAGGAGTCCGACGCGGAAAGTATGTTATCCGCCACGACAAATTGCGATGGTGCTGCGAACAACTCGGCGATAGAAGAAAGCCTGCTTGACGAAGAAGGCCTCGACGTCACGATCGTGGCTAAACCTGAGCACACTAACGTTGATGCTGCTTCAGACAGCAGGGTTCCCGCCACGCCAAATCGTGCAGGTGCTCTGAACAACTCCTCGTTGAGAGACAGCCCCCGGAACAGGCCAGACGTCGACGACACGCTCGCGGCAGGGAAGTCTGAGCTCTCTCATGTTGGTGGTGCTTCAGATAAATCTGCAGAAATCTAAAGCAGCCTCGGCTGTTTTAAGCAGTCGTCTTTCTAAAGGCGACGTAGACGTGGTCCTTATCCAAGAGCCCTGGGTCAATAGCTCTAGGATCTGTGGATTGGGGACTAAGGGGTACAAGCTCATCCAAGCCAATGATGAGGGCAAGGTCAGAACCTGTATTTTGGTAAAGTCTGAGCTAAACACCTTTCTATTACCCAACTACTCAAATGGTGACGTTACAGCTGCCAGCTTAACAGTCGGCAGCACCAGCCTAACGATGGCGTCGGTCTATATGCCCTATGACGCCGAAGAACCTCCTCCACAAAAGGAGGTGAAAGATCTGGTGGATAATTTCTGTACGGGCCATCTTATTATTGGAGCTGACGCTAATGCTCATCACGTCAAGTGGGGAAGCTCCGATATTAACCCTAGGGGCGAGTCTCTGTTTGACTACCTACTAACAACTAACCTGGTGGTTTGTAACGTGGGTAACGAGCCTACTTTTATAACTAAAGCTCGTAGGGAGGTTATAGACCTCACTATTTGTAGTGAAGGCGCTTATGAGTGGGTCAGAAAATGGCGCGTTCTTGATGAGCATTCATTTTCTGACCATCGGTACATAGAAATTGTGTTAGACTTTATTGTTGAGCAGCCAGTTATGAAACGAAATCCACGCAACACTAACTGGCAGCTACATAACCAAATATTAGCTAGGGACCTACCAGTATTACCTCCACAAGCCCCCTCATCAGTGGGAGAACTGGATGATCTGGTAACGACCTTTACAACGGCGCTCTCAAATGCCCTAGAGCAGGCTTGTCCAGTACCAAAACCACGCGGCAAACATAGACCCCACTGGTGGTCTTACGACCTGGATTCGTTCCGTATATCATGCAGGAAGCAATTTAACAAGGCCAAGAGCATCGGTACGGAGCCTGAATGGCTCGAATATAAAGCTAAACTGAGGGCCTATAAAAAGGCTCTAAGGCAAGCGAAGAGAACTTCGTGGAGAAATTTCTGCACCGGGGTCGAAAAAGTCGATGATACAGCGAGACTTAGACGAGTGCTATCAAAAACTCAAACAGCCATTAGCTATTTACGGAAGCCTGACGGATCTTGGACCAGCACGGAAGGGGAAATCCTCGAGCTGCTCCTGAACACACACTTTCCGGGGAACTTGTATGATGCACATGTAGCATCTGCAACAAACCTGGCGGTAAACATACCCATTACGGAGGAAAGGGTAAGGTGGGCAATCAAAAGCGTTGAGCCGTTCAAGGCAGCTGGGCCAGACGGGATTTTCCCCGCACAACTCATAAACACGCTGGAAATATCAGCTAAATGGCTGGTAGTTCTCTATTCAGCCTGCCTGGCTCTTAATTACATTCCGTGCTCCTGGAGAAGCGCCACGGTAGTCTTTATTCCAAAGGCTGGGAAGGCCTCACACTATGAGCCTAAAGACTACAGACCGATCAGTCTCTCGTCTTTTGCACTTAAAACCTTCGAGAGGATAATTAGCGATTATCTCTCCTCTACTATTGATAGCAACCTTATTTCTAGCTATCAACATGCATACACCAAAGGTAAATCAACGGAAACTGCGCTCCACAGCCTAGTCTCTATTGTTGAAAAATCATTGCATGAAAAGGAGTACTGTCTCGTGGCCTTTCTGGACATCGAAGGGGCTTTCAACAATATAAGGCCGGAGGCTATTAACACTGCTTTAACAAACCTGGGCATAAATAGGTCTCTGATTGGACTAATTGATCAACTACTAAAGGGAAGGAAAATAGTTTCTTCACTGGGAACAGTTGATCTTTCACGCTATGTCACAAGAGGAACGCCTCAGGGTGGTGTTCTCTCCCCGCTCCTATGAAACCTCACCGTAAACTCGCTGCTACGAGACACAAGGTGGGGGGGCGGGAAGATAGTGGCATATGCAGACGATTTAGCTATTGCATATAGGGGCAAATTCCCACAAACCCTGTGTGACTTGATGCAAGTAGCACTGCGAGAAGTTTCTTCATGGTCCTCTCGCTGCGGACTTAGCATCAACCCGGGAAAGGTGGAGCTTGTCCTTTATACCAGGCGGTACAAGATACCACCGTTGAACCTACCAGAACTAGATGGCGTGCGCCTGAACTTAGCTGACAAAGCCAAATTCCTAGGCACAGTTCTAGATAGAAAGCTTAACTGGAAGGAGAATGTCATCCAGCGCCAGAGGAAAGCGTGCATTGCACTTTACACGTGTAAAAGAGCCATTGGCAAAAAATGGGGGCTCAGCCCCAAAATTTGCAGATGGATCTACACTGCGATAATCCAGCCAATTATGCTGTATGGAGTCGTGGTATGGTGGCCTGCGCTAAGAAAGGCAACAAACCTAAATCTGTTAGGGAAAGTCCACAGATCGAGCATGATCTGTATAAGCGGGGCGTTAAGAACAACGCCCAATGAAGCTCTCCAGGCCATTCTTGGCTTTTTGCCACTCGATCTGGAAGGGTACCGGGCAGCAGCAGCATCGGCTGTGCGTCTAAGGGAAACGTCCGTCTGGGGCGCAAGCACTATTGGACACTCCTGTATTCTAAGATCTTACAGCTTTCTCCCTTTGAGCACAGATCGGTGTGCGACCACAACAGTCGGAGATTGTTGTTTTAGAATAAACATTCCCAGCAGGGAAGACTGGGAGAACATAGATCGGTGTCCCGCTACTAATGGCGGCACTTTTATATAAACCGACGGCTCGAAGTTAGACAGCAGAGTCGGAGGAGGGGTTTACTCAAGGGATTTGGACCTAGAACTCTCCTTTAGACTACCTGATCACTGCAGCGTCTTCCAGGCTGAAGTTTCAGCAATCATAGACGCCGTGACTTGGATAGGTGAAAGCACCATCGGACAGGATATCTGTATTTTCAGCGACAGCCAAGCGGCCATCAAATCCCTTGGCTCTTACTCGTTCAACTCTGAACTGACGCTCAGCTGTCGTCGATCTCTTCAAGAAATGGCCCAACAGAACCGCGTGAACCTCACATGGGTCCCGGGACACAGGGACATTGAGGGAAACTGTAGGGCAGACGAACTTGCCAGGCAGGGCACGACCAAGCATATTCTTCAAGATAAAGAGCGCATAGGTATGCCGTTTGCCACGTGCAAGCGAATGCTGAAGGAGCATACACTCCGCGAAGCCAACGAAAGATGGCTACAAGCCCCAGGGTGCTGGATATCCAAGCAAACCTGGCCAAAATGCGATCTTAAAAGATCTAGACACATATACGCCCTAAAAAGGAAGGAAATCTCCATATTAATAGGTGTTTTAACCGGGCACTGCCTTATTGGTAGGCACGCAGCATGGCTAGGCGTTCCCTACCGACGATGCTGCAGGAGTTGCAAAGATGATGATGAAGAGGAAACGGTGGAGCACCTCATCTGCAACTGCCCGGCCTTAAGCGGAGCGAGAAGGCGCTCTCTGGGAGTTCCCTTCCTGGTTAGCTTTAGCCAGGTCGCGGAGCTAGACATAAAGGACTTGATGGCCTTCATCAAGTTATCAAAATGGTTCGAGGAGGGGTAGCGGTGTCGGTTAGGAGTGTCAGTCCCGGGTTTCGGCTATATGTAGAGTCCCGACAGCACTGGGATTTTCCATATGGCCGGGCCCCGGGACTGACTTTCCTAGTGTTTGGTGGTATCACAACGGGCATTTTATTACTGGCCTAGGTGTGCCTTTGCGGCAGCCACTTCTACCTACCTAATAGTTTTAAAAAATATCACCCTATTTTCTTTTCAACCTAAAAGAAATCTTGATTTACTAAAATTTTAACTAAACGAATACAGATTCGAGTGGGGATTTTCACTCAAGCAAGCTGAAATGACCGAAGTCGAAAATTAGGTTGGCGGGAACGCCAAAAGGTGCGAAGTAAATGGACAGACATGGGCAACCAAAAAAAATTTGAAACTCATATCACTTACCAGGTTGAATTAAAAGCCGCACTTGATTAATCTAATATGGGTTACTGACATTCCTTACTTATTTTATGCCATTTAGCTGCGCTTCACAACGTTGTTTTATGCCGCTTCACTAATTATTTGTTTAACGACGGCAGGGAAATCCGATTTCAAAAAAAAATTGCGAATCTTTTCAACTTTAAAAACTTTCGCGGGCACAACTACCGCACCGCACAGCATACACTCGATGTTGCTATCTTCACAGTTTATACAGTTTCTTTGGTATCAACCACAGTATAGACAGTAGTTGCACTCACTAACACAAACGTACTTATATTCACCTCCATAGAGAACTTCGGGTTGCAGTCAACTATTTTCAGCCATTTCAGGGTGTTGTGTTGCAAATTTTATGAGGTAATAAATTACTTTAAAAGAGGAGAAATAGTCAAATTTAGGATTTTGCGTTTTAAGTAAAACTATATATGTATATATTAGGTTATATTTCTAAAAAAAGAAATTACTATTTTACAACTCAACCAAAAACCAATGCACAGCCTTTTTTCTCACGCATAGGAGTATTCAGTCGAAAACAAATACAGCTTTATTGCGTTGCGTGACATTTATAACTATGACAAATACGCACAAAACCAAAAAATATACAAGGAAAAATCAGCTGATTATGTCATCGTATCCAAAAAGATAAAACTAGATCAAGTCTGCGTTAACGCGTGTTAAAACGCGGTTATAAGACAGGTTGCCTTTGTCTACGTGCATTTATGTCAGCTGTCAAAATTAAATGTCACAACGAGACGCTACAGTTGTTTCTGTTTTCAGAGTACTTTGCAATGTATTCCAATGTTGTTACTCCTTGGAGTATCTATTTTCAGAGCGATCGTGTCGTGATTTTGGTCAATAAAGCATGAGCAATGATCGGCTTTCGATAAGCTGAAGGTGGTCCGCTGAGGTATTAGAAAGTATTACAATTGAAGTACTCCAATATCACAAAATTGAAACACATGATCGAATGATTTTTGCAAAATTTTACGCAAAACAAATTTCGAAATTTGAGAATTTTTCGACAAAAAGCTTATCGTGCCAATCTAAATAAATTTCACTAGTGAACCTTTTTCATACATTTTCGCTCACAAATTATATGAGAGGGAGAAAATCCGCAAAGTAAGAAATTATTTAGAATCTGCCTGTATATTTTATTGTGGGTTAGAGTGTAAAATGTACTTTAAAAAACGTAAATGGTTGTTAATATTCGCAAAATTTGCTACGAAGAAGCCCATTGTATTCGAGAAACTGTAAAACGTATTCCAGAAAAATCAAATGTACTTCAGAAACATCTTCTGGATTGGAATTTGTTGTTTCTGAAATAGAACTGATTATTTTGGAGTACATTTTTAAGCTTCTGAAGTCTAATTTACGGTCTCGAGTACAAATTACAGTTTATGAAGTACAATTTATAGTTTTTGGAGAACAGTTTATTATTGTAAAGCATATTTTACAGTTTTTAAGATACAATTGACTATTCTGAAAATAATTGTATGGGTCTTGGACTACCATTCACTATTCTTAAATGCATTTAACCTTATCTAAAGTATTTTTACGGTTTTTGAAGTACGAGTGAAAAAGGTGTAGAAAAAAATAGTTCTATTATAAATTTAGTTTTTTGATTATTATGTGTTATCCGTCATAATTTGTAGGATGTTCTTGAGCAAGCCCATTTAGTCTTGTATATTTATCTGTCTCTGTCCAACAATCTGAACGAAATAAAGTAGGTACTAAATTTAGCGTCAGATAGACCCTTGGAAAGGGTATCAAAGGGTTGACGCTAACTTAAGTACCTACTTTATATCGATTATGAACATGCCTAAATTGTTTTAACCGTTTTAAACTGAAAGGAAAACCAGTTTGCAGGTCAACGTGAAGTATTAGAGAAAAAATCACTATCTAACAAATACTTCAACAAAATGCAGCCCTGAGTGATTAAACACAACCCTATCACGCGTGGTGAAAATCAAATGGAAATAAAAAAAGTTGTGCAAATGATGAAAATTTATATTAATTTGTTTCATTTATAACAGATTTGATTTTAGCCTCCCCAAAAAGGGGCATAAACGCAGAGGGTATTAGTTTCCTTTAGGGGTCAACTGCTAATATATTAGCTAAAATTATGGGAGATAGCTCAAAAGACGGGTTTTGGTAATTTTTTGTTTTAGTGAAAAGTTATGGTCAAATAACCGAAAAATGACCCGGGTCCAATACCAAAAATGGGGCGCAATCCATGGTATTTATGTACGAAACACTTTTCTGAGTTGGCGGCCTTCGGCCGCGCTTATAAAAAATAACCCTGGGCTACGCCATCCCAAGTCCGGACGTGTGACATAACCGTGGCTACCGCCACGGCAGGACTTTTTTTGCACGTTTTTAGGGACAGTCTAATAAAATTACAACAACCACATGAAAACTTGAAACTTTGATTGCAAATATCTCTGCAGAGAAGCAAAATATTAAAAAAGCGCTTCCGGATTCGAGATCCTGAGGCCGAACGCCGTCTTTTGAGCTATATCATATAATTTTAGCTAATTTATTAGAAGTTGACCCCTAAACTAAAACCACGCAGAGTGCATAAGATTAATTCATTCATTCAAGATGCAACAAAAAAGGCCTTGGGTAGCAACTGCCGTATGGGCGACTGTTATGGTACCCCCTGGGACATTGTATAGATGGAATAAAAAGGCCTCCGGCGGCAGCCACGATTACGTGCAGCTTGCAATGCTCCATCGCAACTTGTAGTTCATGGTTTTTGTTCACAATAACAATAGTCCTCATTTGCCAGGTACTGGAAATACTTATCCGGTTAGTAATAAGTATTTCAACTTCTCCAGCTAATATTTAGACTGGACACTCCTAAAATAAAAACACATTCGTTTTTATATACATATAAGATGACTCATAGTTCATTAACACCGTACCTTGACATTAAAGCTACCAGATAATCGTATATTACTATTAAATAAATAGTATAAATAAATATAAAAATGCAAGCAAAATATTTTCTTTATTTTGTTTTGGAAAATTTCTAAGAATTTCAAATTCACCTCAATGTCCTCAACTAACAGGGGTGCTTTTTTGCGCAAAACTACTATTTAATAGCATCGTTCATAAAGAGCCGATCATCAATATGCATTTGTACGAAATTTTACAATATGGCCTTTAATATACATTTTTTATACTTCTTGTAGTGCAGTAAATTCATGATATTATATTAATTCATGGAATATATACATTAAATTCATTTTTTTTCTTGAAATATTTCTAAAGTTTTTTTTGTTACTGAAATGCAACCATGCGTCCGCGAAATTCCATCCTACCATGGATTTCAACTCTGAAAAATTCACCTCCATGGAGAACTTTCACCTCAGTGCAAATACTGGTTATACTGTGATATCGATTATGAACATGCCTAAATTTTTTTAAGCGGTTTGACATTTCTTGGCAGGTGAGTAGCCCGCTTTAAACTGAAAGGAAAACCAGTTTGCAGGTCAACGTGAAGTATTAGAGAAAAAATCACTATCTAACAAATACTTCAACAAAATGCAGCCCTGAGTGATTAAACACAACCCTATCACGCGTGGTGAAAATCAAATGGAAATAAAAAAAGTTGTGCAAATGATGAAAATTTATATTAATTTGTTTCATTTATAACAGATTTGATTTTAGCTGCCCCAAAAAGGAGCATAAACGCAGAGTGCATAAGATTAATTCATTCATTCAAGATGCAACAAAAAAGGCCTTGGGTAGCAACTGCCGTATGGGGCGACTGTTATGGTACCCCCTGGGACATTGTATAGATGGAATAAAAAGGCCTCCGGCGGCAGCCACTATTACGTGCAGCTTGCAATGCTCCATCGCAACTTGTAGTTCATGGTTTTTGTTCACAATAACAATAGTCCTCATTTGCCAGGTACTGGAAATAACTATCCGGTTAGTAATAAGTATTTCAACTTCGAAAAGGCCTAAGCCCCTGGTTCAATGAGGATTGGTTTTCCAGCTAATATTTAGACTGGACACTCCTAAAACAAAAACACATTAATTTTATATATAAGACTAGCTGACCCGGCAGACGTTGTCCTGCCACAAATTTATTTCCCTCTCTGTTTCTCTAACCCGATCCCTATATCTATTTTAAACCATATCCCTATCTCCTTCATATAGGAGAAACCACGCCCCCTTTTTCCTTATCCCCAGTTTTTTTGGAGGTGTCCGGGATTGATCTTATATAACTCCTCACAAAATTTCAGTGGTCTAACCTAAATACTTCTAGAGATATGGACTATGAAGTATTATATTCGTATGGGAGGTGCCACGCCCCCTTTATCGTTAACTCGAGTTTTTTGGGAGGTATTAGGGATCGATCACATATAAACCCTCACCAAATTTCAGTGGTCTAACATAAATACTTGCAGAGATATGGACTATGAAGTATTTCATTCGTATGGGAGGTGCCACGCCCCCCTTTTCGTTATCCCCAGTTTTTTTGGAGGTGGTAGGGATCGATCTCATATAACCCCTTACCAAATTTCAGTGGTCTAACATGAATACTTCCAGAGATATCGACTATGAAATATTTAATTTGTATGGGAGGTGCCACGCCCCCGTTTTCTTTATCCCCAGCTTTTTTGGAGGTGGTAGGGGTTGATCTCATATAATCCCTTACCAAATTTCAGTGGTCTAACGTGAATACTTCCAGAGATATCGACTATGAAGTATTTCATTCGTATGGGAGGTGCCACGCCCCCTTTTTGGTTAACCCCCAGTTTTATGGGTGAGAATGGTGTTGTTATTCTATAGGCCTGTACCGATTTTCAGGTCCCTACCTTAAGCCCATTTAGAGATATTCACCTTGAAGAAAAATGTTTGTATGGGAGGTGCCACGCCCCCCTAATATTTTGTTCTGATTTTATAACATGACCTGCGCGTGGTAATAACAAATAAACCCCCTAAAGGAAGTATATGATTTGGTTCAGCCGTTTTCGAGTTTTAGCGTAACGACTGAACACCATTTCATTTTTATATATATAGATTGTATGGGAGGTACCACGCCCCCTTTTTCGATAACCCCAAGTTTTATGGGTGAGAATGGTGTTGTTATCCTATAGCTCTATACCAATTTTCATGTTCCTACCTTAAACACTTTTGAAGATATTCACCTTGAAAAATTCAGTTTGTATGGGAGGTGCCACGCCCCCTTTTTCCGGTTACCCCTTCTTTTATGTGTAAGAAGGCTTTTGATACCATATAGGTCTATACCAATTTTCAGGTCCCTACCTTGAACCCTTTCACAGATATTCTGCTTAAAAAATTTGGTTTGTATGGGAGGTACCACGCCCCCTTATTGGATAACCCCCGGTTTTATAGGTGAGAGTGGTGCTGTTATCCTGTAGCTCTGTACCAATTTTCATGTTCCTACCTTAAACACTTTTGAAGATATTCAACTTGAAAAATTCAGTTCGTATGGGAGGTGCCACGCCCCCTTAATATTTTGTTCTGATTTTAAGACATGACCTGCGCGTGGTAATAACAAACAAATCCTCCAAAGGAAGTATTTCATTTGGTTCAGCCGTTTTCGAGTTTTAGCGTTACAATTATACACCATTTCATTTTTATATATATAGATGACTCATAGTTCATTAACACCGTACCTTGACATTAAAGCTACCAAGATAATCGTATATTACTATTAAATAAATAGTATAAATAAATATAAAACTGCAAGCAAAATATTTTCTTTATTTTGTTTTGGAAAATTTCTAAGAATTTCAAATTCACCTCAATGTCCTCAACTAACAGGGGTGATTTTTTGCGCAAAACTACTATTTAATAGCATCGTTCATAAAGAGCCGATCATCAATATGCATTTGTACGAAATTTTACAATATAGCCTTTAATATACATTTTTTATACTTCTTGTAGTGCAGTAAATTCATTATATTATATTAATTCATGGAATTAAATTCATTTTTTTTTTCTTGAAATATTTCTAAAGTTTTTTTTGTTACTGAAATGCAACCATGCGTCCGCGAAATTCCATAATACCATGGATTTCAACTCTGAAAAATTCACCTCCATGGAGAACTTTCACCACAGTGCAAACACTGGTTATATTGTGATCTGCCAACCTAAAAAAGGCTCAAGAATTGGTCAAGGACTGTTTTCACACGTCAAAGTTTCTTGAGTCAATACTCAGCTCATAAGAAAAAATATTACAATTTTCGATGGTTGGCAACGCCGGGTTACCTCAAGAAATAAATATGCTCGTATATATTTCTTGAGGTAAACGTGCAGATTCACGGCAAAGATGAGTATATACTTCGCTGCACATGTTTTATACATTTTTATAATAGTAATCTGCAATAAAATGGAAAATGCCGTAAACGTCAAATTTTCTTGACCAGGCATAAGAAATATATGCTCGTTTTTTTTCTTGAGGCATTTCTTGGCAGGTGAGTAGCCCGCTTTAGGATCGTCAGTCCCGGGATTATGCTATGTGGAGAATCCCGATAATACCGGGATTTTCCATATGGCAAGGTTCCGGAACTGACTTTCCTAGTGTTGGTGGTATCACAACGGTTTTTTTAATACTGGACTAGGTGTGCCTATGCGGCAGCCACATGAACCTAACCACCTATGGTCAAAAAACTGAAAAATGACCCGGGTCTTCGGTCGCGCTTATAAAAAATAACCCGTTAATTGTCTTCTTTAGCTGCCAACTGATAATAATTTAACTAAAACTATGGTAGGGGGCTCAAAAGACGGAGTTTGGCCTCAGGATCACGAATCCGGAAGCGATTTATAATTTTTATCTTCTCTGAAGAGTTATTTGCAATCAAAGTTGCAAGTTTTCATGTAGTTGTTGTAATTACATTAGACTGTGCCTAAAAACGCCCAAAGAAAGTCTACGCGGTGTACTATGCACTCGGACTTGGCATGGCCCTGGATTCCCTAACGATGAGTTTTCAAATGTACACTGAAAATTGTGTACACTCTAGCATTCCAATTCAAGTGGGCTACCCACCTGCCAAGAAATGCCTCAAGAAAAAAACGAGCATATATTTCTTATGCCTGGGCAAGAAATTTTGACGTTTACGGTATTTTCCATTTTATTGCAATTACTTTTATAAAAATGTATAAAACATGTGCTCATCTTTGCCGTGAATCTGCAAGTTTACCTCAAGAAATATATACGAGTTGTTGTTGTTGTTGTTAACAGCACAACACTCCCCGAAGGTTTTGGGGAGTGATGCCGAAGTTGACAGTCCTTGGCCGGATATGAACCCGGTACGCTGCGGTACTGCCCGACTGTCGTGGTAGCGATTTGGTATGACCAGGGGAACCTTCTAGGTCATGTCATCCCTCCATCCGTGAGGAAGGAGAAGATGGGTAATGAGAGGTGAGAGGCATCATATCCGTAGATCAACAATCGAGTAAAGCGGGCTACTCACCTGCCAAGGAATGTCAAACTCCATATAAAAAAACGCTCAAGAAATGGTCAAGAAACGTTTTCATACGTCAAATTTTCTTGAGCCAATACTCAGCTCATAAGAAAAAATACCACACTTTTCGATAGTTGGCAACGCCGGCTTACCTCAAGAAATAAATATGCTCGTATATATTTCTTGAAGTAAACGTGCAGATTCACAGCAAAGGTGAGTACATATTTCGCGACACAAGTTTTATAAATTTTTAAAATCGTAATTTGCAAGAAAATGGAAAATGCCGTAAACGTCAAAATTTCTTGACCAGGCACAAGAAATATATGCTGGTTTTTTTCTTGAGGCATTTCTTGGCAGGTGAGTAGCCCGCTTTAGCACGAGCATATTTATTTCTTGAGGTAAACCGGCGTTGCCAACCATCGAAAATTGTAATATTTTTTCTTATGAGCTGAGTATTGACTCAAGAAACTTTGACGTGTGAAAACAGTCCTTGACCATTTCTTGAGCCTTTTTTATATGGAGTTTGACATTTCTTGGCAGGTGGGTAGCCCGCTTAAGTAACAATGAGTGCGAGTTTTTTCTATCAAAATAATTTACACAGCTTTTCAAAAATTTTCACTGACTTTTTTCATTGAGTTTTAGTGTAAAGGGCATTTCAACAAGAGCATGAATATTTTAAAATGACATAAAATAAAATATTAAAAACATTTTAAAAATATTGTTTACAAATGGCATTTAAAAACTTAAAATCAAAACGTCAAACGTTGCCTACTGTAGCCAAAATAGCTGTGAAAATTTACACGGTATTGACCGCAACCACTTATTCACCCCAATGGAAACACCCTTTTTGTGTTTGTCAGCGCTCATTCAGCACAAAAGTGTACACAATAGTTTAGAGGATCGCATGAAAATCTCAAGGGTAAATTTTCGGTGCAAATGAGTTTTGAACTGTGCACTTTTAATTTCTTCACTTTTAGAGAATCCAGTCCCAGCACACAAATACCATGGATCCCGCCCCCAAATTGAGGTCAGACTTGGGTTATTTTTCGGCTTTTTGACCATAACTTTTTACTGAAATAAAAAAATTAAAAAATCGCTTCCGGATTCGTGATTCTGAGGCGAAAACACTTTTTTTGAGCCATCTCCCATAATTTTAGCTAATTTATTAGCAGTTCACATCTAAAGTAGACAATTACAAATAACCCTGGGCTACGCCATGCCAACTCCAGACGTGTGACATAATCGTGGCTACCACGGCTGCGTGGTTTTTGGGGACAGCCTAATGTGATTACAACAACCGCATGAAAACTTGCAACTTTTATTGCAAATATCTCTTCACACAAGCAAAAAATTAAAAAAGCGCTGCCGGACTCGTGATTCTGAGGCCAAATCCCTCCTTTTGAGCTATCTCCCATAATTTTAGCTAATTTATTACTAGTTGGGTGCTAAAGGAAACAGAGCCCCAATTACCAAGTATTTTCGAGACCGTTCATCCGCAGATTGAATTTGATAACCAAATTGGGTCAAATTAAATTAAATTCATCTTATTTGGCAAACAAATTCGTTCTGCGGACAAACATTCTCGAAATAACTTCGCGAAATGCGACACATTTGGTGCAATGTAAATGTATTATAAAATTCCGCTATGTTGTTTTGTGCTCACAAAGATGTGTATATAGGACTTTAGGCGGTTTCGTGAATAGCCACCTAACTGTTTTACCGAGGTGGCAGCTCCACGTGCGAGTCGTTGAGTGAAACGGAAATATATCGTTCTGTCATCGCTGTATTTTCCAATTTATTTTCATTCGTGCAGCAGGAAGTTTGCCTTTTTTTTGCTGCTTGGATTTTATCTGTTTCCAGCAAAAAGCCTGATAGTAATTGAGCTATTAACAAATATTTACAAATTTGTTCTAGTGAACGGTTATTGCATCAAAATCCTACTCATTTAACGTATATGGTTGCAGTTAAAAAAGGAAAAATGTACACTCTGCTACCCCCTGGTCAATTTCCTTTGATCAAGTTTACCTTGGTTCTGAGTCCGTAAATCATAATCTAGCAAAAAAGTCGTTTATAATAATTTAAATTAAATAAAAGTGACACTTCTCTGTTGTTGCAATTAAGTAAGTGTTTCAAGAGCAATAAATGAAGAAGAATTTTAAGTAAAAACGACATCCGTGTGATAGTTATCAATACTATATGCAAGTTGTGTAAAATCATATGCAACTAATTTGTATCTCATTTAAAATACAAAACAAGTTGAAATTGCCCCAGTGCACTAGTGTAGTAGGGGGCTGGTCAAGCTGCTAGTCCACCTTGTCTTACAAGATTCGGAATTGTGTATCCCTAAAATAGAACGGTGTCAACACATAGTTTATTAGCTTGGATTGGATAAACAAAAAAAAAGTTCAACTCCGCAAGCTAACGAAGAGCATACAATCCAGTTTTAGTCCAGCCCTTCGCCTACATCAACATTTTCAGATACACCATAAAACGCAGCTGTTGCAAATGTTGTTCTCGTCTGCTTTGGATATCATTAACATACTGATGTACGTACAATTAGGTAAGATCGCCGAATATACAAATGAAAGAGAAAAAACAAACGATAACATTATATATTATAAACTTTACTAGCCGAACCCGCAGACTTCGTTCTGCACAAAATATATTTTTGTTGAATTCATTTCCGAAATTCCCGATTACGCCCGTATTTTCTATATTCGAAAAAAAAAAATTAAATAAAGAGATATCGTATATTTTCATACCAACTAGGTACCATGTTAGAGATAGATATTGGCCTTAAAAAGTAAGTAGGTATAGGAGGTGCAACGCCTTTTCCCCATAGCCCCCATATTTTTTGTGAGTATGGTCGTTAAATTTCCTACCAATTTTAATGGTCCCACCTTCACCCCACATGTTGTTGTTGTTAACAATGCATTGTCCTGCCTAGAGTGTATGATCATTCCGAAGATTTTCATCAAGCTCTTCTAACAGGAGTCCAAGGAAACGCGCAGTTTTAACAGGGTTGGACCAGAAGGACAGAGGGGTTAGAAGAGTAGGTTCAATTGGACAATTGAAGAGATGTAGGGTATCTTGTGGGTCCTACCACATGCAGAGCATGTGTTTAAAATTAAATCATTCAGTCTGGATAAGTAAAGCCTCAATTACATAAAGCTTTATTTTGATTTTACCTTGAACTTTGACTTTGACAGAAAAGTTCAATGTACGTAATTAAACGAAGTATGGCAAATAGAAGACCTCTTTGCTTTATTTTAAGAATTTAAATTTGGAGGAAATAATAATTCATTCATTTTTTCTCTATTAAATTAATAAATTTACCAAAACACTCAGTTACCTCTGCGACCTTTCCAGGTTTTTCACTGAGCGAGATCTGACGATATCACCGACTAAATCCACGGCGACACTTTTCACGACATGGACGCACCAGGTGAGAAGCGAATTAGACATTTACGTTGATGGCACTAAGCTACTAACTGTCAGCCACCCAAAGTTATTGGGGGTGACACTGGATAATACTTTCTCATGTGTCTGCAATGGTCTCAAAAGTACGAGGTCGCAACAAGATCCTCAAGTCACTTGCCGTCGGTACTTGGGGAAAAGACAAAGAAACGTTGCTGACTACATATAAGGCCATTGGCCGACCAGTCTTGGACTATGCCGTACCCATATGGTCGCCTAACGTGCATAACACCAACTGGACGAAGTTACAAGTCTGCCAAAATAACGATATCAGAACTGCTACGGGATGTCTCCTCATGTCTCCCCTCCATCAAGAGGCAAAACTGTTCAATGTAAGAGAGAACGCGGAAATGCTTAGCAGGCAATTCCTTCTGAACTGCCACAAGGACATCCAAACCGACATCTTTTGGAAATAGATCCGCCCCCGAGAGACATAAGGAGTCATCTCCGTAAGCATTATGACGAGATCCGGCATCATATTACCTTGCCGTTTGATCTACGGAATCATAAGCGGGATCTAACCGACATCCACACCGAGCCGGTTGATACTTTTGTCAGATCTCTACCTGTGAATCCCATTCTAAACTGTCTTCCAACCGATATTGCTGAAGAAGAACGCACCTTACCAAGGGAGACAAGAGTCACCATGGCACAGCTTAGGTCTGGATACAGTGTGAGGTTAAACTCTTACTTATCCAGACTGAATGATAAAATTTCAAACACATGCCCTGCATGTGGTAGGCCCCCCTATGATACTCTACATCTCTTCAATTGTCCAATTGTACCTACTCTTCTAACCCCTCTGTCCCTCTGGTCCAACCCTGTTGAAACTGCGCGTTTCCTGGGACTCCCGTTAGAGCTTGATGAAGATCTTCGGCATGATCATACACTCTAGGCAGGGCAATGCATTGTTAACAACAACAACAACAACATGTGCGACTCCTTCTGTAGACAATTTATACTACATTCCCCGCCCGATAGAGCTAAACGTAGGGCCATGCGACAGGCGCGTAAATACAAAAACCTAAACAGGCAGTGATGACAATGGGCGTGTTTTGGATTTGGATGGTGTGGTGTGGAATAAATAGTATTTACAAACTTTATTGCCATAAAATGTTCCTAAAACCCATAAGTCCGCTGAAATCCTTCTACTACATAATTTACTTTGTCATGATTTCGAAAATTTTTTTCCATACACAAAAAATCTGTAAATATTTTCAGAATCAAATTTAAAACAAAACTTAGTTTTTCTCCGTTGCCATGGCAACAAAACTTTACCAATTACCTTCAAAAAAGGTAGACTCAAGCTTATTCAAATACCAGCTTTCAATTTAAGATCTGACCAAAAATGACTTGTCGAGGACGATTTATAAGTGTAATAAATTAAAGTAAAGCGTACTAAATTAGCATTAAATAAGTAGAAAACAACTAAGTTTTCCTTTTCTGATTGGGCCGAAACTTTTTTGGTGGTTGGGCTAGGTTAACTTTAAAACCATCGGTAATTTTAAAATATCAAGTGTAATAAATTAAAGTAAAACGTACTAAATTAGCATTAAATAAGTAGGAAATAACTGCGTTTTTACTTTATGATTGGGCTAAAATTTTGTACATGGTTGGGCTAGCTTAAGGTTAAGATAGCCCAATTCTCGGTAATTTTAAAACCCCAAGTGTAATAAATTAAATGAAAGCGTGTTAAATTAGCATTAAATATTGGGCAATTTAGTACGCTTTCCTTTTTTGATTGGGCTGAAATTTTGTTGATGGTTGGACTAGGTTAACTTTAAAACCCTTAAGACCATAAGCAACTGGGAAGACAAACAGTTTAGGCAGCATTGGCTTAGCAGCCTAAGACAGGGACAGGCCAAACTCTTTATAGAACCGTCACAAAGAGCATCGGCCAGGCTCATAAATCTAAGAAGGGTGAATCTAAGAACCCTCACTGGGTATTATACGGGACATTGTAGTCTACGTTATCACCTGAGTAAACTGAATCTGTCAGATACAACAATTTGTCGGTTTTGCGAACTGGACGATGAAACGCCGGTTCACATACTCTGCGAATAGATTGCGTTAGCAATAAAGAGAGTTTGCTACCTGGGTGGTGTCACTCTCAATCCGTTCGTGATATGGAATAAAAAACCTGAGGAGATGCTCAAATTTATAAAGAGCCTCCGCATACAGCAATAAACTGATAGGTCACACAATAGATCGTACTAATGGTCGCGGTGAAATAAGGCCTTATAATAATAATAGTTGACAAAAATTTTTATTTACATCAATTTTAGTTGTTGTTGTTGTTGTTGTAACGAGGTGTAGCCCTGCCTAAATGTCAGACAGGGTCACCTCGAGTGTATTGCTCTTGGCTGGGTCGATATAAGAAAACGGCCCGGGTCGTTTCGGCACGATGGGTACAGCACAAGTACTGGTACCGTTCTCGTAGATCCGGCAATACAAGAAACTAAACTAGCCGTGCAGGCTATGTAGGTCATTTAGCGTTACCCAGGGTGCACCAACTGGGAGGCGACCTACTTTTACAATTTTAGTCTAAGCTGTTGTTGTTGTTGTAACGAGGTGTAGTCCTGCCCAACGCGTATTTTTCCTTAACCTAAATTGTCATCAATATCTTCTAACGGGAGTCCAAGGAAACTAGCAGTTTCAATAGGGTTGGACCAAAGAGAGATGGGTGTTAGAAGAGTGGGCTCAAATGAGCAAGAAAATAAGTGATTGGTATTGTGGGGGGACGAGCCGCATGCCGGACATACATTCGGCACATCAGGGTTCAGTCTAGATATGTAGGAGTTTAACCTGCTACAATATCCAGAGCGTAATTGAGCCAGAGTGACCCTTGTCTCTCGAGGAAGATGACGCTCCTCTTCAGAAATGCCAGGTGTTGCGGCATGTAAGACATTGTTTAACGGACAGAGCGCAGAGTAATGGCCAACAGACGTTGTATGGATATGCCCCAAGGCCTGTTTATGCACCTGTAGATCAAACGGCGTTGTTATATAGTGCCGGATCTCATCAAAATGTTTACGTAAATGCGATCTTATGGTCCTAGGAGGCGGAATGAGTTCAAGCAGTTGTCTACCGGGATGCTGTGGTTTACAGCAATTCAGTAGGTACTGCTTGTTTAGCATTTCATTATGCTCCCTAACTGGAAGCATTTCCACCTCATTGTGTATATGAGATATAGGTGACATAAGGACGCACCCCGTAGCGGTTCTGAGCGAGGTGTTTTGACAGGCCTGAAGCTGATTCCAGTGAACGTCTGCAAGCCCGGCGACCATATCGGCGACGCATAGTTCAGGATCGTACAATTGCCTTGTACGTTACCAACAACGTTTCTTTGTCTTTACCCCAAGTACTGCCGGCTAGTGATTTGAGGATTTTGTTACGGCTCTGTAATTTTGAGACAATTGCAGCTGAATGGGCAGCGAATGTGTGCATGGTGTCGAAAGTCACTCCTAAGATTTTTGGGTGCGCGACAGTAGGTATTTTATGATCACCTACATAAATTTCTAGTTCCATGCCAACCTGCGCTGTCCACGTCGTGAATAGGGTCGCCGAAGACTTTGTTGGCGACAATGTCAAGCTTCGGGCGGTGAAGAACTCGACTAGAGAGGGGAGATAGCCATTTATTTTAGAGCACAGCTCATCAACGGAAGTACCAGTAGCCAATATCGTGCAATCGTCTGCGTAAGAAACAATCGTAACTTCTGGTGGAGGAGGAAGCTTCGAAATATAGAAGTTAAACAATAACGGGGAAAGGACACCACCCTGTGATACCCGTTTCTACGTACTGCCGGTTCTGCGAGAAAGGTACATGTGCTTGCGCAGTAGCCTTCGTACCGAAACGACCCAGGTTGTATTTTTTTTATATTACAGCCTGGCCAAGAGCAGTACACCCGAAGTGACCCTGTCTAACGTGTCACGATTCCTCCCCCTAAATTTGTCATCCTTGGAGCAGTCCCTTGCAGCAGGGCTGCTCCTTATTCTCTTGTTCCGGTCTGGCATTGAGCTAAACCCTGGTCCAACAGAATGGTTCTGCTGTGTGTGCCGGAAGAAAATTTATACCAGACGTTCGCATTCAGTGCAATGCACATCTTGTAAAGGTTGGCTTCACAAGTCTAGTTGCTCCGGACTAGATCCAAAAACACACCGGTCTTTTAGTTTCTTTAAAACCTTCGTGGCGCCTTGCTTTTCACGTTCTAGAACGTCTCGTGGCTCGCGACGCTCCGGCGTAGCACTATCGCCTCCCCCTCGCAATACATATATTGCTCAGCAAGCATTGTGTGTTCCCAGTTGTAGCTCGCGCCCTACAACACCTCATACAGCAGCTCATAGCTACTTCCTACGTAGCACATCTACAGATGTAGTGAGCACTGCTGAGCTACAACCCCCGCCCCAAAATATTCCCCTCCCCTCTACTTCTTCCGGTACCGGCACAAATGTGAATCAAGGCCATCAGCTCCTGGTCCCTCACACTATGTGCACTGTTTGTCGGCACAGAATATATGCGTCCAGAGTGCCATCGGTCAAGTGCAATACCTGCCTTGGCCAATGTCACCTGCGCATATGCTCAGGGCTCGCAAACAGAAATTTTTGGACTGATGCGTATGTTGCGCCGTGTTGTCGAGCTGTGCAGCCCACATTGCCGACAAATTCTACCTCGTCTCCCAACGAGCGGAATTTGTCGCCTTCAGGACTGCGACGACGATCACGGACTAGCATATTACCTCCACGGCGAGCGCATCAGTCCCTGACTCCCAGAGTGACCATTGCCTCTCCCCCGCATTTCAAAATAATGCAATTAAACTGCAACGGTATAACTGGCAAGATTGTGGAGATCACCAAGTTTATGCAGCAAAACTCCATCAAAATTGCTGCAATCCAGGAGACTAAACTTGGCACCCACTCGGATCTCAGAGCGAGGGGTGGCTACCACATTCTCCGGCATGATCGTACGGACGGTGGGGGTGGTCTTGCGTTCATCATCTACCAAACCGTGCGGTATAGGGAATTTGCATTCAACACCGACCAAGAGGACATACCCCTAGAGCGACAGGGTATTGTCGTTTCAGCTGGAGGTGTTGATCTCGAGCTGATAAACATCTACATACCTCCCTTCACCTGTTGTCCCAGAAGTTATCGCCCTGATTTAAGCGATTTCCTACGGGGCGATAACCGTGTCATTATGGGCGATTTTAATGCACACCACGACATGTGGCATTCACGCCATTCTGCTGACGGCAGAGGACGGGAAATAGCCGAGCAAATTGACGCTTCCACATTCTGCGCGGTGAACACGGACGCCCCCACGAGGATGGCAGTAAATTGCAGTAGCTCCCCGGACATAACAATTGTTAGTCCGGGTCTAATAAACTGCATAAACTGGTGCCCAATGGCGGCTTTGGCATTAGATCACCTGCCAATCGTCCTGTCCGTTGATCGTGCCCCGGATTTCATCACCTCTGAGAAGAGATCCTACGTAAACTTCAGGAGGGCTGACTGGGTTGGCTTTACTGAGTTTACTGAGAGCTCCTTTGGTGCTCTTCCCATACCGACTGACGTACGCCAAGGTGAAAAGGAAATACGTAAGGTCATAAATAGAGCTGCAGCCCTTTTCATACCAGCTGGTAGAATACAAAATATACGGCCAAACTTCCCAACTGAAGCTGCAGCCCTGGCCAATGAACGTGACCTTATACGTAGCATCGATCCCGCAGACCCACAGATCAGTGGTCTCAACGCGGAAATCAGACGGCTGGTAGATGAACACAAACATGCCAAATGGGAGGAGCATCTGAGGTCTTGTAACCTCTCTACCGGTGTTGGAAAATTATGGTCCACAGTCAAATCCCTGTCAAGTTCGACGGGCCCACCAAGAAACGTAGACATCACCTTTGGTGATAAGACGTTTAGTGACCCGAAGAAGAGTGCAACGGCCTTTTGCCGACAGTTTGTACCACACCCTGCACAGGACAGGAACTGACGTAGGATCTTCAGGCGTGCGCATAAACACAAAAGCAATGCCCCCGTTTCCATCACCGCTACAGAGGTTCGAGAGGCCATCAGGAAAGCCAAAAACTAAGCCATGGGCCCTGACGACATAGCCATGGTACATTTAAAACACATCGGCGAAGAGGGAGTAAAATACCTCACTACCGTCTTCAATTTGTCCCTGGCCACTTCTGTCATACCTGAAAAATGGAAGCAGGCAGTCGTGGTCCCACTACTAAAGCCTGGCAAGCCAGCTAACGTAGGGGAGTCTTATCGTCCGATATCGCTCCTCTCGCCAGTAGTGAAGACATTGGAGGCGGTATTACTTCCTCTTTACACATTAAAGTTGAGGTTAGCCGAGCACCAACATGGCTTTAGAAAAATACGGAGCACAACATCTGCTCTAAATGCATTAACACTCAGATAACTGACGGACTCAACCAGAAAAGCCCTCATCACAGGACGGTTCTAGTTGCTCTTGACCTGTCTCAAGCTTTTGACACAGTAAATCATGGACAACTGGTATCCGATTTGGAAGATTCATCGCTCCCCCCCTGTCTTAAGTCCGCCAATTATCTGAGTGGTCGTCAATCGTCTGTAGTTTTCAGAAACAAAAAATCAAAACCGAGAAAGATTAAACAAGGGGTACCACAGGGTGGTGTCCTTTCCCCGCTTTTGTTTAATCTTTATATTTCGAGGCTTCCTTCCCCACCAGATGGAGTCTCGATTGTTTCTTACGCAGACGATTGTACGATCCTGGCATCTGGCACTTCCGTTGATGAGCTGTGCTCCAGGATCAATGGTTATCTCCCCTCTCTTGTTGAGTTTTTCACTGCTCGGAACCTGACATTGTCGCCAACGAAGTCCTCGGCGACACTATTCACGACTTGGACGGCGCAAGTTGGCA
This sequence comes from Campiglossa producta, assembly GCA_964058755.1. Taxonomy (NCBI): domain Eukaryota; kingdom Metazoa; phylum Arthropoda; class Insecta; order Diptera; family Tephritidae; genus Campiglossa; species Campiglossa producta. The sequence goes on from CAXKVI010000004.1 coordinate 32,783,962, forward strand.
TGGAGTTAGAAATCTACGTACTCCCACTCCAAAATCTTAGGGGTAACTTTCGACCCCATGCACAAATTCGCTGCTCATTCAACCGCAATTCTCTCTAAGCTACAAAGCCGCAACAAAATTCTCAAGTCGCTAGCCGGCAGCACTTGGGGTAAAGACAAAGAAACGTTGCTGGCAACCTATAAAGCAATTGGTCGGCCGATTCTGAATTACGCGTCGCCGATATGGTCGCCGGGGCTTGCTGAGGTTCATTGGAAAAGACTGCAGGCCTGCCAAAACACCGCACTCAGAACCGCCACGGGATGCGTCCTTATGTCTCCAGAACATCATTTACATCATGAGGTGGAAATGCTCCCAGTTTTGGAGCACAGTGAAATGCTAAACAGGCAGTACCTGTTGAACTGTTGCAAACCACAATGAGTGTCAAGTTAGCTAAGCACCCTAATGCAATCGAGTCAGGACCAGGTGGATAATTTGCCGTTATTTTGCCGTGATTTTGCCGGGAAAGAATTAATTTTGCCGTGTAATTTTTTCCCGGAATTTTGGGGTGCTTTGCTAACTTGATATCAACTTAGCTAAGCACCCTAATGAAAACGGTGTTAGAGACAAGATATCGAAACCGGACTTGTTTCATATTTTGCCGTTATTTTGCCGTGATTTTGCCGGGAAAGAATTAATTTTGCCGGGCAATTATTTTTGGACTTTTTCATATACGAAGTTTCGTGTCAACTTAGCTAAGCACCCTAATGAAAACGGTGTTAGAGACAAGATATCGAAACCGGACTTGTTTCATATTTTGCCGTTATTTTGCCGTGATTTTGCCGGGAAAGAATTAATTTTACCGGGCAATTATTTTTGGACTTTTTCATATACGAAGTTTCGCGTCAACTTAGCTAAGCACTTTAATGAAAACGGTGTTCGAGACAAGATATCGAAACCGGACTTGTTTCATATTTTGCCGTTATTTCGCCGTGATTTTGCCGGGAAAGAATTAATTTTGCCGGGCAATTATTTTTGGACTTTTTCATATACGAAGTTTCGTGTCAACTTAGCTAAGCACCCTAATGAAAACGGTGTTAGAGACAAGATATCGAAACCGGACTTGTGGCATAATTTGCCGTAATTTTGCCGGGCAATTGTTTTTGGACTTTTTCATATACGAAGTCCAAAAATAATTGCCCGGCAAAATCACGGCAAAATAGCGGCAACATATGAAACAAGTCCGGTTTCGATATCTTGTCTCTAACACCGTTTTCATTAGGGTGCTTAGCTAAGTTGATATCAAGTTAGCAAAGCACCCCAAAATTCCGGGAAAAAATTAACCGGCAAAATCAATTCTTTCCCGGCAAAATCACGGCAAAATAACGGCAAAATATGAAACAAGTCCGGTTTCGATATCTTGTCTCGAACACCGTTTTCATTAGGGTGCTTAGCTAAGTTGACGCGAAACTTCGTATATGAAAAAGTCCAAAAATAATTGCCCGGCAAAATTAATTCTTTCACGGCAAAATCACGGCAAAATAACGGCAAAATATGAAACAAGTCCGGTTTCGATATCTTGTCTCTAACACCGTTTTCATTAGGGTGCTTAGCTAAGTTGACACGAAACTTCGTATATGAAAAAGTCCAAAAATAATTGCCCGGCAAAATTAATTCTTTCCCGGCAAAATAACGGCAAAATATGAAACAAGTCCGGTTTCGATATCTTGTCTCTAACACCGTTTTCATTAGGGTGCTTAGCTAAGTTGATATCAAGTTAGCAAAGCACCCCAAAATTCCGGGAAAAAATTACACGGCAAAATTAATTCTTTCCCGGCAAAATCACGGCAAAATAACGGCAAATTATCCACCTGGTCCCGACTCGATTGCATTAGGGTGCTTAGCTAACTTGACACTCATCAAACCACAACATCCCAACAGACTACTGCTTGAGTATGAGCCACCTCCTAGGACCGTAAGGGCGCATCTACGTGAGCATTTTGATGAGATCCGGCACCTCACACTTTCGCCGTTTGATCCAAAGGTGCATACGCAGGCCCTGAAGCACATCCATGACACGTCCGTTGCGTCCTATGTCTCGCTCTGTCCACTGAACGCCGTTTTGCACGCCAAACCACCTCGCGTTGCGGCTGAGGAACGTCATCTTCCTCGAGAGGCAAGGGTCACTCTGGCTCAATTACGCTCTGGATACTGTAGCAGGTTTAACTCCTACTTATCCAGACTAGACCCTGACGTGCCGAATGAATGTCCGGCATGCGGCTCGTCACCCCATAATACCAACCATTTATTTACCTGCTCTTCGGAGCCCACTCTTCTAACACCCATCTCCCTCTGGTCCAACCCTGTCGAAACTGCAAGTTTCCTAGGACTACCGTTAGAAGAAATTGATGACAATTTAGGTTAAGGAAAAGTACACGCTGGGCAGGGCTACACTTCGTTACAACAACAACAACAACCCCTTGTTTGATCTTCCTGGCTTTAGATTTTTTGTTTCTGAATACAACAGACGACCGACGACCACTGAGATAATTGGCGGTCCAACGCTTGAGACAGGGGGGAGTGACGAGTCTTCCAAATCGGATACAAGCTGCCCATGATTTACTGTGTCAAAAGCTTGACTCAGATCGAGTGCAACTAGAACCGTCCATTCATTAGGTCTGTTTTGAATTAGACCGTCAGTTATCTGAGTGTTTATGACATTTAGAGCAGATGTTGTGCTTCTGCCTTTCCTGAAGTCATGTTGGTGCTCGGCTAACATCAAGTGTGATGTGTAGAGCGGGAGTAGGGCCGCTTCAAGTGTCTTTACTACTGGCGAGAGGAGTGATATCGGACGATATGACTCCTCGACAAGGACTTGACGGTGGACCATAATTTCACAACACCGGTAGAGAGGTTACAAGACCTAAGGTGCTCCTCCCATTTGGTTTGTTTGTGTACGTTAACCAGCCGCCTGATTTCCACGTTGAGATCACCGATCTGTGGGTCAGAGGGATCGATGTTGCGTATGAGGTCACGTTCATTGGCCAAGGCTGCGGCCTCAGCTGGGAAGTTAGGCCTGATATTTTTTATTCTACCAGCTGGTATAAAACGGGCTGTAGCCTTTTTAATGACCTCACGTATGTTACGCTCGCCGACGTGTACATCAGTGGGAATGGGAAGATCACCAAAGGAGCTCTCCGTGAATTCCAAAAAGCCGACCTAATTAGCCTTTTTGAAATTCACGTCCGTTCTTTTATCCGACGTGATGAAATCCGTGGCACGATCGACGGACAGGATGATAGGCAGGTGGTCGGATGACAAGGCCACCATAGGTTGCCAGTTTATGCTGTTAATTAACCCCGGGCTAACAATAGTTAAGTCTGGGGAGCTACTGCAGTTAACAGCCATCCTTGTTGGGGTGTCTCCGTTCACAGTACAGAAAGAGGAAGTGTCAATTTGCTCGGCTAATTCCCGTCCTCCGCCGTCCACCCTAATGAAAACGGTGTTAGAGACAAGATATCGAAACCGGACTTGTTTCATATTTTGCTAAATATTTAAAATTTTTATTAAAATAAAAAATGAAAATTTGGAATTAAAAATCGCGCGATTTTTAATTACAAATTTTCACCTGCACCGCTTTTTTTTAATAGACCCAGTATTTTTAACTCAGTTTTGGGTAAAGTTAGACTAATAAGGCTAAATATTTTAAATTTTTAATAAAATAAAAACTGAAAATTTGGAATTAAAAATCGCGCGATTGATAATGATAAATTAATAAGACTAAATATTTTAAATTTTTATCAAAATAAAAAATGAAAATTTAAATTTCCACATGGGGCTATTTACTTTTGAAAGCGGGCGTTATTTCAAAAAAAAAGGAAATAACGCCCGCGGGCGCTATTACCGCGGGCGTTATTACCGCGGGCGTTATTTCACTGCACCGTCTCTAACACCGTTTTCATTAGGGTGCTTAGCTAAGTTGACACGAAACTTCGTATATGAAAAAGTCCAAAAATAATTGCCCGGCAAAATTAATTCTTTCCCGGCAAAATCACGGCAAAATAGCGGCAAAATATGAAACAAGTCCGGTTTCGATATCTTGTCTCTAACACCGTTTTAATTAGGGTGCTTAGCTAAGTTGATATCAAGTTAGCAAAGCACCCCAAAATTCCGGGAAAAAATTACCCGGCAAAATTAATTCCTTCCTGGCAAAATCACGGCAAAATAACGGCAAAATATGAAACAAGTCCGGTTTCGATATCTTGTCTCTAACACCGTTTTCATTAGGGTGCTTAGCTAAGTTGACACGAAACTTCGTATATGAAAAAGTCCAAAAATAATTGCCCTGCAAAATTAATTCTTTCCCGGCAAAATCACGGCAAAATAACGGCAAAATATGAAACAAGTCCGGTTTCGATATCTTGTCTCTAACACCGTTTTCATTAGGGTGCTTAGCTAAGTTGACACGAAACTTCGTATATGAAAAAGTCCAAAAATAATTGCCCGGTAAAATTAATTCTTTCCCGGCAAAATCACGGCAAAATAACGGCAAAATATGAAACAAGTCCGGTTTCGATATCTTGTCTCTAACACCGTTTTCATTAGGGTGCTTAGCTAAGTTGACACGAAACGTCGTATATGATAAAGTCCAAAAATAATTGCCCGGCAAAATTAATTCTTTCCCGGCAAAATCACGGCAAAATATGAAACAAGTCCGGTTTCGATATCTTGTCTCTAACACCGTTTTCATTAGGGTGCTTAGCTAAGTTGACACGAAACTTCGTATATGAAAAAGTCCAAAAATAATTGCCCGGCAAAATTAATTCTTTCCCGGCAAAATCACGGCAAAATATGAAACAAGTTCGGTTTCGATATCTTGTCTCTAACACCGTTTTCATTAGGGTGCTTAGCTAAGTTGATATCAAGTTAGCAAAGCACCCTAAAATTCCGGGAAAAAATTACCCGGCAAAATTAATTCTTTCCCGGCAAAATCACGACAAAATAACGGCAAAATATGAAACAAGTCCGGTTTCGATATCTTGTCTCTAACACCGTTTTCATTAGGGTGCTTAGCTAAGTTGACACGAAACTTCGTATATGAAAAAGTCCAAAAATAATTGCCCGGCAAAATATGAAACAAGTCCGGTTTCGATATCTTGTCTCTAACACCGTTTTCATTAGGGTTCTTAGCTAAGTTGATATCAAGTTAGCAAAGCACCCCAAAATTCCGGGAAAAAATTACCCGGCAAAATCACGGCAAAATAACGGCAAAATATGAAACAAGTCCGGTTTCGATATCTTGTCTCTAACACCGTTTTCATTAGGGTGCTTAGCTAAGTTAACACGAAACTTCGTATATGAAAAAGTCCAAAAATAATTGCGCGGCAAAATTAATTCTTTCCCGGCAAAATCACGGCAAAATCACGGCAAAATATGAAACAAGTCCGGTTTCGATATCTTGTCTCTAACACCGTTTTCATTAGGGTGCTTAGCTAAGTTGACACTAAACTTCGTATATGAAAAAGTCCAAAAATAATTGCCCGGCAAAATTAATTCTTTCCCGGCAAAATAACGGCAAAATATGAAACAAGTCCGGTTTCGATATCTTGTCTCTAACACCGTTTTCATTAGGGTACTTAGCTAAGTTGATATCAAGTTAGCAAAGCACCCCAAAATTCCGGGAAAAAATTACCCGGCAAAATTAATTCTTTCCTGGCAAAATCACGGGAAAATAACGGCAAAATATGAAACAAGTCCGGTTTCGATATCTTGTCTCTAACACCGTTTTCATTAGGGTGCTTAGCTGAGTTGACACGAAACTTCGTATATGAAAAAGTCCAAAAATAATTGCCCGGCAAAATTAATTCTTTCCCGGCAAAATCACGGCAAAATATGAAACAAGTCCGGTTTCGATATCTTGTCTCTAACACCGTTTTCATTAGGGTGCTTAGCTAAGTTGACACGAAACTTCGTATATGAAAAAGTCCAAAATAATTGCCCGGCAAAATTAATTCTTTCCCGGCAAAATCACGGCAAAATAACGGCAAAATATGAAACAAGTCCGGTTTCGATATCTTGTCTCTAACACCGTTTTCATTAGGGTGCTTAGCTAAGTTGACACGAAACTTCGTATATGAAAAAGTCCAAAAATAATTGCCCGGCAAAATTAATTCTTTCCCGGTAAAATCACGGCAAAATAACGGCAAAATATGAAACAAGTCCGGTTTCGATATCTTGTCTCTAACACCGTTTTCATTATGGTGCTTAGCTAAGTTGATATCAAGTTAGCAAAGCACCCCAAAATTCCGGGAAAAAATTACCCGGCAAAATTAATTCTTTCCTGGCAAAATCACGGCAAAATAACGGCAAAATATGAAACAAGTCCGGTTTCGATATCTTGTCTCTAACACCGTTTTCATTAGGGTGCTTAGCTAAGTTGACACGAAACTTCGTATATGAAAAAGTCCAAATATAATTGCCCGGCAAAATTAATTCTTTCCCGGCAAAACCACGGCAAAATATGAAACAAGTCCGGTTTCGATATCTTGTCTCTAACACCGTTTTCATTAGGGTGCTTAGCTAAGTTGATATCAAAAAAAATTCCGGGAAAAAATTACCCCGCAAAATTAATTCTTTCCCGGCAAAATCACGGCAAAATATGAAACAAGTCCGGTTTCGATATCTTGTCTTTAACACCGTTTTCATTAGGGTGCTTAGCTAAGTTGACACGAAACTTTGTATATGAAAAAGTCCAAAAATAATTGCCCGGCAAAATTAATTCTTTCCCGGCAAAATAACGGCAAAATATGAAACAAGTCCGGTTTCGATATCTTGTCTCTAACACCGTTTTCATTAGGGGGCTTAGCTAAGTTGACACGAAACTTCGTATATGAAAAAGTCCAAAAATAATTGCCCGGCAAAATTAATTCTTTCCCGGCAAAATCACGGCAAAATATGAAACAATTCCGGTTTCGATATCTTGTCTCTAACACCGTTTTCATTAGGGTGCTTAGCTAAGTTGACACGAAACTTCGTATATGAAAAAGTCCAAAAATAATTGCCCGGTAAAATTAATTCTTTCCCGGCAAAATCACGGCAAAATAACGGCAAAATATGAAACAAGTCCGGTTTCGATATCTTGTCTCTAACACCGTTTTCATTAGGGTGCTTAGCTAAGTTGACACGAAACTTCGTATATGAAAAAGTCCAAAAATAATTGCCCGGCAAAATTAATTCTTTCCCGGCAAAATTACGGCAAAATAACGGCAAAATATGAAAAAAGTCCGGTTTCGATATCTTGTCTCTAACACCGTTTTCATTAGGGTGCTTAGCTAAGTTGATATCAAGTTAGCAAAGCACCCCAAAATTCCGGGAAAAAATTACCCGGCAAAATTAATTCTTTCCTGGCAAAATCACGGCAAAATATGAAACAAGACCGGTTTCGATATCTTGTCTCTAACACCGTTTTCATTAGGGTGCTTAGCTAAGTTGACACGAAACGTCGTATATGATAAAGTCCAAAAATAATTGCCCGGCAAAATTAATTCTTTCCCGTCAAAATCACGGCAAAATATGAAACAAGTCCGGTTTCGATATCTTGTCTCTAACACCGTTTTCATTAGGGTGCTTAGCTAAGTTGACACGAAACTTCGTATATGAAAAAGTCCAAAAATAATTGCCCGGCAAAATTAATTCTTTCCCGGCAAAATCACGGCAAAATATGAAACAAGTTCGGTTTCGATATCTTGTCTCTAACACCGTTTTCATTAGGGTGCTTAGCTAAGTTGATATCAAGTTAGCAAAGCACCCTAAAATTCCGGGAAAAAATTACCCGGCAAAATTAATTCTTTCCCGGCAAAATCACGACAAAATAACGGCAAAATATGAAACAAGTCCGGTTTCGATATCTTGTCTCTAACACCGTTTTCATTAGGGTGCTTAGCTAAGTTGACACGAAACTTCGTATATGAAAAAGTCCAAAAATAATTGCCCGGCAAAATATGAAACAAGTCCGGTTTCGATATCTTGTCTCTAACACCGTTTTCATTAGGGTTCTTAGCTAAGTTGATATCAAGTTAGCAAAGCACCCCAAAATTCCGGGAAAAAATTACCCGGCAAAATCACGGCAAAATAACGGCAAAATATGAAACAAGTCCGGTTTCGATATCTTGTCTCTAACACCGTTTTCATTAGGGTGCTTAGCTAAGTTAACACGAAACTTCGTATATGAAAAAGTCCAAAAATAATTGCCCGGCAAAATTAATTCTTTCCCGGCAAAATCACGGCAAAATCACGGCAAAATATGAAACAAGTCCGGTTTCGATATCTTGTCTCTAACACCGTTTTCATTAGGGTGCTTAGCTAAGTTGACACTAAACTTCGTATATGAAAAAGTCCAAAAATAATTGCCCGGCAAAATTAATTCTTTCCCGGCAAAATAACGGCAAAATATGAAACAAGTCCGGTTTCGATATCTTGTCTCTAACACCGTTTTCATTAGGGTGCTTAGCTAAGTTGATATCAAGTTAGCAAAGCACCCCAAAATTCCGGGAAAAAATTACCCGGCAAAATTAATTCTTTCCTGGCAAAATCACGGCAAAATATGAAACAAGACCGGTTTCGATATCTTGTCTCTAACACCGTTTTCATTAGGGTGCTTAGCTAAGTTGACACGAAACGTCGTATATGATAAAGTCCAAAAATAATTGCCCGGCAAAATTAATTCTTTCCCGGCAAAATCACGGCAAAATATGAAACAAGTCCGGTTTCGATATCTTGTCTCTAACACCGTTTTCATTAGGGTGCTTAGCTAAGTTGACACGAAACTTCGTATATGAAAAAGTCCAAAAATAATTGCCCGGCAAAATTAATTCTTTCCCGGCAAAATCACGGCAAAATATGAAACAAGTTCGGTTTCGATATCTTGTCTCTAACACCGTTTTCATTAGGGTGCTTAGCTAAGTTGATATCAAGTTAGCAAAGCACCCTAAAATTCCGGGAAAAAATTACCCGGCAAAATTAATTCTTTCCCGGCAAAATCACGACAAAATAACGGCAAAATATGAAACAAGTCCGGTTTCGATATCTTGTCTCTAACACCGTTTTCATTAGGGTGCTTAGCTAAGTTGACACGAAACTTCGTATATGAAAAAGTCCAAAAATAATTGCCCGGCAAAATATGAAACAAGTCCGGTTTCGATATCTTGTCTCTAACACCGTTTTCATTAGGGTTCTTAGCTAAGTTGATATCAAGTTAGCAAAGCACCCCAAAATTCCGGGAAAAAATTACCCGGCAAAATCACGGCAAAATAACGGCAAAATATGAAACAAGTCCGGTTTCGATATCTTGTCTCTAACACCGTTTTCATTAGGGTGCTTAGCTAAGTTAACACGAAACTTCGTATATGAAAAAGTCCAAAAATAATTGCCCGGCAAAATTAATTCTTTCCCGGCAAAATCACGGCAAAATCACGGCAAAATATGAAACAAGTCCGGTTTCGATATCTTGTCTCTAACACCGTTTTCATTAGGGTGCTTAGCTAAGTTGACACTAAACTTCGTATATGAAAAAGTCCAAAAATAATTGCCCGGCAAAATTAATTCTTTCCCGGCAAAATAACGGCAAAATATGAAACAAGTCCGGTTTCGATATCTTGTCTCTAACACCGTTTTCATTAGGGTGCTTAGCTAAGTTGATATCAAGTTAGCAAAGCACCCCAAAATTCCGGGAAAAAATTACCCGGCAAAATTAATTCTTTCCTGGCAAAATCACGGGAAAATAACGGCAAAATATGAAACAAGTCCGGTTTCGATATCTTGTCTCTAACACCGTTTTCATTAGGGTGCTTAGCTGAGTTGACACGAAACTTCGTATATGAAAAAGTCCAAAAATAATTGCCCGGCAAAATTAATTCTTTCCCGGCAAAATCACGGCAAAATATGAAACAAGTCCGGTTTCGATATCTTGTCTCTAACACCGTTTTCATTAGGGTGCTTAGCTAAGTTGACACGAAACTTCGTATATGAAAAAGTCCAAAATAATTGCCCGGCAAAATTAATTCTTTCCCGGCAAAATCACGGCAAAATAACGGCAAAATATGAAACAAGTCCGGTTTCGATATCTTGTCTCTAACACCGTTTTCATTAGGGTGCTTAGCTAAGTTGACACGAAACTTCGTATATGAAAAAGTCCAAAAATAATTGCCCGGCAAAATTAATTCTTTCCCGGTAAAATCACGGCAAAATAACGGCAAAATATGAAACAAGTTCGGTTTCGATATCTTGTCTCTAACACCGTTTTCATTAGGGTGCTTAGCTAAGTTGATATCAAGTTAGCAAAGCACCCCAAAATTCCGGGAAAAAATTACCCGGCAAAATTAATTCTTTCCTGGCAAAATCACGGCAAAATCACGGCAAAATATGAAACAAGTCCGGTTTCGATATCTTGTCTCTAACACCGTTTTCATTAGGGTGCTTAGCTGAGTTGACACGAAACTTCGTATATGAAAAAGTCCAAATATAATTGCCCGGCAAAATTAATTCTTTCCCGGCAAAACCACGGCAAAATATGAAACAAGTCCGGTTCGATATCTTGTCTCTAACACCGTTTTCATTAGGGTGCTTAGCTAAGTTGACACGAAACTTCGTATATGAAAAAGTCCAAAATAATTGCCCGGCAAAATTAATTCTTTCCCGGCAAAATCACGGCAAAATATGAAACAAGTCCGGTTTCGATATCTTGTCTCTAACACCGTTTTCATTAGGGTGCTTAGCTAAGTTGACACGAAACTTCGTATATGAAAAAGTCCAAAATAATTGCCCGGCAAAATTAATTCTTTCCCGGCAAAATCACGGCAAAATAACGGCAAAATATGAAACAAGTCCGGTTTCGATATCTTGTCTCTAACACCGTTTTCATTAGGGTGCTTAGCTAAGTTGACACGAAACTTCGTATATGAAAAAGTCCAAAAATAATTGCCCGGCAAAATTAATTCTTTCCCGGTAAAATCACGGCAAAATAACGGCAAAATATGAAACAAGTTCGGTTTCGATATCTTGTCTCTAACACCGTTTTCATTAGGGTGCTTAGCTAAGTTGATATCAAGTTAGCAAAGCACCCCAAAATTCCGGGAAAAAATTACCCGGCAAAATTAATTCTTTTCTGGCAAAATCACGGCAAAATAACGGCAAAATATGAAACAAGTCCGGTTTCGATATCTTGTCTCTAACACCGTTTTCATTAGGGTGCTTAGCTAAGTTGACACGAAACTTCGTATATGAAAAAGTCCAAAAATAATTGCCCGGCAAAATTAATTCTTTCCCGGTAAAATCACGGCAAAATAACGGCAAAATATGAAACAAGTTCGGTTTCGATATCTTGTCTCTAACACCGTTTTCATTAGGGTGCTTAGCTAAGTTGATATCAAGTTAGCAAAGCACCCCAAAATTCCGGGAAAAAATTACCCGGCAAAATTAATTCTTTCCTGGCAAAATCACGGCAAAATAACGGCAAAATATGAAACAAGTCCGGTTTCGATATCTTGTCTCTAACACCGTTTTCATTAGGGTGCTTAGCTAAGTTGACACGAAACTTCGTATATGAAAAAGTCCAAAAATAATTGCCCGGCAAAATTAATTCTTTCCCGGTAAAATCACGGCAAAATAACGGCAAAATATGAAACAAGTTCGGTTTCGATATCTTGTCTCTAACACCGTTTTCATTAGGGTGCTTAGCTAAGTTGATATCAAGTTAGCAAAGCACCCCAAAATTCCGGGAAAAAATTACCCGGCAAAATTAATTCTTTCCTGGCAAAATCACGGCAAAATAACGGCAAAATATGAAACAAGTTCGGTTTCGATATCTTGTCTCTAACACCGTTTTCATTAGGGTGCTTAGCTAAGTTGATATCAAGTTAGCAAAGCACCCCAAAATTCCGGGAAAAAATTACCCGGCAAAATTAATTCTTTCCCGGCAAAATCACGGCAAAATAACGGCAAAATATGAAACAAGTCCGGTTTCGATATCTTGTCTCTAACACCGTTTTCATTAGGGTGCTTAGCTAAGTTGACACGAAACTTCGTATATGAAAAAGTCCAAAAATAATTGCCTGGCAAAATTAATTCTTTCCCGGCAAAATCACGGCAAAATAACGGCAAAATATGAAACAAGTCCGGTTTCGATATCTTGTCTCTAACACCGTTTTCATTAGGGTGCTTAGCTAAGTTGATATCAAGTTAGCAAAGCACCCCAAAATTCCGGGAAAAAATTACACGGCAAAATTAATTCTTTCCCGGCAACATCACGGCAAAATAACGGCAAATTATCCACCTGGTCCCGACTCGATTGCATTAGTGTGCTTAGCTAACTTGACACTCATTACAGAGCCGGCTATGTAAATTTTGATTTCAGACATTCAATTTCACGCAGGACAATGTCTGGGCGGTCAGCTAGTTATAAATAAATAATAAATTATTATTATTAGTAGTAATATAACGAATACATTATTGTCATGAACATTTATCTTTGTCTATTGCAGCTTTCATACAATAGAATATGGCTTCACCCATTAAGAGCGACTCATTTGCTGCTAGTTCTAGTACAAATGTGAATTTTACAAGTACAACAGCTGAAACCCAGTGGTTAGAGGACCTGCTACATGAAGTACAACTTGAGCAATTTCTCGAACGCATACGCGATGATTTACAAGTTACACGCTTGGCACACTTCGACTATGTGCTGCCAGAGGATCTCGAAAGATGTGGCTTGGGAAAGCCAGCCGTACGTCGCCTTATGGAGGCAGTACGCAAAAAGAAGGCACATCAATGGCGTAAAAATATACTTTCCAAACTGATAGGTGGTGGCAAACAGCCCTCATCGAAGAAGTATCAGCAAACCGTTAATAAGGAGCAGCAGAATACCCAACTTACCTGCCTTATACATGAAAAAGATATCACTCTGGGTATCAAATTAGGAGATGGTTCTTTTGGAGTTGTGCGTCGTGGCGAATGGCATAGCGCCCCAAATGGCCGCGTGTTACCTGTTGCTGTGAAGGTAAGTTAGAAAATCGAAATTTTGTTTAGTCAAAAATTTATTAATATTGGATTTGTAGGTGCTTAAAGCAGATAATCTCACACAACCTGGAATTATTGATGATTTTTTTCGTGAGGTGCAGGCAATGCATGCCTTGGATCATTCAAATTTGGTGCGTTTGTATGGTGTTGTGCTGACGCAGCCAATGATGATGATTACTGAGCTAGCGGAGCGTGGCTCGTTATTGGATACTTTGCGCAAACAGTGTAAGTATACACCGTTAACCAATATTTGGAATTGGTCGGTGCAAATCGTAACGGGTATGGCGTATTTAGAGCAAAAGCGCTTCCTTCATCGTGACCTGGCTTGTCGCAACGTGCTGCTTGCGTCTGGCAATAAAATTAAAATTGGTGACTTTGGCCTTATGCGGGCATTACCGCAAGAGGATGATTGCTATGTTATGTCTGAGCACAAAAAAGTACCTTTTCCTTGGTGCGCTCCGGAATCTTTGAGATTTCGACAATTTTCGCATGCTTCCGATACCTGGATGTTTGGCGTAACTCTTTGGGAAATGTTTACTTTCGGTGAGGATCCATGGGTGGGACTAAACGGTTCGCAAATCTTACGAAAAATCGATAGAGAGGGCGAACGTCTACATCAGCCTGACGCGTGCCCGCCTGATGTTTACGAAATGATGTTACAGTGCTGGGACAAAACACCTGTAGAGCGTCCAACGTTTGCTGCATTGAAGTAAGCTTAATTGAGTTTTGAATAGTGTAATATAGGACTAAGTTATATCATTAATTTTTTTCAGAGAATTTCTAATCGGCATGTCACCTCCTTTGCAAAAAGCTGGACGTTCTTACCTTGAAGAGAATCGGTTGCAAGTTGAAGCTGGTGATACATTGGCCATAATTGATGGTCGTGCTGATTTGAAACTAATCAAAGGACAAAATCAGCGTACATTTGATATAGGCATCTTTCCACGTCATATTTTAGAGAAACAAAAGCATACGAATAGCGATCTTATTCGACCGTTGCATGAGAGTATAAGACACGGCGGTGGGCATGCTGCCTCACCATTTGGATTTTGTTGGGGAGGTGCTGGTGCAATGAGTGCAAGTGCAGAGATGCAAGCAGGTAAGTGTTAATAAACGCTGTAGATGTTTGTATAACTGAATTTATACTTTGTAGAGAGAAATCGTAAATGTGCTTCAATGCAGCCACATACGGCTCAACAAGCGCATCATGCCAAAGAGAGAAAATCAGTGTCTAGCAAACAATTCTCATACAATAAGCTGGTGAACGAACGAACTGCTGAAATGCAACGTACTCAATCAATGCAGTCAGCGAAAAGTAAAGGACCGGGCCATCACAAACAGGGCCCACAGCGTCCACCTCCACCGCAACAACAGCAAAGCGAGGGTATACTTATAGATATTTCGCCAGAGTTTGGTGCATTTTCTTTATCTACAAAAGGCGATGGTAGCAGCAGCTCACAAAAATTGGATAACGCGTTTTGTATACTAGACGCGCCAATTGATGTACCGACTGAGGGACAGGAGTACGACATAATGGCGGGGTCTGCTGACTCATTATCACTTTCGCACAACACCTCAGTTAAACAAAATAATGGAACTCATTCCTCGCCGATTGGGCAACGACTTCAGCCACCCCCTTATCAAATGCCACCCACTTATTCGAATACGATTGAATTTTCACATAACCACCATCAGCAACACCAGCAGCAGTCGAAATCAATAATGCAACATGATGATCCCTTCGATACCAGTATTGTTCAGTTGAGTGACGAGGGAACTGACTACAATACGAATTTAGGAGCAGTTTCTCTATATTCTAATATTACACGTCAACAACAGCTGCATTCACAAGAGACAATAATGCGTGCAAGCTCGATACATTCAATATATAACAGTCCTGCACGTAAAAGCCTATTTGGTGCAGTATCAAATAGTCCAAGCAATAAGGAAAATGTACCGCAATCACTTGTGTCTAATAACCAAAGTGGTATGAGTGAAAATATTCTTCAGTCATCTCTAAGTACACCAAGTCAGGAAAAGCCTACAGAGCAAACAAATTCAGAAGGAGAAGGCAATGTTTTGCTCGACAAATCTTTCATTGCCGAACTGGAGAAGGATATGTATAGTAGTAGTGGTCAAAATGATTACGAGCGCAATTCAACACAAATGTACACAAATAAAGAAAATTTTTTCAAACAAAATTTAACGCCATTGAAAAATTCTACTACAACCAATCAAACCACTCCGAATAGCGGTTCAAGTAGTGGTGCATCACAAAAAATGCAAAACTATGAAATATATAATCAACAACAATACTCAACAACGCCAATTACTGATCAATTCAAACAAAATAATCAAGATGTGATTGCAGTAAATGAAGTGCCTATAGTGGATGTGCAACAGGAAGCGTCTGCATCCAGCACTCAAGAAGTAATAAATCGAATGTGGTCTGAACGTGTTAATGGTACCTCCTCGTCTGCAAGATACTACGCACCAGCGGAGAATATGTACCAAAATCAGGGACAATACACCAATCGAAGCACAATCGGTCACACTGCCGAACAACCGAATCATAGTTTTGTCGCTATTTCAAATCGCGTCGTATCGCCAAAAACACCAGCAAATCAAATGTATGCTTCAGCTGCTTCCTTGTATGGAAGTATTGCTGGTAGAGAATTGTATGATGCAGTCGCACCGACACCTTCAGCTTATTATGGTCAATTACCTTTGAATACTTCATCATCTGTGGGCAATGGTATATTTGCTAATGGTTTAACGACCGCAGCGGCAGCGCCGTCTGCAATTTATGATGAGGTTACACTAGACGATTATTTACGTCCACATAGACCCGCACCATTAGCTCCACCACAACTTTCAGCACAACAAATACAACGACGTTTGGAAAAACTAAAACAACAGCGGGAGAATGGTGGTGGAAGTTTGTATGCGCCTATTTCAGACGATACTGCCAAGGAAAACGAAAAAATTCAGCAAATACTAAACGATTTGGGCTCATCGGCTCAAGAAGTAGATGTGCGTAATGCCTTACGAGCAGCAAATGGTGAGGCGAACGTTGCAATAAGACATTACAAAATCGATCAACTAAATAGGTAAGCTAACTTTTATCAATAAGTTAAAAAAAAATTTAACGAAATTTACCATGATAAAGCTACATTTACACTGCACCGAATGCGTCACTTTTGGCCAAGTTTTTTCGAGACCGTTCATCCGCAGATTGAAGTTGATCACCAAATTAGGCCAAATTAAATTAAATTCGTCTAATTTGGCAAACAAATTCATTCTGCGGACAAACATTCTCGAAATAACTTCGCCAAAAGCGACGCATTTGGTGCAGTGTAAATGTAGCTTAAGCGCAGTTTCTAAGTTTATGGAAATCAAAAAGTAAAGGTGAACAGTAGGAAAATAGTTTATTTTTAAATAATTCATAACGTGTGAAAACCAATTATTGTTTTACAATTTCGCATCATTTCACTAAATGATGTAACAACAGTTATAACTAAAATTCATCAAAAATATGTGTTCTCTCCAATACACAGTGGTCGATCCCATAGAAAAAACTTATGGTGCGATATACCAACAGGTTATAGGTCCCTAAAGCTAGCAGAACAATGTTAGCAGAACATTAAAGAAACATATGCAAAATTAGGTGCTCGAAAGGTGCTCCCACAAAAGGTGCTCGTCAACTTTTCCCAAAAATCGATGTTCTGCTAGCTTAAGGCTTCCATATCGGACACGTCCCTTATTTTAGCGGCGATAGGTCAGTTGAAATTTTGCCTGAATTAGTAGCTAATTTATTGCTAATTGATTGCCAAAAGAAAAAAATTTATAGCTCTTAAAATTTTTTTTTATGACATTTTTCGCCAAAATAAGACTGAAATTAGCGAAACCAATAGTCGATAATTGTCGGATCAAGTTGAAAATTTGCCAGAAACAACTTATAGCCCCTCAAATTTTTTTTTATGAAATTCTGCGCTAAAATAAGTTTTATTAAATAAAAATGTACATAGTTACATAATTCACAGGTAAATAGTTTTAAATCAAAAGTAAAAACATCGTATTATTAACGTTTTAGAATATATATATGTAAAGAGATCATTTAAAAATATGTTAAAAATGTAGGAACATTTCTCATAGCTATTGACAACGAACAAATACTAGCCTTATATAACTTAAATCAAAATTACTTAGTTGTACCAAATTAAAAAAAAAATGTACATAGTAGTCACAAGTTGTGTGTAATTGTATTATTGGTCTAATATTTTTCTGTAATTACATATGTAATAATAAATCATATTAAAAAAAAAGTGAAAACTTTCGAGGCGACACAAGTTATATCGTTTCTAGTTGACGCGCAACATGTATCGCCTATACAAATGAATATGATTTATTGTTAATTACGAAATAATATTAAACCAACGAGACAGTTTAAAGCGATTGAGAAGTATATATTATAATTAATTAATTTAAAACAATTGTTAATAATTTTTACAAATAAATGTATTTACTGTGATGGAAAATAAAATTGAGAAAACTGAATCATCACCTTTGACAATTCCAAATATGGGCAAAATCGGTACAACCAATCGCGAGGGAATTAATTAAATACGAAATTTCAAATCCCAATAGCTTCGCAAATGGTCGCCCATCGAAAAAATGTCTGCACAGTTTGCAGATTTTGTCTCCAATAGCTATGAGGAATGTACCTTAGGCTGTCCCGTCCAGGGTAATTGAATACAGAGTTGTATATCGTCACCTTAATTCACAAAGGCCCTAATTGACACATTTTTCGAAAATGACATTTTTACATATTTAAGTATAATATAGTTAAATACACACTCATATCAAATTTGAAGGAGTTACTAACAGTAATAACGGAGATATTCCAAATTTACAAAGCTATATTTACATGCGTTCAATGTAAAAAAAATTTTGTTTTTTGCTTCTCCTGTAAAATTTTTTTTATGTCAGTTAGGGCCTTTGTGAATTAAGGTGACGGTATATTTATGTATGATAGGTAAATTTCAAATAAATAAGCCAGTTTAATTTTCTAAAAACTCAATTAGTTGGTAATAGTGCGTCTTGCAACAATAGCAACATACATAAATACATACAACTTTGTATTCAACTGCGCAAGTTATGACACCTTTTCCGATATCGTATCTCAAAAAGACATTTTTCTCATACTGGACGGGACACCCTAATGTACCTATTTAGGGCCGCTAATTAAATTAAATGCCGGTAACCGGGTTTTATGCAAACGACCCTTGCACAATTTTTGAATGATCTCTTTATCATCTTCATCATACATATGTAAATGTTTAATAAAAATTAATAATAAGTAAAATATTTTTAATGAAAACTATTTATTGTGAATTATTTAGAAAAACAATTTTTCTGAACGGGGTCACCCCTTGGCAGTAGTTTGGCAAACTCTCCGGGTGTATTTCTGCCATGAGAAGCTTCTCAGCAAAAAATTCATTTAGTTCGCAAGTGCCGTTCGGAGTCGGCAAAAACCTGTAGGTCCCGCCAACTTGTAGGAAAACTCAAAAGCAACACACCACAAGTTGGAAAGAGAAGCTCGGCTAAAATCTCGTTAGAGGAATGATAACCTGTTGATATATCGCCGCCATTAGTAGTTTATTTGTGAATTATTGTGAATTAGTAACTCACAACTTGTGACTACTATGTACATTTTTTATTTTTTGGTACAACTAAGTATTTTTTGATTTAAGTTATATAATGCTAGTATTGGTTAGTTGTCAATAGCTATGAGCAATGTACCTATTTAACATTTTTTTAATGATCTCTTTACATATATATGGGAAAATCCCAAAAGTGTTACATTTTTGGCAAAAAAAAAAAAAAATTGAAACATCGAAGCACAAGAATAACCTTTTTTCTGGTATATTGGTAGATAAAGAGGAGCTTAAATTTATCAGCGTAATTCGTCTTACATAAAGCCTCAAAAAGATATAGTCAATAGATCGAAGATTATATATATAAATTCAAGTCGCAGTATTTAATATACAATTATTTAAACACTACTGCACCGATTTGGTTGAAATTTTATCCACGTGTAGAGATATGTGAAGGTTATATTTAGGAAAAAAATGTTTGATACCCGCCACCCGGTTTCGGAGATACCGTTAACAATTTAAACCCGAAAAATCGTCAAATATTTTTTAAAGCGAAGTTGGTTATTCAATAACATTAACACTTTCCCTCCGACCATTTTGAAATTTAAGCAGCATACTAATATATAAACAGAGAATAATTTGGAAAAAAATTGTCGATATCCGATAACCGGTTTTGGATATATTGATAAAAGTAAAACCCGAAAAATCGTTAAATATTTTTGCTAACTTGGGCACTTCTCTACCAATTATGTTGAAAGTTTAGCAGCATGTAGATATTTATATAAAGCAATCTTCGGTAAACTTTTTGATACCCGAAACCCGGTTTTTGAGATATCGTCGAAAATGTTAAATTTTACAAAAAAAATTTTTTGACCACTTCTGCTATTGAACCAGTGAGAGATAGGCACAAACGCTCAAAGGCAATTTTGATGGGCGTAAAATTCCCTAAAAGGCCCCTTAAACCGATTCAGAATATTGCAAAAGGCATCCCAATAATAGACATTTGAATGACTTCTGACCGAAAAAATTCTAATTTTTCTAAATTTTAATAAAAAATTTCAAGTTCTAAATCGTAAAATATTAACAATATATCTTGACACTGACGTTGCATTGAATTTAAAATATCAAAAAACCAACGAAAAGTATGAAAACCACTAAAACTTCGGTAAAGTTATCATTCAATATTTTGGGAGAATTAGTGGTTTCTTTAATTAATTTTTTTTATATGTTTGTATTGTTGGGATAACTGTACTAAATTTGTGTTTTAGGTCACTGACGCTTAAATAAAAGTTAGTTTAGAAGTAGTTAAATACATGTTTTACAATTTTTTTACGGTTTCTGATATCTCTCGAAAATTGCCCATATTTGCCCCTTGTACAAATTTCAATAACTTTCGTTATGTCAATCTTTCAAAATGAGGCATTCGGTTTTATACTACTGTAGTGTAGGACAATAAATTACAAAAGTGTAACACGTATGGGTAGCTGTGCCTACAAAAAAACATGCTACCGTAAAAAAGTTACGCACCAAAGTAGCTCGACATTTATGCCTCTACCTTGAAAACTAATGGGAGCACATCAAATTCAAAACCACCGAAAGTTTTGCTGTATATTAGGCTATCATTGCGTACAACCCAAATTTTAATACGCCATTGCCTCAAAAAGTTATAAGCACAAAATCACAAATATTGAAAATGGCCAAAAATAGAGTATCGCTACTTTCATTGATGATAACATTTAATATTGGTTAATGTGCTCCACCTCGCTTACATTTTTAGAACCTCCGTCTCAAATACTACACCTTGGTAAAATTTCAGAGCGATACACTGATGCCTCAAAATTTTATAGAACAAATACCAAAAAGAAAATTAAGAGTATCACTCGAAAAAGCGATAAATTCGACGTTTTTCGCCTTTCAAAGTTCTGTAAAAACTTATTGTCTACATTTTTTTCATCCAAATCTTCAGAGAAGATAGTCAATACGTAAAACTAAATATCCGTATGCTTTTTCCCCGCTTTAATTCATTAACCGATGTGATAGGGGTGTAAAAGTAGGTCGCCTCCCAGTTGGTGCACCCTGGGTAACGCTAAATGACCTACATAGCCTACACGGCTAGTTTCTTGTATTGCCGGTTCTACGAGAACGGTACCAGTACTTGTGCTGTACCCATCGTGCCGAAACGACCCGGGCCGTTTTCTTATATCGATCCGGCCAAGAGCAATACACTCGGGGTGATCCTGTCTGACATATAGGCAGGGCTACACCTCGCTACAACAACAACAACCGATGTGTAGCATCCGAGTATCCAAAAATGTAACACTATTTGGGATATGCCCATATATTCTAAAACGTTAATAATACGATGTTTTTACTTTTTAATAAAACTATTTACCTGTGAATTATGTAACTATGTACATTTTTATTTAATAAGTCTTATTTTAGCGCAGAATTTCATAAAAAAAAATTTGAGGAGCTATAAATTTTTTCTTTTGGCAATTAATTAGCAATAAATTAGCTACTAATTCTGGCAAATTTTCAACTTGATCCGACAATTTTTCGCTGATGGTTTCGCTAACTTCAGTCTTATTTTGGCGAAAAATGTCATAAAAAAAAAAAATTGAAGAGCTATAAATTTTTTCTTTTGCCAATTAATTAGCAATAAATTAGCTACTGATTCTGGCAAATTTTCAACTTGATCCGACAATTTTTCGCTGATGGTTTCGCTAACTTCCGTCTTATTTTGGCGAAAAATGTCAAAAAAATTTGAAGAGCTATAAATTTTTTCTTTTGGCAATTAATTAACAATAAATTAGCTACTAATTCAGGCAAAATTTCAACTGATTTCGCCAACCTATCGCCGCTAAAATAAGGGACGTCATATCGGACACCAGTTGCGCATGATTAACTTTGTCAGTTATCTGATTGTTTATGGTTGGTGCTCGGCTAACATCAATTTTGAAGTGTAGAGGGGGACTGGGACCGCCTCCAGTGTCTTTCCTACTGCCGAGAGGAGTGATATCGGGCGATATGACTCCCCAACATTGGCTGGCTGCCAGGCTTTAGTGGTGGGACCACAGTTGCCTACTTCCATTTCTCGGGTATGACAGATGTGGTCAAGGACAGATTGAAGACGGCCGTGAGGTACTTAACTCCCTCAGCGCCCATATGTTTAAGGTGCACCATAGCTGTGCCATCGGGACCGATGGCTTTGGAATTTTTGGCTTTCCTGATGGCCTCTTTAACCTCTGTAGCCGTGATGGGAACGGGGGCAAAGTTTATGTGTTTGTGCGCACCCTGAAGGTTCCACTCTTGCCCTGTCCTGTGCAGGATGAGGGACATACTGTCTGCAAAAAGCCTGTGCACATTTCTTTGGTTTGTTGAAAGTCTTGGCGCCAAAGGTGGTGTCGACATTCTTTGGCGGACCCGTAGGATTGGACAGGGATTTGACTATGGACCATAACTTCCCAACACCGGTAGAGGTTACAAGACCTGAGGTGCTCCTCCCATTTGGCTTGTTTGTGCTCGTTGACAAGCCGTCTGATTTCCGCGTTGAGATCACCAATCTGTGGATCTAATGGATCGATGTTGCGTATGAGGTCACGTTCGTTGGCCAAGACTGCAGCCTCAGCTAGGAAGTTTAGCCTTATAATTTTACGCTCACCTACGTGTACATCAGTCGGAATGGGAAGATCACCAAAGGAGCTCTCCGCGAATTCCATAAAGCCAACCCAGTTAGCCTTTTTGAAGTAACGTATGATCCTTTCTCCGAGGTTATAAATCCGAGGCACGATCGAGGGACAGGATGATTGGCAGATGGTCAGATGCCAAAAGCCACCATCGGGTGCCGGTTAATGCTGTTAATAATAGTTAGGTCCGGGGAGCTACTACAATTAACTACCATCCTTGTAGGGGCGTCTTCATTCACAGTGCAGAAAGTCGAAGCGTCAATTTACTCGGCTAATTCCCGTTCCGAGGTTATAAATCCGAGGCATGATCGACGGACAGGATGATGGGTAGATGGTCAGATGCCAAATCCACCATCGGGTGCCAGTTAATGCTGTTAACAATAGTTAGGTCCGGGGAGCTACTACAATTATCTGCCATCCTTGTAGGAGCGTCTCCATTCACCGTGCAGGAAGTCGAAGCGTCGTTTTGCTCGGCTAATTCCCGTCCTCTGCCATCTTCAGAAAGGCGTGAGTGCCACATACCATGGTGGGCATTAAAATCGCCCATACACGGAGGGATATCTATGGATCGAACATCCATAATTATATAATATATACATTAAATAAAAATTGATATTTCTGTCCCATCAATGAATATGGATGTTTCATCAATGCTTTTTTGATAAATCACTATTGAAATGGTATCCATATAAACTATTGATAAATTCTAAATAGTTTAAAAAAACAAAATTTTATATAATTTGATATCTGGTTTCAGTGAGACTCGAACCATGCTCCTCTGGCACGTTAGCCCAGTATTCTACCATTCGGCTACGGCATATTATACAATTTTTAGAAAAATGTTCAATGATAAGAAATTTAAAAAATTTTGAATTTAAAAAAACCGCTCCAACAAGTTCTAACATTGTTAGAAAATCCATAGTAAAAATTTATGAACTATTATGATTATGCGTCCCAGAAAAATTTACATTTCGTCCATATATATTAATACGCTGTCTCTACCATTATTACTATGCAGTAAATATTGATATGGATATACCGACAATAGAAATTCATATCACGACCATAGATATTGACATGCCGTTCAAATATATTAGTATTCTATCCATAAATATAAAAAATAGTACATCATATCGAAATGGTTGACATGTCATTTTACTTTTTATTGGGAGCAAATAATATTTGATAACTCGCTCATTCTGAATGAATATTGCATCAAACTCGGCGCTATCAATAGTGATATTGTCACAACATTCAATGCATTTTTCTCAGTGTAATGATACGGTTATCGCCACAATGAACCGCACTAAGGTCGGGGCGATAACTTCTGGAAGAGCAGGTGATGGGAGGGATGTATATATTTATTAGCTCGAGATTAACATCTTCGACACTCTAAGGGAGAGTCTCTTTGGTCGGTGTTGATAAATTCCCTATACTGCACAGTTTGGTGGACTAGGAACGCGAGACCGTCCGTACGGTCGTGCCGGAAAACGTGGTGGCCCCCACTCGCACGGAGATCCGAGAGCCAAGTTTCGTCTCCTGAATTGCAGCGATTTTGATTTTATGGTGATATGATGGTGTTGTTTTGAAGGTGATTAGATATAGTTTAGGCGTGTCGCCGGGGGGTCAAAGTACAGATTGCTCTATGGAGACTCAAAGGGTTAGGTTAGGTTCAAGTGGCTGCCGCAGAGGCACACCTAGGCCCGTTGTGATACCACCAACACTAGGAAAGTCAGTTCCGGGACCCTGCCATATGGAAAATCCCGGTTTTAACGGAATTCTCCACATAGCAGAATCCCGGGACTGACCTTCCTATACCGACACCGTTACTCCTCCTCGAACCATTTAGATGACTTGATGAAGGCCATCAGGTCCTTTATGTCCAGCTCCGTGACCTGGCGTAGGCTGACCAGGAAGGGAACTCCCAAAAAGCGCATTTTCGCGCCACTTAAAGCCGGGCAGTTGCAGATGAGGTGCTCCACTGTTTCCTCCTCCTCATCTTCCTTACAACTCCTACAGCATCGTCGGTAGGGCACACCAAGTCTTTCTGCGTGCCTACCAATGAGGCAGTGCCCAGTTAATACGCCTATTAATATGGAGATTTCTCTTCTCCTTAGGGCATAAATTTGTCTTGATCTTTTATGATCCCATTTCGGCCAGGTTTCTTTAGATATCCGGCATCCTGGAGATTGCAGCCATCTTTCGTTGGCTTGACGGAGTGTGTACTCCTTCAGCATAAGCTTGCATGTGGCAAACGGCATACCTAAGCGCTCTTTATTGCGAGTTCGTCTGCCCTGCAATTTCCCTCAATGTCCCTATGCCCCGGGACCCATGTGAGGTTAACGCGATTCTGTTGGGTCATCTCTTGTAGAGATCGACGACAGCTGAGCGTCAGTTCAGAGTTGAACGAGTAAGAGCCAAGGGATTGGATGGCCGCCTGGCTGTCGCTGAATATAAAAATGTCCTGTCTGATAGTGTGTTGGTCTATCCAAGCCGCGGCGTCCATGATTGCTGAAACTTCAGCCTGGAAGACACTGCAGTGATCAGGTAGTCTGAAGGAGAGCTCAAGGTTCAGATCCTTTGAATAAACCCCTCCTCCAACTCTGCCGTCTAACTTCGAGCCATCAGTATAAATGGAAGTGCCGCCATGAGTGGCGGGACTCCGATCCGTGCTCTCCCATTCTTCCCTGCTGGGAATGTTGATTTTAAAACCGCTATCTCCGACTGTTGTGGTCGCACAGCGATCTGTGCTCAGCGGAAGAAAGCTATAGGATCCCAAAATACAGGCGTGTCCAGTAGTGCTTGCGCCCCAGCCGGACGTTTCCCTTAGACGTAGAGCCGATGCTGCTGCTACCCGGTGCCCTTCCAGAGCGAGTGGCAAAATGCCAAGAATGGCCTGGAGTGCTTCATTGGGCGTTGTTCTTAACGCACCGCTTATACAGATCATGCAAGATCTGTGTACTTTACCTAGTAGATTAAGGTTGGTTGCCTTGCTCAGCGCAGGCCACCATACCACAACTCCATAGAGCATGATTGGTCGAATGATTGCAGTGTAGATCCATTTACATATTTTCCAATGGCTCTTTTGCACGTGTAGAGTGCAATACACGCTTTCTTCTGGCGCTGAAGAACATTCTCCTTCCAGGTTAGTTTCCTATCCAGAACTGTGCCCAAGAACTTGGCTTTGTCAGCCAAGTACAGGTGCACGTTATTCAGTTGTGGTAGTATTAGCGGTGGTATCTTATAGCGGATGGTGAAAAGGACCAGTTCTACTTTTCCCGGGTTGATGCTCAGTCCGCAGCGCGAGCACCATGAGGAAACCTCTCGCAGTGCTACTTGCATCAAGTCGCACAGGGTTTGTGGGAATTTGCCCCTATATACTATAGCTAAGTCGTCTGCATATGCCACTACCTTCCCGCCCCCCCCAGCTTGTGTCTCGCAGCATCGAGTTGACAGTGAGGTTCCATAGAAGCGGGGAGAGAACACCACCCTGAGGCGTTCCCCTTGTGACATAGCGTGATAAGTCAACCGAGCCCAGTGATAAAACTATTCTTCTACCCCATAGCAGTTGATCAATAAGTCCAATAAGAGACCTGCTTATGCCCAGACTTGTTAAAGCGGTGTTTATAGCATCAGGGCTTATGTTGTTGAAGGCTCCTTCAATATCTAAAAAGGTCACAAGACAGCACTCCTTTTCATAAAGCGATTTTTCAATATCAGAAACTAGGCTGTGAAGCGCAGTTTCTGTAGATTTTCCTTTGGTGTATGCATGCTGATAGCTACAGATCAAGTTGCTATCAATAGTAGAGGAGAGGTAGTCATTTATTATCCTCTCGAAGGTTTTGAGCACAAAGGATGAGAGACTGATCGGCCTATAGTCCTTGGGCTCGTAATGAGACGCCTTCCCCGCCTTAGGAAGAAACACTACCGTGGCACTTCTCCAGGAGCACGGAATGTAGCTAAGAGCCAGGCAGGCTGTATAAAGAAATACCAGCCATTTGGCTGATGTCTCCAGCGTGTTTATGAGTTGTGCGGGAATAATCCCGTCTGGCGCGGCAGCCTTGAATGGTTCGAAGCTTTTAACCGCCCACCTAACCTTTTCCTCCGTGATGGGTATGTATACAGCCAGGTTTGTTGTAGGTGCTGGGGGTTCCTCATGCAAGTTCCCTGGGAAGTGCGTATTCAAGAGCAGCTCTAGAGTTTCCCTCTCCGTTCTGGTCCAGGATCCGTCAGGTTTGCGCAAATAGCTTGTGGCTGTTTGAGTTTTTGAGAGCACTCGTCTAAGTCTCGCTGTATCGCCGACATTTTCGACCCCAGTGCAGAAATTTCTCTACGATGCTCTCTTCGCCTGCCTCAGAGCTTTTTTGTAGGCCCTGAGTTTAACTTTATATTCGAGCCATTGAGTCTCCGTGCCAAGGCTCTTGGCCTTATTAAATTGTGTCCTACATGATTTACGGAGCGAGTCCAGGTCGTAGCACCACCAATGCGGCCTATGTTTACCGCGTGGTTTGGCACTGGGTAAGCCTGCTCTAGGGCATTCGAGAGCGCCGTTGTAAAGATCTTTACCAGATCCTCCAACTCTCCTACTGATGAGGGGACTTGTGGGGGCAGTGCTGGCAAGTCCCTAGATAGTATTTCATTGTGTAGCTGCCAGTTAGTGTTACGTGGGTTGCGTTCATAACCGGCTACTCAACAGAGAAGTCTAGAACTAATTCTACGTACCGGTGGTCGGAGAATGAGTGTTCATCGAGAACGCGCCATTTTCTGACCCACTCATAAGCGCCTCCGCTGCAAATAGTGAGATCTATGACCTCCCTAAGGGTTTTAGTAATAAACGTAGGTTCGTTACCCACGTTGCAAACTACCAGGTTAGTTGTTAACGAATAATCAAACAACGACTCTCCTCTAGCATTGATATCGGAGCTTCCCCACTGGACGTGATGAGCATTGGCGTCTGTTCCGATAATAAGATGACCCATGGAAAAATTTGCCACCAGGTCTTTTACCTCCCTCTGTGGCGGAGGTTCTTCGGCGTCGTAGGGCATATAGACCGACGCCATCGTCAGACTGGTACTGTCGTCTGTTAAACTGGCAGCTTGGCGTGGCCGAGATCCTACTAACTGTGGCAGTATCGACATTAGTGCGCTCAGGACTTGCTGCTATCACTGTGACGTTGAGGTCTTCCCCGTCCAGCAGGCTGTCTCCCATCTCCGAGCTGTTCACTCAAAAAATAAAAGTGATTTTTCGTCTTCTTCTTGGAGACTCGAAAAATTAAAATTATTTTTTTCATCTAATACTTGGAATCGATAGGACTATCGTGGGAGATATCACATACAAAATTTGGTTCCGATTGGAAACACTTAAGGTGTCGCAGGGGGTAGTCTGAACTTTAGCACCCCCTGTGACACGCCTTAGGCGTTTCCAATCTCACCCTAGTGTATATGTACATATATATTAGACAACTGCATCCATCCAAAACGGCAAATGAATCATTCATATTGAATTTGAATTGAATTGAATTGGCTTTGCTTTGCTTTGCTTTGAATTTGAATACCTGGCTGTTTGAAAAAAATGTCTACTTTGAATATTCAAAAAATTTCAAACGAAATTGAATTCATATTTGGACTTTTTTTTTTTTAATCATTTAATCTATGAAGATATCCCAACAATCATTTCTATGAAAGTTTTTAGAATTGAATGTTGGATTGTAAATTTGAACGTTTAGTCCTCTTTAATAAAATGCAACTGCTCGCGCTTGACGTCATATAAGAACTCTTTTATATAATCTCACTTTAAACTGTACAACCAATATACATTCTTTATATGTACAATATATTACACGCACACACAGGTGATATCTATGTCTCTTAACATACAAGCTAGAACGAATGCTCTAGTATATCAACAATTTGACTATAAAGAGAAGGAGACAATACTTAAACTAACGGCTAGTATATACATTAACCCTTTGGTCCATACTAATAATACATTTATACGAGAGTTAGCTTGCTACAATTCGGCCAACCTGACAACAAGATCCCCTGATCTGAGGGTTTTTTCAAATTTATACATTTATTTATTTAACCAGGGGCGTATATTAGCGGCAGCCCACACACCTTTATATGGTATCCTAGACTGCTGGAAACCTTCTACATCCTCCAAGACGTATCGGTCATTACGTAAAACTTTAGATATTTTGTAAAGCCCTTTAAATTTGGAAATTAGCTTTTTACTTACGCCTGCAGTTGAGTCGAAATTTTTGATTAAAACATAGTTCCCTTCTTCGTACTGGTTCGAAGCCCGGCGTTTGCTGTTAACATATGCATTATTATAGGATTGCAATCGTGTTTCATTTTCCGAGGCCTGTGTTCTAACTTCTTTATGACTTTGCTGAGCAGGCGTTGCTCCTCTTAACAGCAGATCTACAACTTTACCCCGTTGTTTAATTCCAAAGAGCATTACGCTTGGGTATTGTTTAATCGTTCTGTGAACGCTATTATTCAAAGTATATTCAACGGTGTCTACTACATTGTCCCAGTGAACATTTTGATCGGTATCGCATAATTTAGCTATCATTGGGGCACGGCTTCTATTCACCCTCTCTACCTGGCCATTCGCTTGAGGCGAACCTGTTGCTACCTTGATGTGTTGGATATTTTCCGATTCTAAAAACTGCGCAAAGTCTTTCGAGGTAAAACAGCTATCTCTGTCTGATATAATTGTTTTCGGTTTACTACATGAGCGGAAATAATCTTTAAGAGCGCTAATTACTTCTCTCGTGTTAGTTGTCTTCGTAGTATAGAGTCTGACAAACTTTGTACACGAGTCCATAAATGGTCTACGTGTATTAGCTCAAATGGATCGCTTGCTTATGGAATAGTATGCAAAAATCCTTCTTCCCTACCCTGCTTTGAAGACAACACTATACACTTTAAACAATTCCGTACGTGAACTGCTGTTTTTTCTCTCATTTTCGCAAACCAGTAATTTTTTGATATAAGCTCCACTGTTTTATCAATACCAACATGGCCCATTTCATTGTGATACTTGAAAAGGACGTGCTTTTCCATCTCCTCTGGAACGCAAAAAAGGATTTTTCCGTTATTAACTTTCCTGTACAGCACCCCATTTCGCATATATACTATGCTCGCTAACCTGTAATGAATCACGCAGTTCTTTCAACTTTTTATCTCTCGCCTGACACACAATTAAGTTTTCCTCAAAAGTGTTCGTATCCACGACCAGTATGTTGTTGATACGACTCAAGGCGTCAACATGTTGCATCCGTGTGCCGGATCTATGCTCCAACGTGTAGTCGAAATTTTGGAGCTCCAATGCCCACCTGGCTATTCTTGGATTAAGTTCTTTTTTATTGAGCGTTAAAGTCAGAGAATTGCAATCTGTAATTATCTTGAACTTAAGTCCTTGCACACAGAATAATTTTCATGTTGAATCAACACTTTTTTAACACTTTTTCAGGTTATTATTTTTCAACACTATTGCTCAGGTTGTTTTAACATGAAGCTGGTTTTTAACTGTTCCTACATGTTAGATCAACATGAAGGAACAGTGTGAATTTAACATGATCACAAAGGTTTGAATCAACATGATTTCCTGTTGATACAACATTATTTTTCTTGTTAAATCAACACGATCAGACATGTTAAATTAACAATATACTATGTTGAAATAACACTTTCGTCCTGTTAAATTTACACGATCTATCATGTTAATTTAACAGGTATTTATTGTTAAATTAACCCTTAAAATAAAACACCTTGTTTTTGATTTTTTTAATTTTTACTTAGTTAATTCATTTATCGAAAACCATTAACATACATATTTTCAGATATGAAAGAATATAATGCTTGTTTAATTTATTAACACTATCTGTCATGTTAATTCAACATGTTTATATTGTTAAATCAACACGATCTATCATATTAAATTAATACGATCATGTTAAATTAACACGATCATCATGTTAAATTAACACGATCTATCATGTTAAATTAACACGATCATCATGTTAAATTAACACGATCATCATGTTAAATTAACACGATCTATCATGTTAAATTAACACGATCATCATTTTAAATAATAAAAGTACACATATGTACTTACATATACATATACTTATTTTAATCCAATCATTGGCAACTTCTGCATCGAAAACAGCAACAACAAGCCCCAATCTGAAAATTGAATAAAAATTGGTTCATTGAAAGCTCTTTAAATTATCCAAGCGATTGTAAAACTGGTAGCACACGTCCAATTAATGTAGGGATAAGTATCAAACGATGCCTTTACTACCCGGTATCCATAATCCTAAAGCGCTTCCATGGTATTTATGTATAGTGCGCGTTGTTTTTAACCTACCCCGACATTTTTGGACGTGTTTTAGCAGGAAGCGTTTACAAAATATGAAAAATAACACAAATTACTTACCCAAAACATTTGCAAAACTTCACAACTTATTCGCAAGTTAAGAAACTATAAATTTCACAATATATTAATTATTTGTAATATCTACAACTTTTCATCAAGTCGGTATCTACACACTGACTTAAATTCTGCTCTTTTGAGAACAATTCTGTTCACAAGCTTTGATGGGGAACAGATGGCAGTCGAAAACAACACTTGTTCATGTTAAAACAAACCGAATTTAGTGTAAGGGATACACACTAATGTAATTCTAATGCAGAAGTACTTCATGTTATTTTAACCATCCGCTTCATGTTAAAATGTTCGTGTTGATTTTCCGAAATTGTTTTTGTTTTACGTACAAGAGGTGTTCATGTTGATTTAACATGAATCATGTTAACTAAAAATGTAAGAAATTTTTCTGTGTGTGGAGATATACTCGGAAGCGCTGGAGTGCATAGATAATTGATAATGTTTCTAGCTCGAAGCTATGATACTACGATTCTGCTTCACTGGAAAGTTTTGAAAAATAAAATATTGGGTGCATTTTATTGTCAGCCTTTCGCTGCATCAATATTGACCCGAACCCCAACGAACTCGCGTCGCAATGCTACTCCGTTTCGTCTTTTGGATCATAAATCGCTAGGATTGGCGACTCCAATAATTTCTGCTTTAATAACTCGAAGCTTTTCATTTCCTCACTACCAAAACTAAATTTCCTGTCTTTTCGCGTTAAATCATGCAAGGGTTTAGCTATTATGGAAAAGTCTTTGACAAAACGCCTCAAATAAGAACAGAGGCCTAAGAAACTTTGCACCGCATGTACCTTCGTTGGTATCGGAAAATTTTTTTTGCTTCCAGCCCCTTATCATCAGCTTTAATGCCATTTTTCGAAACTGTGTAGCCTAAATATTTTACCTCATTTTGAAATAACTCACATTTATCCACTCTTAACTCCAAATTGTTATCAGCCAATTGTTTAAAAACTTCAATCAATATTTCGAAATTTCTTTTAAATCTTTTGTAGCGATCATTATATCGTCTAAATAAATTATGACAATGTGTTTTTTGAGAAAAATTTACCTACGCGCTGCAGGAACCAGACAAGCCGACATATGTTTCGATGATACTGGAGTTACATCTCTTCAAGGACTTTTCTTCCCGGCTTTTTTTTTTAACCATATCTGGAAATATTTTATTTACAAAACGTTGGAATATCGATGGTGCATTTGCATGCATCGACACGTGGAAAAATCCATTTTTCAAATCCAAGTTCGTAAAAATTTCTTTACCCGACATCCTATCCAGCAAATCATCTATTAACGGAATAGGATAATTGTCTTTGGCTGTTACTTTATTAAGTGCTCTATAATCTACGCACATTCTAAGATCGCCGGTCTTTTTACGAACCAGTACGATCGGCGACACAAATTCCGACTCACTTGGCCTTATTATTTTCTTTTTTAAATAGTCATCTAACAACTTTTGTAACTCATTCTTTTCGGTGTATGACAACCGTCTTGGGGGACAACTAAAAGGCTTTGCATTTTCAACAAGTAACTTCATTTCGCTTCTTACTTTTGGTTCATCAGAGCGTTGATTATTGTTAACATAATATTTCATAAAAATTAATTTTTCACTAATTTTCAAATTCGGCTTCTGGTCATCTACATTACAAATTAGCAAAAGCTGTTTGGTAAAATTTTCTTCGTCTTTTTCATTAACCTCATAACTTGAATAATCAATTACTTCACATAATTTCTCAACATAACATTCATTTTGGTTTGGACTTAAGACATCTGTACTTTCACTCTCTTTATTTACATCACAATTTGTTTTATTGCTACTTTCAGTGCAGTTAACTAACGATACATTTTCTGAATTATTGGTAACTATATTATCTTTTTCAATATTGGTCGCTCTAACTAACTTAAATTTGCAAACCTCTCAGAAATCTCTGCCCAACACAGCCTTATAACGCATAGTGCTATCGTCAACTATTACAAAATTTATTTGAAAAAGGTTATAATTTATTTTGACAAAACATAAAAACTTTCCATAAGTTACAATTTTCTCATTATTTAAACCGAAATAAAAAGTATTTAATTTTGATATGTGATCTGCGACCAATTTTCCGTTCACGCATGATTGCTTTATAAAGCTGATTGGGCTTCCCGTGTCAATTAAACATTCTAAAGAAAAAGAAATATTTGTAGGATTTTTAATAATAAAATGAAATAATCTTACATATTCATCCACTAAATGGACACCCTTTTTTTGTCGCAAACTGCTGCCCGGTGGTTCTTGCTGCCGCACACGTAACACACTCCCAGTTCTCTCGTAGGCTTCCAGCATTCCGCTGAAAGATGTCCTCTGATATTACAATTGAAGCACCTCAAATCGCGTGAAACTGCTTCTAATTTTGCTGTAGTTGACGTTGTTGCTCTGGGTTTGATTTCCACCTTCGCGAACGCTTTCAGCAGCTGTGCCTTTGTGGTATAGCATTGTAGGTATGCCTGATGTCTTAAACGATAGTCGCTTATGCCTTCTATAGCATACTCGACGATTTCTTCCTCTTCGAGCTGCAAAGGGTTTGCCAGCATCAATTTATCGTTGAAGTAATGTGCGAATTTCTCGCCAAACTTCCACTTTCTTGCCTCTAATTGGCGGCGCAACATGATACGATTTTCTTTAATGTCGAACACTTCGCTCATCTCACTCAATATGGTGTCAACTTTTTCACTAACCAACGTTGTTTTACTTTGCAGCCAATTTTGCGCGTTGCCCTTCAATTTGCCTAGTAATAGCACACGCTGCTCGTTTTCTGTGATTTCGTATGTTTCCACGATGCTTTTAAATTGGGCTACCCACACATTAAAATTGAGGCCTCCGTCGTATTCTTGCAGCAGATTTTTTAATAAACTAATGGCGGCGATATACCAACAGGTTATCATAACCTCTAACGAGATTTTTAGCTGAGCTTCTCTTTCCAACTTGTGGTGTGTTGCTTTTTGAGTTTTTCCTACAAGTTGGCGGGACCTACAGTTTTTTGCCGACTCCGAACGGCACTTGCAAAGCAAATGAATTTTTTGCTGAGAAGCTTCTCATGGCAGAAATACACCCGGAGAGTTTGCCAAACTACTGCCGAGGGGCGACCCCGTTTAGAAAAATTCTTTTCTAAATAATTTTTGATGTTACTTTTGCCGGGCATCGATCCGCCACGACTTGGTGTAGAAGGCCGAACACTTAACCGCTACACCACGGCGGCCGCCGTGTGAAATTTTTGGCTGCGCTGCAGGGGCTCTAGTTGCAGTATTGTTTGCAGTATTGTAGTTGCGCAACAGAAGGTTCTCCCTTTCTAATATTTGTTTCTCGCGACGTAACAAGTCGGCCTCCCGCTTTAGCATCTCAACCTCAGCTCGCTGCTCTGCTTGCGCTGCGTCGCCGCTGGCTACTTGTCGAAAATCTGCAACATCATTTTCTTCTTCTCGGTCAGAATCATTGTCATGCGCATTGGATGGGCATGTTTCGTGGTGTGTGTTGACTTTTTTTTTTTTTTTTTTTAATATATATATAAAAACTTTATTAACAAAGACAATTGATTGTACAATAAATACAAGCATATATCTGAGCAATTACATAATTACATAGTACGGTACCTCTGCGCCATATAGGCTTGATAGAGGATATCTGGCTTGTACAAGTGTTAGGTTGGAAAACATACATACATATATAAAAATAAAAAATATAAATTTAATGATAAATAGTTACTTAGCATTACTCTGAGGAATCATTTAAGACTTCTGATGGCATTTACCTCGTCTTTCTGCAGGTAGATCGGTGAGCCGTACGATGAGCGAGCTTTTGTTACCGCTTGACGGCAAGTCAAGGGACCGTAACCAAGCACGAAGCTCCACCATGCTATAGCAAGACAAATCCTGCAGTACTGCATTTTGTTTTGTACAGTCAATTTCAACGTTCAGTTTTTTTTTTTTCAACGCCAATTATTTAACGCCACTTTTCTTTATTATTTCGAGCACTTTTTATTTCGTCCAATAAAATTTTAATGTTTTTTCGCTTACTATTTTACAGCGCCTATTATTTCACATTACTTTTCTAAGTTATGTATTTCGAACGCTTTTTATTTTGTAACTTATGATTTCGCACAGTTTTCAGTTAGTTTACGTCAATTATTTTTCACATCGCTATTATTTTCCATTTTCCATTTTCAATCATTTTACTTGTTAGTAGGCGAATTAAGTCAATTTAAACTTTGTTAACAAAAGAAACAAAAAAATGGCCGGCGTGGGACAGACTCACTTCTGAGTATTATAGTCCTCTTTAATAAAATGCAACTGCTCGCGCTTGACGTCATATAAGAACTGATTTATTTAATCTCACTTTAAACTGTACAACCAATATACATTCTTTATATGTACAATATATTACACGCACACACAGGTGATATCTATGTCTCTTAACATACAAGCTAGAACGAATGCTCTAGTATATCAACAATTTGAATAGTCAAGGAGACTATACTTAAACTAACGGCTAGTATATACATTAACCCTTTGGTCCATACTAATAATACATTTATACGAGAGTTAGCTTGCTACAAACGCTACATGGGCATTTCATACATCTATCTTCCAGTCTGAACAAAAGTTGTTAATTTTTCTGTTAAAAAACATATCGTCGGTGATTCTGCAAAACGACGTAACGGGCATTTTCAAAACGGTGTATGCGATATTTCAGTTTGGCAGTTTTGCAGATACAAATTATAAAATTTTAAGACAACTCCGATCATGGTCGATTCTTTTAATGATTTTTCAACGCAAATTTAGTTTTCTTGAGAATAAAGGAACAAGTCTTAATTGCAAGGGCTATAAAAGTGTTTGTCACAAACGTCGTTTACGCGGTCTCTTAGATGCCCGATTGGTGGTTTTGCATAATCACCGACGATATCCATATTTGTATATTCCCATATTTGTATACAGATTGTAATAAATACTTTTACTAGGGGTTTTTCAAGAATTGAAATATTTCAGGATTGCAGTGGTATTTATTGCAGCCAACTTAACCAAGAACTTTTAGCCAGATGTATTTCTAACCCTCACAAAGTTCAAAACTCTACAATTATAAGTAAAATACACCCATTTAGGTTCTATAAAGCCGAAATTACTAATACTCTACATCTTTATAAAAAAAAATATGTGAAATTGTAAGCTGTGTAGCCAATATATTTGTTTTGAATCACAATGAATAAAATTATTTTCATTCATTCATTCATATTATTTTTTTTTTAATTTTGAAAATTTTTGGCAAAGTGAATATTTAAAATATAAAATATTCAAGGCTGAGTTTTTTGTTCTTCAAATGGAAAATTCATATTTACTGTATTCTATTGTACTCAAAGTTTGAATCCATTCATGCAGGGGTCTAGTATATATATGGAAAAAACACAAAAGACTGACTAGTTGGGCCTGGTGCACCAACTAGTTATAAAGTACTTTTTAACTATCTGCTTTTGCTGCAGGGTATTTATTTTAACACA
Organism: Campiglossa producta; assembly: GCA_964058755.1. Taxonomy (NCBI): domain Eukaryota; kingdom Metazoa; phylum Arthropoda; class Insecta; order Diptera; family Tephritidae; genus Campiglossa; species Campiglossa producta. The sequence continues at coordinate 32,820,336 of CAXKVI010000004.1, forward strand.
TTCAAGAAGTTTCAAGCCTGTAGCTTCAATGGAAGTGTTTTTAGGCGCTCTCTCGATCTGTCACTGTGCACCGATAGATTTAAAATAAAATCCTTTTATATTCAATTTTATCATGATATAATATGCGCGCTTATTCTTCTTTTCCAGGCTTGGCGTTGCCAACCGTTCACAATGTGAGCAAGCATTACAGAAAACAGGTTGGAGCTTGGAGCTTGCAGCTGCTGTGTTATTAGAAAGTACTTCATAGAACTCTAAGAATTTCCAAATTTTCAAAATACTCTGTATATCACAAATCCATCATTCCTTAAGGCATCACATTTTCGTATTTTTAACGTTGAAGTAATATTTCCCTTCCGCGTTGAAACAGTATGTATTAAAAAAAAATCGAAACCTAATAATCATCGAATATAAGAAAACATAGAAAACTGTTATCTTAACTAACCGTCTCTTTTATGGAACAAAAACATTGATATATGAAATACTTGATGTTAAAGCTGAAAAATCTAATATTCTGATTTATATTTATTATTAATATATTAACCTTGGGGTAATAATAATAAATTTATTAAAAAATATAAAAAATGCTGATAATTTATGGGACATTCCATCGTGACTCGAGAGCTTAGTCAACTTTGATTTAATAAACTGAAATTGTTATGAAATATATTTATCGACATGGATAAATATGCAATACAATAAATGCATAAAAAAAATTGGCGAAATAACAACAAATAGCTTTATAACTACTCAGTAAGTGAGTGTGACTCCTGGGACACCGAAAAATCCCTTTGTGAGCACGAAAACGAATTTTAGCTTTACAGTTGAACTTTGAACTAAAATTTGTATATGATCGAAAGTACATACCACATAGTACCATATTATTTAAAAAGAAGATCAGTATTAGCTTTTAGAAACTTCTTACAAAGGTTAAAGAGTGTGACTCCTGGGACGTGATACAATTTTTAAGTTTTTTCAGTTTTATAGATGCAGTTCGCTAAAAATGTATCTATGTAACTGGTTACCCCTAACCCATGATAATAAAAATGACTTTATTGTAAAGTTCTGTCAGAGCAGTGGGAGTTTATGGCATTTTAAAAATTTGGTACTTTTCCTCTTTTGGGTGGAATGTCCCTTTTAATTAAAATTAGTTAGCTATATAACAATTGAAAGATGTCCACATCACATTATCCAGAAAACATTTGCTACGGTTAACACAATGTTAAAACTGAATATATATATTTTTATGTAAAGTTAAGCTTCTAATGCATTGTTATTGCATGTATGTAGGTACTATGTCTAATAAACATTGTTTATAGAATACACTTTTAAGCCTATTTTTTCTTTATCATAGACCAAAATGCTTGCAATTAAACGAGAGTATATTATGCATGTATGTTGGACTACAAAAATTTACAAATAAAACATAAATTAATGTCATCATTTATTGGCGCTTAACCGCCTAAGCGATTTTGGCCGTCGCCTATCAAAGCACGCCAGTCATTCCTTTTTAGCGATAACTGACGCCAATTGGAAACCCCAAGGGAGTTCAAGTCATCCTCCACCTGTTGTTTCCATCTCAGTCGAGGCCTCCCCCTTCCTCTGCTGCCGAATTCGGGTGACGATTGGAAAACCTTCTGGGCTGGAGCTTCTTTGTCCATTCGCATGACGTGACCCTGCCAACGGAGCCTTTGGACTTTAATTCGCTGGACTATGGTCAGATCTGCGTAAAGCTCGTACAGCTCATCGTTAAATCTCCTTCGATACTCGCCGTCGGCATCACGGGAAGGACCATAAATCTTCCGGAGAACTTTTCTCTCAAATACTCCAAGGGCCATCTCATCTTCTCTTGACATTGTCCATGAATCTGAGCCATACATCAGGACAGGTATGATGAGAGACTTATAGAGCGTGATCTTTGTTCTTCGAGAGAGGACTTTACTTCTCAATTGCCTACTCAGTCCAAAGTAGCACTTGTTCGCAAGAGTGATTCTCCGTTGGATTTCTAGACTGATATTATTTTCGGTGTTAATGCTGGTTCCCAAATAGACGAAGTCCCTCACAGTTTCAAATTTGTAACTTTCAACAGTGACGTGGCTGCCAAGGCGCAGGTGCGCCGATTCTTTCTTTGATGACAGCAAATACTTCGTCTTGTCCTCGTTGACCGCAAGACCCACTTTTTTCGCTTTCTTATCCAGTCCAGAGAAGGCAGCGCTTACGGCGCGGTTGTTAAGGCCAATGATATCAATATCATCGGCATACGCCAGCAATTGCACGCTCTTGTAATAGATTGTACCATTGCGGTTTAGCTCTGCTGCTCGAATTATCTTCTCCAGCATCAGGTTGAAGAAATCGCACGAAAGGGAGTCGCCCTGTCTGAAGCCTCGTTTGGTTTCAAATGGCTCAGAGAGGTCCTTCCCGACTCTGACGGAGCTGTTAGTATTGCTCAACGTCATTTGGCAAAGCCGTATAAGCTTTGCAGGGAAGTCAAATTCAGACATGGCGCATACACGCAACTCCTTTTTGCGCTGCCAAAGCGGCTTTGAAATCGACAAAGAGATGGTGTGTGTCGATTCTTTTATCATGGGTCTTCTCCAGGATTTGGCGTATCGTGAAAATCTGGTCGATGGTAGACTTACCAGGTCTAAAGCCACACTGATAAGGTCTAATCAGCTTGTCTACGATGGGCTTCAGTCTTTCACACAACACGCTAGAAAGAACCTTATATGCGATATTAAGAAGGCTGATTCCGCGGTAGTTGGGCGGTTAGCGGGATCCCCTTTCTTGTGGATTGGGCAGAGCACACTTAAATTCCAATCTGGAGGCATGCACTCGTCTGACCATATTCTGCATAAGAGCTGATGCATGCTTTTTACCAGCTCCTTGCCTCCGTGTTTGTACAGCTCTGCGGGAAGTCCGTCTTTTCCAGGCGCTTTGTTGTTTTTGAGCCGGGATATAGCTATCTTCACTTCGTCATAGTCAGGTGGTGCGACGACTTTTCCATCGTCAGGGATTGGGGTATCGGGTTCGACGTCTCCCTCGCAATTTAGCAGTGAGGAGAAGTGCTCCCTCCATAATTTAAGTACACTCTGTACGTCGGTTACCAGGTCGCCATTGTTGTCCTTACAGGAACTTGCCCCGGTCTTAAAACCTTCCGTCATCCGCCGGATCTTTTCATAGAATTTTCGGGCATCATTCCTGTAAGCCAGCATCTCAAGCTCCTCACACTCACGCCTTTCGGCCTCACGTTTCTTTTTTCTGAAAAGGCGTCTCTCTTCCTTCTTTGCCTCACGATAGCGTTGCCATACACTGCGGGTTGCACCCGTTCGCAACGTCTCCCTGTAGGCAGCGTCCTTTTTGTCCGTGGCAGTGCTGCATTCCTCATCGTACCAGTTGTTTTTGCGGGCTCGCTGGAACCCTATAGTGGCCTCAGCGGCGGTACGTAATGAGTGAGAGATATGCTCCCATTGCTCGGTTGCATCGTTAGGTCGAGGATTGCTCTCCGATAGCAGGTGTGAGAGTCGAGTGGAGAAATTGTCAGCTGTCTGTGTCGTGCGCAGCTTCTCGACGTCAAACTTCCGTTACTGTGCGCACTTTCTTTGCTACACAGTGGCGTGTGCGTATCTTGGCTGCAACAAGATAATGGTCCGAGTCGATATTGGGACCACGCAGGGTACGCACGTCCAGAACGGTGGAGCTATGCCTGCCGTCGATCATGACATGATCAATCTGGTTTCTTGTTCTTTGATCAGGAGACAGCCAGGTGGCTGGGTGTATTCGTTTATGCTGGAACCTGGTACTACTGGCGACCATATTGCGAGCAGCGGCGAAGTCAATCAACCTAGTGCCGTTGGGGGATGTTATATCATGGAGACTAAATTTTCCAACTGTTGGACCAAAGACTCCTTCCTTGCCCACCTTCGCATTAAAGTCGCCGAGCACGATTTTGATATCATGTTGGGGGCAGCGATCATAAGTCTGTTCAAGTTTATCGTAGAAGGAGTCCTTCTCTGCGTCGTCCGTCTCCTCAGTCGGCGCATAGGCGCAGATAAATGTTATGTTGAAAAACCTCGCCTTGATGCGGATCGCAGCGAGACGCTCGTCCACGGGGGTGAACGCTAGTACTTGGCGGCGAAGTCTCTTTCCCACCACGAATCCTACACCACGCGCTTTGCCGCGTGTCTGGCCACTGTAGTATACGTCACAAGGTCCGATGGTCGTCTTTCCTTGTCCCGTCCATCGCATTTCCTGCAGGGCGGTGATGTCAGCCTTTGCGTTAACGAGGACATCAACCAGTCGGGCAGCGGTACCATCTCTTGAAAGGGTCCGGACATTCCAGGTACATGCCCTAATATCCTTCTCATTATCCTGTGTTCGTTTTGCCGGGTCGTCAACATTAAAGGGGGTTCTCATCCGAGGCTTGATTTTTGTTCTTTTCATTGGAATGGGTTTTTACGTGGAAGGTCCCAAACCCAGCGCACAACCCGTTTTCGGGGTGTTGGAAAAGATTTACACATTTATATAGCGAGCCGCTTGCTCCAAGACAGACGCCCGCTTACAGCCGCACCTCATGGTGTACAGACGCTGCGAAAAAGACCTCGGTGAGCCCTTAAACCAAGTATGTCAGAGTGGCCCCACCGGGGCTCCCTCTCTTTCTGCCGCGAGCCTAGGTAGCTCACGTTGCCCAGAGTGCACGAACGAGGACGCAAGAGTCGGGATTGAGCAAGGTCACTCAGCAACCACACTCCATTACACTCCATTACACTCCTTAATTAATAATAACCCTGCTAGACAGTGTTTTGACATTCATTCAGCTTTGTAATGTTGCCTTTGAAAACGTGATAGAAAATCGTGATGTAAATATAAAACAGCTGATATTTACATCACGATTTTCTATCACGTTTCCAAAAGCAACATTACAAAGCTGACTGAATGTCAAAAGACTGTCTAGCAGGGAATAATAAAATAAAATTAATGTCATATCAATCAAATCTATGACATGTTTATTTTTTACGCTCTTTGATTAATAATTGTAAATGCATTAACCTCGCACTTTAGGTGGGGTCTGTGATATGGTTCATTTTGCGAAACTAAATGTATGAGTTCTGGCGTGGATGTGAAGTAAACTAGATTATATGTATTAGACTGGCCCAAAAATTTAATATGTCGTTTTTTTTTTAAATTGTATTGATTTTCTTTTTAAGGTGAAAAAATTACTGTAATTTTTTCACATTTTTAAATTAAAGTCTAGAGGTCTATCATCGCTAGTTTAGATTTAACAGACTTTACCTCATATTTGGTATGAAAACGACAAACCATTGTTGTAAAAAACCATTTACCTGAACATATTTTGAACGCAAAAAAAGATGTTTTGGTAAATAGTGTTTTTCAACAATGATTTGTCGTTTTTATACAAAATTGGAGGTTATGTCTGTAAAATCCCAACTAGTGATGATAGACATTTTTAAATTAAAGTCTAGAGGTCTATCATCGCTAGTTTAGATTTAACAGACTTTACCTCATATTTGGTATGAAAACGACAAACCATTGTTGTAAACAACCATTTACCTGAACATATTTTGAACGCAAAAAAAAGATGTTTTGGTAAATAGTGTTTTTCAACAATGATTTGTCGTTTTTATACAAAATTGGAGGTTATGTCTGTAAAATCCCAACTAGTGATGATAGACATCTAGACTTTAATTTAAAAATCTGAAAAATTACAGTAATTTTTTTTTTCTTATCTAATTTTTTTCACCTTTCTTAAAAAGAAAATCAATATAATTTTCGAAAAAAATATAACCAGGAAAATTCTAAATAGTTCTTAACATTGCGGGGTTTCTCATTGTAATAAACAGAGCTCGGAATTTTATGTTTTTTCAATATGCCGAAAATATGTAAAAAATATTCAAAATTTATGTTGTACGTAAGGAATAATATAATACGTTTTAGTTTCGTGTTTGGATCAGCTTATATATCTCTGTCAATGTGAGATAGGATATAGCTTAGCCACCCTGGAGTCCCAGTAACTCTCTTTTGAGTCAAAATAGTATTACCAGGATTAGGGTGATTCAAATAAAAAAAAAATTGGTTCTTTTTTCGGTCTTACCCCCTGAAACTTTAGGTATAGACGAGAAAAAAAGCCTTGGAAAAAATTAGCGCTCTAACTTAACCCTTAGGGGTGGCTATTTTTTTCGCCCTTTCCCATACATTTTGTATGGGGAAAGTGGTATTTTTTTTTTTCAAAGTGAATATTCTTTCAATTTTTTAAACTTTTTTGAAAATATTTTTACATACTCTTAAAGTTGAAGCTTTGAAGCTTCCAAAATGGTAAGCCATGTGCGAATATCTTAACTATTAAAATAATTAGAGCCATTTAAAATATACAAAATTTTATACGTGTTACTGTGTGTGCAATAGTACAAAACTCAGCCATTTTCATATTGCTGTAATTATCTTAATAGTTAAGATAATCGGAAATGGTTTACGATTTTGGAAGCTTCAACTTTAAGAGTATGTAAAAATATTTTCAAAAAAGTTTAAAAAATTAAAAGAAAATTCACTTTGAAAAAAAAATGCCATTTTTCCCCATACAAAATCTATGGGAAAGGGCGAAAAAAATAGCCACCCCTAAGGGTTAAGTTAGAGTGCTAATTTTTTCCAAGGCTTATTTTCTCATCAATACCTAACTTTTTAGGGGGTAAGACCAAGTCGACATTTTTTTTGAATCACCTTAACCAGGATATTACATACCAATAAAAGCAAATATAATTATTATTTAGTTCCAAGTTAAAGCCTGTTGTGCTGTTATTACACCGTAAGGTTAGGTTAGGCTATTTTGGCTGCCCCTCTGCATGACAGATAGACTCACTTAGGCCTGCTGGCCCATTTAGTCTCTTGCCCTTTCTTCTCTAAATACTCAAAACGCTGAAGCATTTCGAAACAATCATTCAGACATTCCCTCCTAGTTTTGGCTACCGCGGAGCAAGTGCAGATGAATTGTTCCATACTTTCAATCTCATCAAATAATTTGTCGGAAAACCCATACGTCAGCGTACGTGTTAATGATGTGTAACTTGATGGTTGATCTACTGATATGATGCCTCTCACCTCTCATTACCCATCTTCTCCCTGCTTACGGATGGAGGAAACACATGACATAGAATGTTCCAAAACCAAATCGCTACCACAGTCCGCCAAGTACTGTCAATTTCGGCATCACTCCCCAAGACTTTCGGGGAGTGTTTTTGTCTTTAACAACAACAACAACAACAGAGGGACGCTTGAGGTTGATGGCGAACCTTTTTCGCTTCTAATTAATGCGAGGACAAGTCTGTCTGGACACCTCACATGTAGGATCCAGTTCCCACCTCGTATTAGCCTTTTCGGCGAAAACCGAGAGAAGCATGCATCTACTCGTAGCAAGAGGAGTAGAAATACTTATGTGGTGCAGAAATATCTGGTACGCCACTATGGCCCGGAACCGCATAACTGTTGTCGTGCACCTCGAGGCTAGGTCATTTACCGACTGTCTCCTGCCCCTGCGGGTTAGGGGTTTAGAATACGCCCGAGGTAGGCATACCAGTCGTAAGAGACGACTAATATGCACATAGGTAATGACGTGCTAACTCGATGGTTGATCTACGGATATGTCACCTCTCATTACCCATCTTCTCCTTCCTCACGGATGGAGGGATGACATGACCTAGAAGGTTCCACTGGTAATACCAAATCGCTACCAGGACAGTCGGGCAGTACCGCAAGGGAGTACCGCAGCGTACCGGGTTCATATCCGGCCAAGGACTGTCAACTTCGGCATCACTCGCCAAAACCTTCGGGTAGTGTTTTGCTGTTAACAACAACCGTCTGTCTCCAGTCGATTGCTACCTCTTTATGTTGTGTTGTTGTCCTGAAGAGAATTGATAGTCTACTTACTGTCAGAGTGAATTAAAACAGATATTGTGGTTTTCGAAAACAGAAGTTTGGTTCGAAAGACACTGCATTGGCTTCAGAGTTTATGCCGCTACCAACGTTGCCATCCATTTTGGAACCATTCGTGAAGATGGATGTGGCCTGCAAGTCCAGAGTTTCTACGTTCTCTCAATCGTGCGTCTCAGTGATCCTTATGGGAATCTTGTTGTCTAGAGAAAACGTCGGAGTGAAGTAGTAAGTTTCCGCGGATGGTCTCCAGAATATTAGTCTATCCGCCTCGGTAACAAGCAAGCCATCAGACAAATAAACTCTACCTACCCTGCATACATTAAGGTTTATTTCGAGTGCTAGGCACCATACCGTGAAACCGTATTGGAGTACCGGTCGGTCGGTGACGACCGCGGTGTACAGCCAATACCTTATTTGTGGCTTTAACCAACACCTTTTTCCCACTTTAGAGACAAAAAGAGCAGTAATAGCTTTCCTGGATCTCTCCTCGGTTGCTGTCTAGAATAACGGTATTTTCCATCGGTTGTGAGTTGAGTCTCATTCCATTTAAGAGTGTGGACATAAAAACTGGTATTTTGTGTCGCCTGGTATTATCAGGATTAACATTGAGTCCACTATCTCTTGACCACTCCACCTCGAGGCACAGTGCGGTCTGGAGTAGCTCTCATAAAGTTGGAGATGTTCACCGGGGTACCCCGAAATAAATCCCAAATGAAATAAGTCCCAAAAAAAAAAACGAAATAAGTCCCAAATATTTTCCATACAAATTGGGACTTATTTCATAATGAAATAACTCCCAATGCGTTGGGACTTATTTCATAAAATTTTGTTGGGAATTATTTCATTTTCCAGCATTAGGAGTTATTTCATATTTGTTGGGACTTATTTCATTTCTCTTAAAACTACAATTTATTATTTTTTACCATTGGGATTTATTTCATTTTCATTGGGACTTATTTCATTTCTCTTAAAATTGCAATTTAACAAGCTTTCACGCTTTTGTAACTGTTTCTATAACTGTTGTAAGGTAAGATTTTAGCAAAACAACCAACAGTCTTATTACATCGAAAGTTTTTGCGGCATCTCCGAAGACTGCAACTGATATTGTTGTGCCAATATGTTCCAAAAAGAACATATTTTCAATAACTTTGGACAACAACAATAAAACGATTTTGATCGATGACACATTTTCAATTCTACCGCTGGGGTGTTTTAAACAGTTGATTTTGATCGCCAAAAGGTCCTTTTGGTTCAAATATTGGCCGATTACTTAGATATCGACCGATAATTTTGAATTCGGTTGAGTTATCGGAATAATCGATATCTTAAATTTAAATTTAAAGTTTCATTGAATTCCAATCAGCGGTTTTCGAGTGATACGTCCACAAACATACATACATACATATTATATGTAGAGATTATGAAAAGGTAAGATATAACCCGTAAGAAGAAAAAAGAGTCGAAAGGGGAAGGGAACACGGCGCGGCGCGGCGCGGCGTCGCGAGCCGCACGCCTGAGTAAGCTTGTGCAGGGATGTGATATGTGGGCTTTTCCTACCAAAACTGGTAGGGTGTTTTCCAGTTGGTAGGATGGTAGGACGATTTGAATTTTGGTAGGTTTTTACCTTACCTGGAAGGAGAATGTTCTTCAGCGCCAGAAGAAAGCGTGTATTGCACTCTACACGTGCACAAGAGCCATTGGAAAGAAATGGGGGCTCAGCCCCAAAATATGCAAATGGATCTACACTGCAATCATTCGACCAATCATGCTCTATGGAGTTGTGGTATGGTGGCCTGCGCTGAGCAAGGCAACAAACCTTAATCTGCTAGGTAAAGTACACAGATCTTGCATGATCTGTATAAGCGGTGCGTTAAGCACTCCAGGCCATTCTTGGCATTTTGCCACTCGATCTGGAAGGGCACCGGGTAGCAGCAGCATCGGCTCTGCGTCTAAGGGAAACGTCCGGCTGGGGGCAAGCACTACTGGACACGCCTGTATTTTGGGCTCCTATAGTTTTCTTCCGCTGAGCACAGATCGATGGAAACGATGGAGCACCTCATCTGCAACTGCCCGGCTTTAAGTGGCGCGAGAATGCGCTTTTTGGGAGTTCCCTTCCTGGTTAGCCTACGCCAGGTCACGGAGCTGGACATAAAGGACCTGATGGCTTTCATCAAGTCATCTAAATGGTTCGAGGAGGAGTAACGGTGTCGGTATAGGAACGTCAGTCTCGGGAATCTGATATGTGGAGAATCCTGTTAATACCGGGATTTTCCATATGGCAGGGTCCCGGAACTGACTTTCCTAGTGTTGGTGGTATCACAACGGGCCTTTTAATACTGGCCTAGGTGTGCCTCTGCGGCAGCCACTTGAACCTAACCTAACCTACCTTTGTTCAAGTAACATCACTGGGGTCTACAAGGGTTAGTCTCATTCTTGTGCCCTTGGAAGAAGAAATTTGCATAAAAAAATGTATAATCACTTTTGATTTGGAACTTCTTATCATATATGATGGATTTTAGGAAGTTTTGGCACAGTTGTTTTCCAAAATCTGAATGCTGGATCAGGGACGAGGTTAAGAGTGCTCTATTCAGATAGTGCAGTGCTCCGTCCATTTCTTTGGACTTTTGAAATCAGTATTTTTTGTGTTAATTTTGATAGATGCGTTGAATAGTGAGCAAATTGTTTAATGCAACAGCATCCACCGAAGTAATTATGGACCCACTTTGAAGCCAAAATGCAACCTTTTAAAACTGAATGAGTGTCACAATATTACTATGTAATTGGAATATTTTTCTAACATGATTTGAAAAAACCCATATATAAAATGCCCAAGGTAGGCATAAAGGTCGTAGGTTAGGTTGAAGTGGCTGCCGCAAAGGCACACCTAGGCCAGTATTAAAAGGCCCGTTGTGATACCATCAACACTAGGAAAGTCAGTCCCGGGACCCAGCCATATGGAAAATCCCAGTGCTGTTGGGACTCTCCACATAGCAGAATCCCGGGGCTGACACTCCTAAAACCGACACCGTTACACCTCCCCGAACCATTTAGATGACTTGATGAAAGCCATCAAGTCCTTTATGTCCAGCTCCGCTACCTGGCGTAGGCTATCCAGGAAGGGAACTCCGAAAAAGCGCCTTCTCGCGCCGCTTAAAGCCGGGCAGTTTCAGATGATAAAGGTCGTAAGAGGCGACTAATATGCACATAGGTAATGACATGCTAACTCGAACCTCTCATTACCCATCTTCTCCTTTCTCACGGATGGAGGGATGACATGACCTAGAAGGTTCCACTGGTCATACCAAAACGCTACCATGACATTCGGGCAGTACCGCAGCGTACCGGGTTAATATCCGGCCAAGCACTGATAATTTCGACATCACTCCCCAAAACCTTCGGGGATTGTTTTTGCTGTTAACAACAGCAACAACAAGATCTGGACAGGAGGAAAACAATTTATGAAAAAAAATGTTGATACTGTGAAAAAATATTGGTACTATGAAGGCCATTTTGGTAGGAAAATTTCAAAGTTGGAACCCTGTTTTTGAGCACAACTTATTGCAGTGGCAAAGGGAACAGGTAAGTGTGCAAAAAGTAGTGCAGTTATTTGTTACCTTTAGGTATTAGGAGAGGTATCTAAAAATATTTAAAAATCATTTTCTGATTATTAGTACTGTGGTCAAAACAAGTCTCTGGATACGTCTCCCGACATTTTAGGACGTGTTTTAGCAGTTGACCCCTAAAGGAAACAAACACCCAATGATCTACATAGAAATGTACAAATGTTGTGTCTGATGTTTTATGTGTCTCGTCAGGGTGTCGTTCTGGATAGTTCATTGGCATCATCAAACACATCTGCGCTTGCGGCTACATCAAGCTTTGCAGAGAACATACTGAAGAGTTCTCGCCCTTGCGGATACATCAATTTGTGCAGAGAACGTTCTGAATAGTTCCTTGGCATCATCTGCCTTTGCGGCTACATCATCCCTGTCATCATCGGGTAACTTTACCCTTGTGGTTACATTGGTGTGTATTGGGAACAGTAAGGTGATTCAAATAAATAAAGTCTGGTTTTCATTAGGGCATACTTTGACAAATTCTATCGACTTTATCGAAACAAGCAACCAAATCTCGAAAAGTCGATGAAATTTAATATACAAATTTTAAATATTGAAATTTTGAGTTTTATTTCTGGAAAAATCCTAATTTAGAACTCCTAATGCCAAGGTAATTTTAGCTTCCTCAATATAAGTAAAACTGAGATATGAATTTCCACAACATAAAACTGAAATAATAATTTCCTCAATACTTATATGTTAGTAATAGATTTCCTGCAGGCAAGTAAAATATTCCAAAGAACAAAGAAATAAGGACTTAAAGTAAGGAAAAAGGGTTTCCTTAAACTGCGTGAAATATTGTACTTATGTTAAGGAAGCCATGTCCTTGGAGCCATATAAGGAAAATTTTCCTTGATATGAGGCATTTTTTACTTGCGGTAAGGAAACTATTTTCTGAGTGTAGGGGGTACCGGAAGGCTATTTACCTTTCCGAATTATGCCAATTTATGTGATTTAGAAATTTTCCATATCGAAAGTGAGCGTGGTGGAAGCGATTCGTCCAATTTTATCAGGTATACTCCTTATAATGCTAGTATCCCTTGTGCGGTATCCCGTCCACTTAAACTTATGAGATTTTCGAAATTTTCGATTTCGAAAAAACGGGCGTAGTTATCATCCGATTTCGCCTATTTTCAATCGCAACCTACCTTGGCCAGAAAGTAACCTGTATACAAAATATCATGCAAATATCTCAATTTTTACTCAAGTTATCATCAAGGTATGCAACCGATTAAAATAACGTTCTGGTTTCGGTTTCGGTTTTGCAAGGTGTTTCGGTTTCGGTTCCGGTTTCGTTCTTCAACATTTATTTCGGTTTCGGTTACGGGTTCGTTCCGGTTTCGGTTTCCAAAAAAAAATTTGAAAACAAAAAATTTTACTACTAAAAAGCTCAAGAATGTAGCTTCAAAATTAGTCTGAATTTTCATAACTTTTTCCCGCGGCAATAATGGATTTTCTTCAAAATAATCACTCCTATTATGGTTGTCAATATCAATTGCCACTTCGTATCAATATCAACATCAAGTCGTATCAATATCAACGTTGCATGAATGCAGTTCTGGTATTTACTTCATCAATGTGTTGACGTTGACGTGTTATCGATAATTTTATAGCAAAACTACGATCATTTATTTTGACAATTGTTTATTGGCTCTCAACAGCTGCATTTTTTCAAAAAACTGTCGGTATTTGTTTCCTTTAGGGGTCAACTGCTAATAAATTAGCTAAAATTATGGGAGATAGCTACAGGTACAGCTTAATAAAATTACAACAACCACATGAAAACTTGCAATTTTGATTGCAATTTTGATATTAAAAAACGCTTGGGGATTCGTGATCCTGAGGCCAAACCCCGTCTTTTGAGCTATCTCCCATAATTTTAGCTAATTTATTAGCAGTTGACCCCTAAAGTAAACAAATACCAAACTGTCGAAAGTCACAACCTTCGGAGCATCCAAAGGTTCAAACCCCCCCTATAGAAAATTTCGACGCCCTGTTGCGACTTAAAATTATTGGGAACTGCTCCTTTGGAAAAGCGTTTTGTAAGCGCAGGATTTTGTTTTAGTTCTAAAACAAGCTGCGCAAATTGGTTGTTGATACTGAGTTCAAAACGTGTCTTTTGTAACCTTGCTCGACAATCTTCCATGAAAAAAAATGTGTCCCACTAAAATAAGTGAAACTATAAAAAAATTAAAAACCGTTTGGAACCGGTTCTGGCTTTTGAAACGGTTTCGGTTTCGTTCTTTTTCAGATCAAAATAACGGTTTCGGTTTCGGTTTTGAAAAATGAATCGGTTTTAATCGGTTACGGTTACGGTTTCGGTTCCGGTTTCAGTCCTTGGTTATCATGTACACGGACGGACGGACGGGCATGCCTTAATGAACTCCTCTTTTCAACCTAAGAACTTTCATATATGGAACACGGTTGCCGTTTTGGCCGAAATGTACCATTTTTGGTACGATTTTTTTTCGGGTACGTTGGTACGCAACTTCCAAATTTGGTACATTTTTGCCATTTTAACTTCAACGCAATTCCACTACAAATATCAAAATACATTTGAATGATTACAAAAAATTATTTAGTCATGATGTTGTGTCTCTTTCACTCTCCTTCTTTACTGGCAGTAGAAGTGAAGTGGTGCTAGTTGGGAAAGGGCGGGAAAATAGCAAGCCCTGAGGGTTGGCAAATTTTCTCACATTTGAATCACCATATGTACATATATTAAAAACCGTTTCTGTGTTAAATTATAGCAGCAGGTGAACTGCTTAAAATTGTTTTAATAAATGTTATATTAAGGGGATTCATCAACCTTTATAAACACCTTATAAAGCGTGTAAACGTATAAATTTATCAAGTGTGTAAATGATAAATTTATCAAGTGTGTAAATGAATGTAAATTTGTATGGGACGAAGTTTACAAAAATTTGATATACTTCCGCTTCGATTTTGGTGAGTAAAAGAGTTCGTAAATTTATCCAATACAATGACGCCGTTCGACATTATTTTTTTAATGCATTCATTGCCCACTGGACAAAAATAGAAGAATATGCTGAAAACAGGTCGAAAATTACTTTTTTAATGACAATTTCGAAGTAAAATGTTTTTGTTTGACATCAAGTATACATAAATTTATCTAGGGCGTTCATCTAACTTAGCTGATAAATGTATAAATTTACGCATTTCGTAAACTTATAAGGTTCGCAAATTATTTTGGTGCGTTTTTTTTCTGTTTGGTACGAATTTTGGTACGCAAAATTTTAGGCAAACGGCAACCGTGATATGGAACCCTATCTCGATTATTTTGAGCCGTTACGTAGTAACAATTTGTGGACAAAATTATAATACCCCTGTACTAGTAGTAGTACGCCATGTATAAAAATGATTCGGTAAAAGTTAGACAGACAGTTGTTTTCCAGTTAAAAATGAGAAATATCGTTTATTTTAGCTTGTAATTTATGATTTTTGCAGCGAAAAAAGTGAAAACGCATCATAGTACATTATCCTCTTGAACAAAAATAGTATCACGTGCAAAAAGAGG
Source organism: Campiglossa producta (assembly GCA_964058755.1). Lineage (NCBI taxonomy): Eukaryota > Metazoa > Arthropoda > Insecta > Diptera > Tephritidae > Campiglossa > Campiglossa producta. Next base: position 32,835,429 of record CAXKVI010000004.1, read on the forward strand.
TTTATACCAACAACAGCATGTTCTCACCGGCTCCAGTTGACATACAACTCGTTAAGTACGTATGTACATACATTCCCAATATGCGTAGGCAACCACAAACGTTTAAATTTTTTGCAGAATCTGACGAAAAAACCGGATAGCTGTAAATAATCTAGATTGGTCTTAAATTAGGTCAAATACTAGACATGCTGTCGGCACCTAAGCAGACTTGTATACGCATCTATGGGTGTACATATGCGCTAATCTGTGAAAAAAGTGTATGTTTTTATCAAGGACTGTAACCGAAACCGTAACCGTAACCGATTAAAACCGATTCATTTTTCGAAACGAAACCGTAACCGCTATTTTGATCTCAAAAAGAACGAAACCGAAACCGTTTCAAACGCCGGAACCGGTTCCAAACGGTTTTGAATTTTTTATGTAATTTTTTCTTTTTGTGGGATTATATTTTCTTTTACCAAAGGGTACCCTGAATAGCTTCGTTTAGACTCAGTATCAAATTCTGAAAGAGGAAATTTGGCTATAGCTGAATAAAGGCATCGAAAAAATTTACGAGACCCCAGAAAAAAGTGCTTAGTGACCCGTCTCAGAAATTCTGATGATTTTTTTAATTTAGTTTCCATTCTAATTTTTATTAGAAAAAGTAGTACATTTTTTTGAATTTATTTTGCAAAAATTTCATCCATACATAGGTTAATAATATTTATTACAATGTACAGCAGCGGCTGGCTATTGGACCGAACCATCTTTTTTAGAGAGATTAAGACATAAGTAAAAAATTGGCACTCCCTGTTTCTCGAAGTTAGCCTCCAAAACTTTGTTACGGTCATTCGAACGTGGACCCTTCTAAAATTTTGGTTTTCTAATTGTTTTGTTTAAAAAATAAATAAAAAAAACACTTTAAAATAAAAAGAAAGTACACCAATCAAGTAAGATGAGCAAGAAGGCCACGCCCACATTTACCCCTTTTCAATTTTTTAAACAAAACAATTAGAAAACCAAACCCTTGAAAGTTTCAAATTCGAACTTCGAAAGCCTGTAACGAAGTTTTGGAGGCTTACTTCGAAAAACGGGAAATGCCATTTTTTTACTTATCCCTTCAAAAAATTTAATTTAGTCCAATACCCAGAAAAAAGTGGACTTTGTCTTATAGTGTTATTATATTTTTCAGCTACATACTTAAGTTTTGTAGTACTCTGAAAAAAAAAACTAGTAAATCCAAATATTTTTACATTTGCCGCAAATACTTCCACGGTCGGATCGTGCCCAAGTACTTTTCTCATTTGCTTTAAAAGTGCGAGCACTTTCGCGGCAAATACGCGGCATTTTTAAATTAACAGTGGAAAACTTTTAATCGAAAGACGGAGCACTGTTGTAGCAAATACTTTCTCATTTATTTTATCAGTAGAAGTATTTGCGGTTAACAGTGTTTGCTGTTAAACTAAATGTTATCGCATTTATTCTTTTATGGTTCATTCCCCCCACCCCCAAACTCACCACACTTCTCAATTGACCAGAGATGGGCATATTGCACTAAATTTTGAGTGCAATCGCAATAGGTAATATGCGCATCTCTACCATGTTAAATAAAAATTGCAATTTTGATTAATTTTACAATGAAAATCTTATTTATTTAACATAAAATGTAATACACTGAAATTTAAAGAAATATTCATATCAAAACCAGCATTAAAAATCTAGTGGATAGTGATCTTCTACAATATTCTTATCAAAAAAATCTTACAACACTTTTTCCATCATTTAAAGTATATAATTTGGATGGTATCGAAATGACATCGAGTTTTTTTAAATAAAAGGCATTATTAGTGCCTAAAATTTCATACGATTAATATTTTTCCAAAAAAAAAGTTTTGCATTCTTGGCAAATTAAAAATATTTCATTTTTTAATTCAAAAAATATTTTTATAATCTGCAAAATTGTATTCTTTGATTTTACATAGTCATTTTTTTCATAAAACACTCCTTTGTAACTTACACTTGAAGTTTCATAACCGGTTCTAAAATGTGTACATAAATTTGGATAAAATTCAAATTCAGTTAGATCTATTGGTAGAACATTTCTGCATTCTACAAGATCGTTTTCAAAAAAATTACTTTCTAATAAATTAGAGCAGAATTGGAAACAATACTTAGTTGCAAGAGTCAGCGGAATATTTTTGCGTGATGTTATATTATTGGCGTATTTTTTAAATTGAGCATGCTTTCCTTCGAATCTGAAACACCACAAAAATTTAAGTGGGCCAAGTTCTTTGATAGAGTTGATATAGTGAATCATAAAATGGTGTTTTGGCTTTAGCTTCTCTTTAAAGCCTGTAATATAAAATTTGTGATGATCGGCAATTAAAGAACGTAGTTCATGCAAAATATTATCACTAAATTCCTCAGCCATTAAAATGTCAATAATTTTGATAAATGTTATTAAAAATTTATATACTAAATCCAATTCGTCTACTAAGTCGCCAATAATTAGTAAAATAGTATTCAAAAAAAGTTTCATTTCCGAAGCGTTCATTTTTATGTTATTAGTCTTAATTTGAGCCCTTGTTATGGGATTACTTAAACTTCTTACGTGAGCTGGGCCGTAAGCAAACATTTGTTTTCTATAGTTAAACGCTTCCAACGAAAAATATTTTTTCTGATATATAAAATAATCTAGAACCTTTGGAATATTATATCTCGCTACTCCTAAAAAAACGTCGTGCATCAAATCACAAGCTTTATTATCTGTAACGTGAAAAAGAGGTAGTCTGTTCCAAATTGAATTTTCTTTAACAGCATTAAGTTCTTTGTCACAGCACTGCAATTCCATGGAATAACTTTCTTTATTACGTACTTTTTGCAAATCTTCGATTAATGCTGATTGACACTCTTCTTTGGATAACGAACAAAGTCGACAAAAAAATTTGCTGTTAAAACTAGTATGGTAGCCCATTACTTCATTTAAGCCCAAGTTATCACCCAATATCTGGCCGAGATAAAAATAAATATTATATTGGGTATTCTCAACGACTACATTTATACCATTTAGAGATAAGTCTTCAAGAACCTCAATAAGTCTGTTAAGTGTTAATTCATTACCGAAATAACTCATATCTTTCGCGTTTATAAATCCTGCTACAAAAATATTGCTCAAATGAGATATTTGGTGTGACGGGATTTCAATTTATTCAGAATATAATATTAGGCTGTACATGTAAGACTTTATGTCTTTTATAGTACATCATTAGGTGGACAATTCAATGAGCATATGACTCATAAATTACAGCTACAATCAATCAATAAAAACGATCTAGCCTAGACACTAATACTGATGCTTACATAATGTTTTAAAGAAATAGATTTAGCTTAGAAACAGGATGGAAGATAAATAGATATAGAAGATAGAGAAGTTGCGTTACAATGACATTCATCTAAGAGTGTTAAAATAGCTATGTATTACCACTTTGTAATTAGTCGCATTCATCGCAGCCTTGGTAGATTCAGGAATGGAATTCCAAAGTCTCACAGCATTGACGAAGAACAACCTAGATGAGGACAAGTAGGAGTGTTTAGGTATAATCAGGCTACGCAGTCTGCTAGACTTGGTTAACTGCAATTTCTCATAGAGGTACTCAGGACTTTTTTGTTCAAGAAGGTTGTATATAAATATGCAATTTCTAGCTGCAAGGTAATTGAAAATGTTGCACCCGAGAATTTTGTCTTTCCATAGAGTAATGTGGTCATATCTCCTGAGACCATAGACATAACGTGTGACATTATTAAAAGCTACATCTAGTTTGTGCGATGAACATGAGTCTAGTCTGCTGTAAACAAGTTCGGAGTAAGTTATTTGCGGTACTATCAATTGAATGGCTAGCTTTCTACGTATCTCAGGAGGTGTAAACGAAGCAGACAGATTCAATCTACGCAGGGTGGCATATATATTACCAACAACTTTGTTGACATGATCCGAACAACTTAACGTAGAGTTGACAATGAAGCCTAAGTTTTTTATTTTATTCATAATCTTTAGGGAACTGCTGCCAATAAGTAGCTCCGGTATATTTTCCACATGAATCACGCTATTGCTAATGGGCAACACATAAGATTTGGCCACATTAAGACAGAGACCGTTTTTACGAGCCCAACGGGAAATGGCAGACAGATCACTATTAATTTTAAAGCACAAATCCTCCACAAGCCCAACACGACTGGATAAGTACAGCTGGATATCGTCAGCATAGGCATGCATATTGACATACTTACACACCGAGAATACATCATTAACAAACAGACTAAACAGAAGTGGACCTAGGATAGATCCCTGTGGCACACCGGACACTACAATACTGGGGTCAGATGATGCGCTCTTAACTTTCACCCTTTGGGTTCTACCTGAAAGGTAGCTGGCCATAAGCTTTGTGGCGCTGGCAGAAAAACCATACATGTGCTTGAGCTTATCACAGAGCAAACTATGATTCACAAGGTCAAAGGCCTTAGAAAAGTCAAGGAGACAAAGAAGAGTTAAGTCACCATTGTCAAATTGTATCCTTATATCATCAAGTATTTTCAGCATGGCTGTAGAGCAGCTATGCTTAGGCCTAAATCCAGACTGGAAAGGTGATAATAGGTTGTTTTGATGGATATGTTGAGATATTTGCATCGCCATTATGGACTCACAAACTTTGGAAAAGGCTGGTAAAATGCTAATCGGTCTATAATCATTGGGGGTGGTAGGCATGTTGTTTTTGGCGGTAGGAATAATTAACGCTTTTTTCCACTCTTTAGGGAAACACGAAGTTGTCAAGCAATGATTCACAATATGTGTAAGGGTTCCCAAGATATAAGGCAATACGAGCTTCACAAATTTCAACGAAATTCCATCTTCACCAATAGCTTTTGACTTAATACTCATAAGACTCTTTAAAACATCAGCCTCCGTAACTCCTATGAAATCAAAGTTTGCATTTACGGCCAAGTTGCTTAAAAAGTTTGCAGCAGGAGGACTGCTGCTATTTTGGCTAGCACTAAAATACTCATTTAAAGTGTTGGGATCTAATTCACACTCAGACTTATGTTTCCCATGAACGCTCAATTTTTTTAGATTTCGCCACAAAACTTTCGATTCCAAAGCCGGATTCAACATAGACCTAAAGTAAAGCCGTTTTGCATTTCTGGTAATTGAGCAAGATTTGTTTCGTGCAATTCGGTAGTCTGACCAGGCAGACGCGGTATTGACTCTTCTCCATTTTGCATACAATCTATTACGAGCTCTTATTGCAGATCTGACTTCACTACTGTACCAAGGACAAGATATGTTTAAAGAACGAACTGTGCGAACAGGGATATGGTCATCTGACATTCTTGCCAAGGTATTATTTAAGAAACTAAGTTTTTCATCAACGCTATGATCGTACCAGCAGTCACTCCAACTAACATTAGACAGATCAGCAAACAAGTTTTCAACATTTATTGACTTGAAATCACGATACATAAATGCACCACTATCAGCAGGACGATTTAGGACAACATCTAACGAACAAAAAATTAAATCATGATCAGTAACAAAGTACATTTGCTCAAATTTAAGAACATGGTGCAAACTAGACGTTATAAATAGATCCAAAAGGCTAGGGCTGGCATTGCTGGCGAATCTTGTAGGGATGCACTTGTTAACTATATCAAGACCTGCCGTGGAAACATGATCCAACAACCTAGCGGAACAAGAGTCATTCAAAAGTATATTTACATTGAAGTCACCACATATTATAAATCTTTCATAGTCGATTAAAAAAATAGACAACTCTGAAAAAAATGAATCCAACACAAAACATCTATGAGGGTTATACACACACGATACGAGAACTTTAGTTACATTGTCACCGACTTCAGCAATGATAAATTCGGTATCAGTGTTGGCGGATAATGCTAGAATTTTGACTTTCAGTGTCGATCTGCAATAAATTGCAACACCGCCACCTTTCTTGTTAAGTCGGTCATGCCTTATTAGATTGTAACTTGGAATGTTATAGTACTGATCAGAGATATTAGGAGTAAACCAGGTCTCTGAGACACATATGACATCAACAGCCGATTCCTCAAAGATATACCGAACGTAGTCCAACTTGTCACTGCTAAGGCTACGGGCGTTAAAATGCACTATATTAAGCCCCTTTTGTCGCTTGCAAAAAATATTTATCAATACTTTATGGTTTTCGCCTTTGCTGGAGACTGATTTCCTACAGGGGTTTAGATCACCCATGACGAGCTTTAAAGGCGACAACTACAAAGTGCATAGACACATATATGACGAAAAAACATAATTGTATGCATGTAACCAACATAGGTAGAAAAATGAGCAGCAGAGAGTATGAAGAAAGAATAACAAATATGAAAAAAACAGCAAAGTCATAATAAAAGTTAGTTAAGCTTAGAAATACAATAACAAGAAGTCGAAGTATACAGGAAAGTAGAGTAGAGTAAGAGCAAGAGTGATAATAACATGGTAAGCCATAAATTAGCATAGTTGAAAATAATAAGGGAGAAGAATACATTATAAACCACTTAATTAGTAATCTAACATCTATACTTTGCATGCAAAAGTGCACAGCGAACATTTCACATACAAATATACTTAGATTAGTTAATGTTTAGGTGCTAATAAGAGCATTGATCTCAGATCTGGTAACAACAGTTTTGGGCTCTTCATTCGATTTTACTCGCACGTAGATTTTACCACGAAGAGAGAACGCAGACGCCAGCTGCTTCTTTCGCCTAAGCTCCGCGGCAAACGACATGACGTCACGTAAGGTTTTTGGCAGACTCTCGTGAGCATAAATATTTCCATAGCCAGGTAGATCAACATCAGCGAGACACAACGACCTCTTTTTTGTTTTCCGATACACAGCTATAGATTTTAAGAGCTGATTTCGATCATGCTCAGAATGCAGTTTTAAGACAACAGGGCTGGCATCTTTGTTAGCTCTCACATTGCCATTTGAATTTCTCAGCCGAAAAATATCACGTAAAGGTGGTGGGTTGTGTTGCACTGCAGCACAAAGCTTAGAGAAAATGTCAGGCAAACACTCATCCGCAGCTTGAGGTATGCCATTTATGATGACATCAGTAGAGACGGCACTACTTTCAAGAGTGGTAAGCCGAGCTTGAGTAGCAATAAGCTCATTAGAAAGAGTGCGAACTTCAACGGATGTGCTCTCAACTGCAGATATTCTCTTTTCAAGCGCAACCATGGACAACCTAATATTTGCCGTTTCAGCCGCCAACTCACCTATTCTCTCCATTAGCCTCTCTTCGGATTTTAGCATTACGGTAGTCAAATGATCGATGATGGATACTCTTAATTCTTCCAACCTCTTGTTCATATCGACCGAGACTGCAGATGACGGAGTAACGGGGGTCGTGAGTTGATTGCCTCTTCTCGTGTTCATTTTAGTTTTGCTTATGTATATATGTATGTATGTACGCAAAAACAAGCTGGTGATTTCAATTACAGCTGGAAATTTTGTAGGTATCAGGAGCAGATTCACAAATCGAAAGATGCACAGCGGTTCAGTATTTTTTGGAAATATATTTTGCAGAAAATTTACTTAGCGAAACGAATGATTCACAGAGAGAAAATACAATTGTTAGAGCGCACCTCAAAACACGTCTTACTCTTTCGACATTATATTCACCATTTCAGGTATTGTAAAATATATACCACAAACTGAATGCGTATGCGTTCCCAAAGGGTTATTAATTTGGAATGCATCAAAGTATAAAAAAATGGGAAAAACAGTTTTACTGCCGAAGCAACTAGTCTTACTCTTCCAAAGATTGCCCATTATGAAATGGTTAAGAGTATTTGAAGACTGTATTTTTTTAATGTTTTCAAATGTTTTTTGTAAAATGTTTGGCTCTTCAAAGTATTTCTTTAATTGATGCTTTATGTCACAGAGACAGCCCTCAATTATGTTTTCTTTTAAGGTTGGGTAACCAGAAGCAAATACTTCATCGAGTTGCCTAGATATTGTAAATAATTGTGGTGGCTTATGAAGACCATTATCTTCGAGTTTTTTTAGTAATTTGTATTCTGAAGAAATATTCTTAAAAGGTTGCTTGGCATAGGCAATTAATTCTTCAAATTCGCTTTGTTTCTCAGGAGCAATGTACTCTGAGAATTTTTCAAAAGAAGTTAAAATTGGAGCAATTATCAATTCAGTGATAGATTTTTGAGCTACTGGTAAATCTTTTCTCAAACTATTCGGTTTGCAGTGAAGCTGCAAAGCATGACTTATTACATTTTTTTCTATTAACTTTTTTGTTTCAATAATGTTTAGTTTACTAGTTTCATTGGCGTTATCTTGAATATGTGGCGAATCTGGATGAAGCTTTAAGCATTCTTGACTCGTAGCGAGTTCTCTTATATTTTGGCTGGAACTTGTATCATTTTTTGGTAATTTGGTTTGTGACACATTCGTGCTCTCACAATCATTAGAACTAAAATCATGCTTCCTTGCGTGATTTCGAAACTTAAACAAGTTTTGAAAGTATTTGTTGCAATTCTGATAAAGGCATAAGTACTTAAAAGTAACAGGACATCGATGTACGTCTTTCAGATGGTTAAAAAGATTTTCAAATAATACGAAATCTTTTTCGCATATAGAGCAAGTATGTATGTTTCTTTGTGTAATTGCGCTTTTATTGAACATTATATAATTTGTTTAAAATATTTTCAATTTATGGAAATTTTTCCTTATTTGGAATGTCATAAACATATCTTTGTAGAAAAACCCATACATACTTGCTCATTGCGGAATATTCGACGTTGAATACAAAACAAATTTTTATAACTAAATCTATAGCCCTTACTAAGCTGTTTACTTTGTATTTAACATTGTCAACACAGACATAGAACTCGTTTAAATTTTGGGGACTCTCGCCAACAACAAACACTCTGGGTTGCAATGTTAATCCCTCTTTGTGCGCGGCATTATTCAGTTCATCAAGTTTTTGTTGAAAATTGTTAATATTTAAAATATGTGTGATCATATCCATTTGTGCATCTGTGATAGACGGTTTAAAGTTTTTATTTACCCTTGGCGGTGTTATTACTGCATGTAATAAGTTAAAGAAATGATAATGCCTGCAATCTAAAATAGAAAGGGAAATATAACATACAACATACAACAGAAAAATGTATACATACTTGCGTCACTAGCACCAATCATGGCGTCGTAGTAAGTCTGGTTAAGTTTATCTTTTATTGATGAACTAAAAAATACTTCCTCTATTGTTTCCAGCATGCTGTCAATTTTGTTAAGCATCAGATCTGATTTTCCAGGAAACATTGTGTCAAAATCAATATCAATCAGTTGGTAACCATTGGAATCGCAATATCGCGGCCATTCCTTTAATAAATCTTGTATACCATTTTTGTGTTCTCTAATTCTCTCTTCTGAAGTTTCTTTCCACAATACACATATATCTTCAGGGATATTATGCTGTAACCATTGTTTAGTTGTACTCGATTTTTTCGGACCCTCATTGCTTATAACAACAGTTTTACTAATTTTTGATGGAGTGTCATTTTTCATCCTAGACTTTCGCTTATGCAAGCTATTAAAATATCTATCATACAACTTTCCGGTAGCGTTTTTTTTGTTTGTTCTGGGTATATAGTACACCGATTCCTGCTCGGTTGGAAAGAGCTTGACAATCTGGTTTGCTACTTTTTTCATTGTTTCCGGAGTCATTTTGATATCGCGTTTAATGTAATCATCTGCAATAATACGCACTATTGTGGATTGATCACTCTCCTGGAGGCAATTCAAGTTTTGGTATTTGTTAACAATAACACTACCATCGACGGTATCTTTCAAAATGTGCTCCAAGTTGGGTTGATGGCCAAGTGAAATCGGTGGGGTACTAGTGCTCAGCCGGCTGTGAGCTGGTGAAATGTTGTTCATTGTGCTTGCCCCACTGCAACATGTAAGTATATCACACTAGGAATATATAAACGTAAATAAACAGATAAACAAAAGTAAACAACAGCTATCTTACATTATTTTGCAAACGCCAATTTTGAAGATGGTATCGGAATTTTATTTTGTCAGCTATGAGTTCTCTTTTATTGAGGATTTCATCAATGTCGTGAGAGTGTATCATCTTCAAGATGTCCATACTCTTTACCCCACACTGATTGAACTGTATTAATGAATCAGTCGACATACCCCAAGAGCACAACAAATCACATAGCTGTACATCGGTGTCGAATATGAGTATTGTCTCATTGTCGTTTTTTGATGTACTGGGCTCATCTTCAAGCGGATTTGGTTCGGAAAATGGTGAAATATCAGCAGGTGTAGATGGTATTAATTCCTCACTCATAACTGCAAAAGTTTTTTTGAATAAACATTTCATTTGTAATAAATTAGTACATACATACCTCTGAAATAATGTAAAATCACCACTGTTCAAATATGTTGCCTTAAATGATTCTGGATATGCATAAGTATATACGCTAAGCTATATATACAAATTATATGTTAGAATAAACACTTTTTCTCCCGAAAACTATAGATTACAACGCCACCAAATGAGTTCCACGTGAAAGAAAAAATGTAAATGAAAATTTATGGCATAACGGTAAACTCAAATGCGGAATTAAATGCGAGATTGTTAAAGCAAATACCTTTGCATTTAAAAATAGTTAATCACATGAAATTTAAATACGAAGCATTTGAAATAAATACTCTTACATTTGAAATCAAATGCGAAATTGTTAAAACAAATACCTTTGCATTTAAGAATAGTTAATCACATGAAATTTAAATACGAGGCATTTGAAATAAATACTTTTACATTTGATTGTGTTTAGAGAATTTTTAAAAACGAGCACGCATTTAAAACAACAGTGCCGTATTTAGAAAAAGTTGTTGAACCAAGAGCAAAGTATTTATAGAAAATACTTTGCTGTTGAAATAAATACTTTTGCTTAAATGTGCTTGAACCACGTAAAGTATTTGGATTTAATGTGGATTTTTTTTTCAGAGTAGTAAAACTTTTTTGCGTTGGTGTTTTTATTTGGAAACCGAAACCGAAACGAAACCGTAACTGAAACCGAAATAAATGTTGAAGAACGAAACCGAAATAAATTTTGAAGAACGAAACCGGAACCGAAACCGAATCGTGTTACAAAATCGAAACCGGAACGTTATTTGAATCGGTTTCATGCCTTGGTTTTTATCATGCCCAATTATCTAGGTTTTTGTGTTATGGACCAGTTACAGCTACACTGCCCTTGTGCTTCTTTAATTCGATTTTTATATCGGTAAAAAAGTACGGAAGACTTTTTCTGCAATTGAAGCATCATCGCGAATAACGTTCTAAGTTACAAAATCAGAATTTGTCAGGAGAGAAAAAAAAACGCTAGTCATATTTTTTAAATTTATTTCTCTCATCTGTCTCCTTAATTTTTTTTTTCCTTTATATCTTTCATATTATCAGTTTTACACCTTCCTTATGATCTTCCGGTGCCGTTACGAATCACTTTGACGGTTCCATGCAAAATAATGTATTTCATTTTAAATTTCCCTACTATTTTTAAATGCATTTTTACAGTTTTAGTGTGTCAAATTTTATAAAATTTGTTATCTGGACAATGCAAGAGAGAATACAAAATGTGATATGCAATAAGACCGGGTTTAAAAAAAATGACACTTAAAACGCTGTTCGCGATGACGCTTCAATCGTCATTTGAGCTTCAGCATCCGAAGAGTGATGATATAAATCGAATTTAAAATAAAAATTATGAACGCCTTTTTTTAATTTTTTTTATATCACCTTTACACATTTTATCCAACTCAATTTTTTCTTCTTGAGTTTCAATTTAATTTTTTTCTTAGTTGGACTAAAAATAAAAATCTAAATGGAGTATTTTAAGGCGCTCATATGTATATGTCTTTACTATGTTTCATAATTGGAAGGCACCCTAATGTTTTTATGTATAGGCATATTGCATTTATCTATTGCAGTGGGCCTGCAATAGTGATTGCGCGTTTTTGCAAGAAGGTACATAAATGGTCTAAGGTGTTATTTTAGTTGAGCACACATACATACAACTGTATAAACCACTCAATACATGTCATAAAACTCCCATTATTGCAATTTTACGCACAATTGCGCAACCTTACCACATAACGATCATAATATTCTGCTACTAAAGCAATTACCGTCGATTGACAAAAAAAAAAACCGCTGTACTGGCTACAACACGTGAAAGAAGTTAACTTCTTAAGTTCAGAAATAACGAAATATGAATAAGATGTATTCGAGAATGGTTTAGATTCACAATATCTTACTTCCGGGAAGTGGACCAGGGAAACTATCCATTCGAAAATATCTTATATATGGTGCGTTTTCCTTAAAATTTGGTACATGGGTAGAATTAACAGGGGCCAATACTTATGGAATATAGAGGAAGAGGGGCGTGGTAGAAGGAAATGAAGGGCAAAAGAGAGGAAGATGGGAAAGAGGGTTGTACGAAGAAAGATAGGAAGACTAGGTGGCAAGCCTGCTTGAAATTTAAATATTTGGAACACGGTCGCAAATACCTTTCACTTGATATCTTGCTCAATATTAAAAAAAAAAATTTTGATAGGTGGCAACCGGTTCCCGAGATATAAAGAAAAATAAATAAAATACGGTTTGGGAGCAACCCTAGCTGGCAACCCTGCTAGAAATTGGCATATTTGAAATGCGACCGAGAATACCTTTCATTTGATACCCATATTGGCATATATTGCTCAATATTTAAAAAAATTGAGATAGGTGGCAACCCTGTGAACAGCCTCAAATGGAAACACGCACGCATATAATCTTAGAATGAATCATACTATCTATAATGCGAAACTTTATCCAAATCGGTCGAGTGGTTAACGAGATATAGAGAAAAATAAATAAAATGTGGTTAGGCGGCAATCCTAGGTGGCAACCCTTCTTGAGATTTACATATTTGGAATACGGTCGAAACTACTTTTCATTTGATACCCATGGTGGCATATTCTGCTCAATATTGAAAAAAAAAGAGATAGGTGGCAACCCTGTGAACCGCCCCAAGTGGCCACACCCACGCGTATAATCTTAGAATGAGTCATACTATCTATAATGTCAAACTCTCTCCAAATCGGTTGAGCGGTTCCCGAGATATAGAGAAAAATAAATAAAATGCGGTTAGGTGGCAACCCTGCTTGAGATGTTCATATTTGGAATACGGTCGAAAATATCTTTCATTTGATACCCATATTGGCATATCTTGCTCAATATTTAAAAAAAATTGAGATAGGTGGCAACCCTGTGAACCGCCCCATGTGGCAACACCCACGCATATAATCATAGAATGAATCATCGTTTGATACCCATATTGGCATATCTAGCTCAATATTTAAAAAAAATTGCGATAGGTGGCAACCCTGTGAACCGCCCCAAGTGGCAACACCCACGCACATAATCTTAGAATGAGTCATACTATCTATAATGTCAAACTTTATCCAAATCGGTCGAGCGGTTCCCGAGATATAGAGAAAAATATATAAAATGCGGTTAGGTGGCAACCCTAAGTGCCAACCCTGCTTGAGATTTACATCTTTGGAATACGGTCGAAATACCTTTCATTTGATACCAATATTGGCATATCTTGCTCAATATTAAAAAAAAAATTTGATAAGTGGCAACCCTGTAAACTGCCCCAAGTGGCAACACCCACGCAATAGAAGGATAACATCTAAAAACAACTCCTTCGAAGTTTAGAATTTTGTAGTAAACAACTCAAGGTACACCTTTTAAACATTAAATTAAAAAATTCAAAGTCAGGTTGAAAAAATAGTTATGTTATCTTTTTGTGATTTCGTTTCATCAAAAAAATGCGCATTTTTGTTACACTCTTCAATTTTCCGTTTTCGTTTGTAAAATGAAAGTAAAACGTCAAACATTATATGATTTCGTTTCCTAAAAATGTACACTTCCGTAGTGTAAAAAACTCACACTTTTTACCCTCTGAAGCTTTGACAGGGTAGCTGGTTGCACTGATAATCAGGTGTCGAAAATTTTATTTGACAGATAAATTTGGTGAAATAAATTGGATTTTACGATAACAATTAAATATGGGTGAAAAGTGAAACCTAATTATTCAAGCACATAGCGTAGCTAACGGGGCAGTGTTTTCTGTTCGTTTTATCGAAGGCAGGTACACGTAGAACGGGTACACTTTTATCACACTTTTATAGTGTTCTGTGCAAGAGTGTAAACATGTTCAACATGCAAGTGTACATTTTTTTCGATGAAACGAAATCAGCATTTGTTAACCGACGAAGAGGGAAAGGGTAAATCCACTTCAGTAAAATTTATTTTGTATTGTATATGTAGTTAGGCAACTACTGCCTATTTTCCAATTTTGTATGTTATATCACCGATTGCGCTGCATATTGGCAGTATGGTAGACTTTAAATTTCTTAATCTGTTGTACACAAACATTGTAAAAATTGCAAAAATGTATTGAAAAGCAAACATGGGAGATTTGTGAAAAATTCGACCTTGTTCAAATAATAACTAACAGCGTAAACAGCTTACCGACGTAATTTGGCTTAACAAATACTCTTAAGTATGTAGAGTACATATATGTAATGCATTAACAAATAGAAAACAGCCATTAACAAACAAATAAAACAAAATCATTCATTACCAATCGAAGCATAAGTTTTGCACAATGTCCAGCTGTGGATGCTAGCAATGGTAAATTCGAATGAAGGCCACAAATCATTATTGATTTAAGTTCGGTATGTATAAAAATATAATTGCTTGATTGCAAAATAAGAGTTATTTTTAAATATTTTTATTTCGATCGAAAAATAAGGGGTATTTTTCAATTTTTAAATTTCGATCGCAAAATAAGAGTTATTTTTCAATTTTTAAATTACGATCGCTAAATAAGTTATTTTTAATTTTTTTTATTTCGATCGCAAAATAAAAGTTTTTGTTTCGTAATTATGCTTCTCACTTTTTTTGGTGTAATTATTCAATTTGTAGATAATTTTTGGGTAATTTTGGGATAATTTTGGGCCTACTTTGGGATCAAATTTGCATAATTTTGGGTTCATTTGCGGGATCATTTAAAAGTGTTTTTGGGTACATTTTGGGATTGTTATACCACCCTAATGATCTAATTATACCCAACAAAGGGAGAAGCACATTCACGAAACAAAAACTTTTATTTTCCGATCGAAATAAAAAAATTTAAAAATAACTCTTATTTTGCGATCGAAATAAAAAAGTTTAAAAATAACTCTTATTTTCCAATCGAAATAAAAATGTTTAAAAATAACTCTTATTTTCCGATCGAAATTTAAAAATTGAAAAATAACTTTTATTTCTAACTTTTACGAAAAAATGTAAAAAAAAAAATCATTTCACTAATCGATGACGATGGTTATAAAAAATGTTTCTATGTACTCCTTATGGCAGTAGCACTACCCCTTCATAATGATTTTTTTGGTTAAGTTTTGCTTGATAACTGTTATTTGGGAGCCCTGGGTTAGCGTCATCCGAAGTTGAATAAATGGCACTTAGTATGTAATTTTATCACCAGTCCGGTTTAAAATTAGGCGTAGTTACTACAAGATTTCCCCTGATCACCTCCAATTTCAAAAATCATTTTTGCTTTTCAAAAAACTAACATGTAGAAATTGCCGAAGTCGCCAGTCGATTCAGCTTTTTTACTCTGGTTGTACTTGTACAACAAAAATTTGCATTTTAAAAAGTTTCTTAATTATTTCGTAAAAGGTTCTACAGATATGAATAACACTGGTTTACAGCCAAAAATTACCAAGAAATTCATGTTTATAGGTGAATTTTCACTGACATGCCGCACACAAAAAATATTTGAAAATTTTTTTCTATGGGAGGTTTTCGATATATCGGTAATTGTGGGTGTTTTCAGAGGTCACTTCATGAAAAAATTTGTTCGCCAATGTTACAGAAGCGACCGCCGTGGTGTAGCGGTTAAGTGTTCGGCCTTCTACCCCAAGTCGTGGCGGACCAATGCGCGGCAAAAGTAACATCAAAAATTATTTAGAAAAAGAGTATTTCGAAAATGAATATTACGACCCCGTTGTCCCTCGGCAGTAGTTTGGCATACTCTCCGGGTGTATTTCTGCCATGAGAAGCTCCTCAGCAAAAACTCATTTGCTTTGCAAGTGCCGTTCGGAGTCGGCAAAAAACTGTAGGTCCCGCCAACTTGTAGGAAAAAACACAAAAGCAACACACCACAAGTTTGAAAGAGAAGCTCGGCAAAAATCTCGTTAGAGGCTATGATAACCTGATGGTATATCGCCGCCATTAGTAGTAGTGCAGAAACGATGAACGCATTTCCCCTCTCGAATTGCTTTTTAAAGTAATTAAGGTAAGTGTCCCTAATTTCGTGGTAGCACGTTATTTCGTGGTATTTCGATTTTTGGGATTTGGGGGAGTTTTTTTTTAAACTGAAAATTTCATAATAAAGGCTTACTTTAGGGTATAATAATTGATATTTTACTAATTTTTTTAAATTAAACCTATTAAATGATAAGCATTATAAGGTTGGAAGCTCAGAAAATGAGCCTGTTGTAAGGAGGCCTCTTAAGGAAAGTGTTAAAGAGTCCAGTTTATTTTGTTAAGCCTGTAAAAATTGTATCGTTCGATTTTTTTATGATGATATTTTTTTTGTATTTAGTGAACATTTCTTAAACGTTTCTATTACTACAAAACTCATTTCAATAATTTTTTTAACATTTTTTATTTTTAATACTTCTAACCCACGAAATTAGGTACACATTTTTTTTGCGATGTACCTAATTTCGTGGGTACCACGATCTGGAACTTGAGCTCTCCTTCAGACTACCTGATCACTGCAGCGTCTTCCAGGCTGAAGTCTCAGCAATCCTGGATGCCACGATTTGGATAAGTAAACGCGCTATCGGCGAGGAGATCGTTATTATACCTTTCATGAACATGAAATGGTATTATAACTTTGGTCCGATGTTTGTAAGTATGAGAAGAAGAAGAGATGGACCCATCACTAAGTATACCGAAATGATCAGGATGACGAGATGAGTTGATTTAGACATGTCCGTCTGTCCGTCTGTCTGTCTGTCTGTCTGTCTGTTTGAACGCAAACTAGTCCCTCAGTTTTTGAGATATTTGGCTGAAATGTTGTTTGTATAATTGAAACAGGTTGTGCTGGGAATCGAACAGTGAAAATCGTGACGCTTGTTCATGAAAGGTATAGGGCCTTCGGCACAGCCGAAGACAGCTTTCCTTACTTGTTTTCTTTATAACTCTGAACTGACGCTCAGCTGTCGTCGATCTCTTCAAGAGATGAGGCAACAGAACCGCGTGAACCTCACATGGGTCCCGGCACACAGGGAAACTGTAAGGCAGTCGAACTTGCAAGCAGGTCTAGGCTGTGAAGCGCAGTTTCTGTTGATTTACCCTTGGTGTAAGCATGTTGATAGCTGGAGATAAGTTTGCTATCAATAGTAGTGGAGAGGTAGTCGCTGATTATCCTCTCGAAAGTTTTGAGTGCAAAGGACGAGAGGCTGATGGTTTTGTAGTCCTTTGGCTCGTAGTGGGAGGCCTTCCCAGCCTTAGGAATAAACACTACCGTGGCGTGTCTCCAGGAGCACGGAATATAGTTGAGAGCCAGGCAGGCTGTATAGAGAAATACTAGCCATTTGGCTGATGTCTCCAGCGTGTTAATGAGTTGCGCGGGGGTAATCCCGCCCGGTCCGGCAGCCTTAAACGGTTCAAAGCTCTTAACTGCGCGCCTTACCCTTTCCTCCGTGATGGGTATATTTACTGCCAGGCTTGTTGCAGGTGCTGACGGTGCATGTGTGTTCAAGAGCAGCTCAAGTGTTTCCCCTTCCGTGCTGGTCCAGGATCCGTCAGGCTTCTGCAAATAGCTAATGGCTGTTTGAGTTTTCGAGAGAACTCGTCTAAGTCTCGCTGTGTCGTCGACCTTTTCGATCCCAGTGCAGCAATTCCTCGACGAAGTTCTCGTTGCCTGTCTCAAGGCTTTTTTGTAGGCCCTTAGCTTATCTTTGTATTCGGGTTTGGCACTGGACAAGCTTGTTCTAGGGCATTTGAGAGCGCCGTGGTGTATGTCGTTACCAGGTTCTCCAGCTCCTCAACCGATGAGGTGGGTAGTACTGGTAGGTCTCTGGCTAAAATTTCATTGTGTAGCTGCCAGTTGGTATTGCGTGGATTGCGTTTCATAATAGGTTGCTCTATACGAAAGTCCAACACTATTTCTATATATCGGTGGTCGGAGAATGAGTGTTCTTCAAAAGCACGCCATTTTCTGACCCACTCATAAGCGCCTTCACTACAAATAGTGAGATCTATGACCTCCCTACGGGTTTTAGTGATGAAAGTAGGCTCGTTACCCACGTTGCAAACTACCAGGTTGGTTGTTAATAGGTAGTCAAACAGAGACTCGCCCCTGGCATTGATATCGGAGCTTCCCCATTTCCATTCATCCTATAATAAGATGACCCGTACAAAAATTTGACACCAGATCTCTCACCTCCCTTTATGGCGGAGGTTCTTCGGCGTCATGGGGCATATAGACCGACGCCATCGTCAGGCTGGTGCTGCCGACTGTTAAACTGGCAGCGGTAATGTCACCATTGGTATAGTTAGGTAGAAGAAAGGTGGTGAGGTCAGACTTAACCAAAAAACAGGTTCTGACTTTGCCCTCCTCGCTGGCTCGAATGAGCTTGAATCCCTTAGTCCCCAATCCACAGATCCTCGAGGCGTTGACCCAGGGTTCTTGGATGAGGACCGCATCCACGTCGCCTTTAGAAAGACGACTACTTAAAGCAGCCGAGGCTACTTGAGATTTGTGCAGGCTTATCTGAAGCACCACCAACATGAGAGCGATCAGACTTCCCTGCCGTCCCCATATCGTCGAGGTCTGCCCTGTCCCGAAGGCTGACTCTCAAAGACGAGTTCAGGGCAACTGCGCGATTTGGCGTAGCGGGAGCCCTGCTGTCTGAGGCGCTCAGGATGGGCAGCTACCACCGTGACGTCGAAGCCTTCCCCGTCCAGCAGGCTGTCTTCCATCTCCGAGTTGGCGGATAACATGCTTTCCGCGTCGGACTCCTCGGTTTCCTCTGTGCATCGCCACGGTATACGTGGATGACTATCTGGCCTATGTACACTGTAGTGCACTAGCCCATTACACCTTTTAAGGGGCTTGTGTGCCTCCTTATTCATGGTGAAGACCACTTGTCTATCAGGCCCTACCGCATCCCCGACCAGAGTGACAATCCAGTTCTGCTTCGGGAGGAACGGATTCATTATCCGCAGCATGGTGAGAATTCTCTCAGGCTCTGCAGGGATGGCAGGAATCCACGCCCTTGCCCTTGGCCGAGCCGGAATGTCCTTCCAGTCGACGACCTCGATTTTTGCACCTTTGTAGACATCACCCAGTCTTGCAGCTGCTGCCTTGTACAGTGCAACAGTTCTTGCGTCATCGCACGCAACAAGTTTGATCTGTCTCTGGTGCCAGCCCGCATCCGTGACCGCCACCTATCCACTTGGAGACGCCAAATAATCGTCGATGACAGCGTTTCCGAGTGCATTCCGACCGGCCGCCACTGGTCCTTGGGGATGGCCAAACGGTAGTTACCTCGGTCAAGAATACCTATAAGGATCCTGTCCTTGGTTACATCAGCAAAGATGGCTTGCCTACTCCGGGGTTGTTTTGATGCCGCTTGGGATGGGGTTTTAACTCCACGTCCGATCTCTGGCGTTTGAAAGGGTTAACGTTTACCCTCTTTGGCACATAACTGCTTTGGAAATCCGGTATCAGGGATTGTGCTAACTCCACACACTTCCTGGAGCTCGGCGACAGGTAGGTTCACCGACCCGTAGTTGCCATCGCTGTCAGTCCCTCGGTTGATTTTGAAGTGATACCGCGGTAAGGCCATAGTTATTCTCCGAGGCGGCCCGGTATCAGAGAGGCTCCGTTCGATTACAACCACGATTTGCCTTCCGGCTGCAAACGTCCAATGGGCACGTGGTCGCATAACACCCTGGATTGGGAGGGGGAAGATCTTTGTCGTCGCGCCAGAGAGGCTAGGCTTCTCTCGTGATGTAGTACCGGGTGGCGCTATGATCACAAGGGCAGCGTAGCCCTGTGGCTATCGACTTAAGCCCTCGTACCGCGGCAAGGTGTCAACCCTTCACGAGGGTTTAAGTACTTTAATTATTAAATAAACCCTTAAGGAAGATTTTGCAGTAATTAGTGTTGCCGTTGGGGACCCTAAAGGGTCAATTTGACCCTTTTTTAAAGCCAGGACCCCGGACCCTACTTTTTCAAAAAAGGACCATTTTTGACCCTTTTTTTAAATTCGTGACCCTTTCTGACCCCTTTTCACTTTCAAACTGCAATGAAATGTATTTTACCGGTTTTTTGTTAAAAACCAAAAAACTCTCCTTCTTCCTTTTTTACTCTTATTTTGAGTCTTATCCCCTAAAAAATTAGTAATTGATGCGAAAACAAGTAAGGAAGGCTATATACCTTTCATGAATAAGCGTCACGATTTTCACTGTTCGATCCCCAGCACAGCCTGTTTTAATTTAACTTTAGCTCATACCGAAATTATCGGAAATATCTATTATATGGGGGCGATGTGTTATATTCGTCCAATCTCATTAATTTTTAACATCGACATTCCACATTCTAAAAGAGCAATTGTTACGAAATTTCACTTTCCTACCTATATAATTACAGGAGTTATCTACCAAAATCCGTTTATCGGAACAATCGATTGTATGGGGGCTATGTGAAATATTTATCCCATTTCGACGATTTTCAACATCGATATTTCTTATATGAAATAAGCAACTTTTACCAAATTTCACGTTCCTACCTCTTTAATTACAGGAGTTATAGCCCAAAACCCGTTTATCGGAACAATCGATTATATGGGGGCTATGTGAAATATTTATCCCATCACAATGATTTTCAACACCGACAGTTCTTATATAAAAAAAGCAATTCTCACAAAATGTTACGTTCCTACCTCTTTAATTACAGGAGTTATAGCCCAAAATCCGTTTCTCGGAACAATCGGTTGTATGGGAGCTATATGTACTATCGGTCCGATCTTGCTGGTTCCGACAAATGATTCCTATATTAGAAAATGGTGGCCGCATACAACAAACAGACAGACAGACAGACAGACGCACATGTCTACATCAACTCATCTCGTCATCCTGATCATTTCGGTATACTTAGTGATGGGTCCATCTCTTCTTCTTCTCATACTTACAAACACCGGACCAAAGTTATAATACCATTTCATGTTCATGAAAGGTATAATAAGCTTTGCAAAAAGTTAGCTATGCAACTCAACCCTTATACGGCTGATACATTAGCGCAAATTCCGAATTAACTGCGCTTTTGGGAGTTAACTTGAGCATAATCTTCATTATAAACTCCCAAAAATTAAGAAGATTTGAGCAGTTTTAAAAAATTTGCACCAGCAACACTCTGTACATAAATAGACAACAACACCAAGAAACGCTAGGAAATTAAGGGTAGCTGACAGATAGGCGTTGCGCTGGTTTCTAAGATCCGACTTTCGACAACTAGATGTCGCTGAGGTAAGTAAGAATATAGTGCAATAACAACCAAAGTAGTAATTCTCAATGCTGTTAATCTTCATTTTTGTGTGTATCAGGGTAAAATTTGGATCTTATTAAAGAAGATTTATTGGAGATAATCTCCGTGTGTGTATCCATAGCATTAGGGGTCGCGTTTTTCGAATTTTCCCATTATTTTTTATGCGACAAAATTGTATTCTTTTCAATGTGAATTTTCTTATCAATTTCTAAAACTTTTCCAAAAATACTTTACATACGAGCCAGCCAAATTCGTAATTTAGGAAGTAAAGGTCGCTAAAATAACATTTTACTTTACATACCTTTAAGTGGAGGTTTTTAAAGTTTAAAAAACTTTTTACATTATGCGATTATCATTAATTTTTAACTAATTACAACCATTTAAAAATGCTTTTTTTATGTTTTACTTGCAATAGTACAAAACACTTAAAAAAATGGAAATATGTACATTAGAGCGTATCACCAAAAAAAGTCGGACGTACATCCCTCATATGAAGTGTTTTTGAAAAACATTTAAAAAATAATTTTTTTTCTGGCAACCCTAGATGTTGCCCAATTACATTTTTCTTCATATCTTTGGCATTTGTTGTCGGATTTTAAAGTGTGGCACATCAATTTTTTTGTCTCAAAGATGAGGCTTTTCTCAAGAAAGTTCATTGAGCTCATGCGTTTCGTTGTGGTACTTACCCACCATATCTCAGTTTCTACCACCCTAATGTAACGGCCTAATGTCAGTTAATTGAACCATCATCGCGAATAACGTTCTAAGTTACAAAACCAGAATTTGTCAGGAGAGCGAAAAAACGCTAAAGTCATAGTTTTTTAATTTATTTCTAATTATTAACTTTTTCTTTTATATCTTTCATATTATCAGGTTAACACCTTCCTTATGATCTTCCAGTGCCTTTTCGAATCACTTTCGACGCTTCTGTGCAAAATGATGTATGTCACTTTACATTACCCTATCTACTATTTCTAAATGCATTTTTACAGTTATGGCCTGCAAAATTTTAGAAAATTTGTTATCTGAACAATGCAGGAGAGCAATACAAAAGGTAATATGCAAAAAAACCGGTTTTGAAAAAATTGACAATTAGAACGTTATTCGCGATGATGCTTCAATTGAAGACCGTAAAAGATTTACAATTTTTTAAGATCTTTAATTTGCTATTATTAGATCGGTACATTAGGGTGGTAGCAACTGAGATATGGTGGGTAGGTACCACAACGGAGAGCCTGAGATCAATGAGCTTTTTTAGGAAACCCCCACGCCCTGATACAATAAAATTGGTGTATCACACTTTAAAATCCGACAATAAATGCCAAAGATATGAAGAAAAATGCAACTGGGCGACATCTAGGGTTGCCAGAATTTTTTTTTTTTAATGTTTTTCAAAAGCACCTCATATGAGGGGAGGTACGGCCGACTTTTTATTTTGCCTGTAAGGCGAGACGCTCCAA
The DNA here is from genome assembly GCA_964058755.1 of Campiglossa producta. Taxonomy (NCBI): domain Eukaryota; kingdom Metazoa; phylum Arthropoda; class Insecta; order Diptera; family Tephritidae; genus Campiglossa; species Campiglossa producta. The sequence goes on from CAXKVI010000004.1 coordinate 32,858,613, forward strand.
TTTACATACATATGTATGTATGTAAATGTGTTTCTATCTTAAAAATGAGGGGACCCTTTTTTCTGCTGGAACCCTTTTTTTGGACCCTTTTTGAAATTTTTCAGCGGCAACACTGGACGTAATTTCGTGGTACCTTTTCTTAATTGTAGTAAGTAGTAGTAGTAGTAGTTATTTATTTTATCACAAAAGATTTACAAAGTTAAAAGAAAATATATAACATAAATATAAATATAAATATAAATAAATAAGAATCCTAGACAATAACATTAAATGTTGTGTGTCTGCATAGCACATACTAATATACATATATCCAAAACAAAAGTTTATGCGAATTCTGTAACAATAAGCTCCCTATATTTAAGGCAGCTACTTATATACGCGGCTAGCGAGTGAAAATTGTCACCACTAAGAATAATTAAAACCTTTTGCAGGTCCAAAACTTTCTCACCAAAACATTGAAACCTGATGTCTTTGAATATAGGACATACACCAATAAAATGAAGAGTGTCTTCAGCAGTACATAAGTTGCAAACTGGGCAGTTTACCGACATGACGTTTTTAAAAGCTCTTGCATTGAGGTTCAGCAAGCCACCCCTAGCCCGAAAGATCAGACTTATAGCATAGGCAGAATACTCATCGGTGAAGTAACTAGAGTCTGTAGGAATCAGGTACGGGTAAAGGTCGTGAGCCCTAGACTGCAGTGCACACTCAATGTAGTTAGAAAACTCTTTTTGCAACACTTTCTCTAGCAATACAGGAATGCACAGTTTAAGCGCTGCTGACGAGAAATCACGCTGAGGCTCCATATCAACACTTACAAAAATATTTTCCCACCTCTTCATCCAAAACGAACCTTGCCGTGCTGTCTCCTCTACTAATATGCGAGGCAGTCTATTTGGCGCTAAACTAAAACAGCGTGAAACATAATGCATGTGAGTGCTTAATGTATGGTGAAATAGGGAACATAGACCCGATTCAAGATGCAACATATAATTTGGAGTGTTAGATGGGAGAAATATTAATCTTTTTATAAAAAAGCGAAGAAGTTTCTCTACCGACTCAAACTTATCAACGCCCCAGATTTGCGCCCCATAAAACATGATAGACCTTGCCGCCGCTTCGAAGATTTTCATCTTTTGCGAGATGCAAATACGAGGATTGTTTATGTACTTTAGCCATGTAGCCACAATCGCAGTTTTAGCTTCAGACAGTTTCACGTCTAAGTGCTTTATAAAAGATAGTTTATAGTTTAGGAGAACGCCCAAGTACTTGTACTCATTGACAATCTCAATAGTGTCGTTACCATACGACCAGCAACACCCCGAAGGCATCCTATTACCTTCCCTAAAGACTAGTACTTTGGATTTAGAAAGATTAACTGTCAATCCCCACTGCATACTGTAATCGTAAAGCTCATTTATCATTTTCTGTAAATCTGCGGCGGAATCTGCCAAAAGCACGATATCATCAGCATACATAAGCACTTTGACTACGGTGTCAGCAACTTTTACCCCGCAGGAGAGACTGTCACTTAAGTCATTAATATATAATGAAAAGAGAGCTGGACTTAGCAGACACCCTTGCCGTACACCCTGCTTAACAGTAAACGGTTCCGAAAGCACGCCATCATACCAAACCTGACTAGAAGTATCTTCATAGATTAAGCGCAATACCTCAATAATGTGACTAGAGAGGCCGAGGTTGGCAAGTTTGAAAAACAGCAAATTACGTGGGACTGTGTCAAAAGCACATGAAAAATCTACAAAAAAAGGGTAAGTTTTCTTCTTCGCACTAAAGTTCAGGTGTACTATGCTGGTCAGGTTGAACAAATTGTCAGTTGTGGAGTAGTTTTTGCGAAAGCCCGCCTGATACTCTGTGATTGTACTATTGCAATCAAGCCACGCGTTGATTCGGCTCAGAAGAAGACCAGCGAAGATCTTATATATAGTGTCAAGCAGTGACAGACCTCTGTAGTTGGAAGGAAGGTCAGCGTCGCCCTTTTTGAAGAGTGCGATAATAATTGCATTACGAAAAGATTGGGGAATTCGTTTCTTAAGGAATATTACGTTGTACAAAGCCAGTAGCAGACATTGCGGAGCGTACTTATAGAATTCATAACTAAAACGGTCTTCCCCCGGCGCTTTGTTGTCTTTCAAACCTTTAAGTACAAGCTGCAGTTCGTAGAGCTCGAAAGGAGCATCGAGAAAAGGGTGAATCACTGATGGTAGCGTCCAGTGCATGGGAGGTTCTTCAACTGGACTTGACAACAATGAGTTAAAGTGGTTGTAGAAATCTTAATCTATTCGTCAATATTTTAATCAAAAAGCTATGCGAAGCACAACAATTTAACGAAATAATGGCATATAGAACTTTTGTTTATTCAATAATTTTTCATTTAATTTAAAAAAATGTGTCAAGATTTAAACTTTTTTACTAATGTTTTAAATGAATATTGATAATAACAAAAAAAATTTAATATAAACCTCATATTACCGCTTAAAGCGATACCACGAATTTACGTACACCAATTTTTTCGCATGCCCCTAATTTCGTGGTATAGGTTAGGTTCAAGTGGCTGCCGCAGAGGCACACCTAGGTCAGTATTAAAAGGACCGTTGTGATACCACCAACACTAGGAAAGTCCGTTCCGGGACCCTGCCATATGGAAAATCCTGGTATTAACGGAATTCTCCACATAGCAATACAGGCGTGTCCAGTAGTGCTTGCGCCCCAGCCGGACGTTTCCCTTAGACGCAGAGCCGGTGCTGCTGCTACTCGGTGCCCTTCCAGATCGAGTGGCAAAGTGCCAAGAATGGCCTGCAGTGCTTCATTGGGCGTTGTTCTAAACGCACCGCTTATACAGATCATGCAAGATCTGTGTACTTTACCTAGCAGATTAAGGTTTGTTGCCTTGCTCAGCGCAGGCCACCATACCACAACTCCATAGAGAATGATTGGTCGAATGATTGCAGTGTAGATCCATTTGCATATTTTGGGGCTGAGCCCCCATTTCTTTCCAATGGCTCTTTTGCACGTGTAGAGTGCAATACGCGCTTTCTTCTGGCGCTGAAGAACATTCTCCTTCCAGGTTAGTTTCCTATCCAGAACTGTGCCCAAGAACTTGGCTTTGTCAGCCAAGTTCAGGTGCACGTTATTCAGTTTTGGTAGTATTAGCGGTGGTATCTTATAGCGGTTGATGAAAAGGACCAGTTCCACTTTTCCCGGGTTGATGCTCAGTCCGCAGCGCGAGCACCATGAGGAAACCTCTCTCAGTGCTACTTGCATCAAGTCGCCCAGGTTTGTGGGAATTTGCCCCTGTATACTATAGTTAAGTCATCTGCATATGCCACTACCTTCGCGCCCCCCCAGCTTGTGTCTCGCAGCATCGAGTTGACAGTGAGGTTCCGTAGAAGCGGGGAGAGAACACCACCCTGAGGCGTTCCCCTTGTGACATAGCGTGATAAGTCAACCGAGCCCAGTGATGAAACTATTCGTCTACCCCTTAGCAGTTGATCAATAAGTCCAATAAGAGACCTGCTTATGCCCAGACTTGTTAAAGCGGTGTTTATAGCATCAGGGCTTATGTTGTTGAAGGCTCCTTCAATATCTAAAAAGGCCACAAGACAGCACTCCTTTTCATAAAGCGATTTTTCAATAATAGAAACTAGGCTGTGAAGCGCAGTTTCTGTAGATTTTCCTTTGGTGTATGCATGCTGATAGCTACAGATCCAGTTGCTATCAATAGTAGAGGAGAGGTAGTCATTTATTATCCTCTCGAAGGTTTTGAGCACAAAGGATGAGAGACTGATCGGCCTATAGTCCTTGGGCTCGTAATGAGACGCTTTTCCCGCCTTAGGAATAAACACTACCGTGGCACTTCTCCAGGAGCACGGAATGTAGCTAAGAGCCAGGCAGGCTGTATAGAGAAATACCAGCCATTTGGCTGGTTGTAAACTACCAGGTTAGTTGTTAACAAATAGTCAAACAACGACTCTCCTCTAGCATTGATATCGGAGCTTCCCCACTGGACGTGATGAGCATTGGCGTCAGTTCCGATAATAAGATGACCCATGGAAAAATTTGCCACCAGGTCTTTTACCTCCCTCTGTGGCGGAGGTTCTTCGGCGTCGTAGGGCATATAGGCCGACGCCATCGTCAGACTGATACTGTCGACTGTTAAACTGGCAGCTTTAACGTCACCATTGGTATAGTTGGGGAAGAGAAAGGCATTCAGCTCAGACTTAACCAAAATACAGGCTCTAACCCTGCCCCCCTCGCTGGCTCGAATAAGCTTAAAACCCTTAGTCCCCAAACCGCAATTCCTTGAGCTGTTGACCCAGGGTTCTTGGATGAGGACTACATCTACGTCGCCTTTAGAGAGACGACTGATTAAAGCAGCCGAGGCTGCTTTAGATTTGTGCAGGTTTATCTGAATCACCACCAACATGAGATCGCTCAGACTTCCCTGCCACCGCCGTATCGTCGAGTTCCGCCTCGTCTGGAGGCTTATCTTTCAACGACGATTTGTTCAGACCACGGTTTGGCGTGGCAGAGATCCTACTAACTGTGGCAGTGTCAACATTGGTGCGCTCAGGACTAGCTGCTATTACTGTGACGTTGAGGTCTTCCCCGTCCAGCAGGCTGTCTCCCATCTCCGAGCTGTCCACTGCTCCTTCGCCATTTGACGTGGCAGATACCATACTTTCTGAGTCGGACATCTCCGACTCCCCTTCCGGCACTGCGATGTCCGAGTCCTCCGGTGCAGCCGAAATAGCAGCGCGCAGTGCATCGCCGCGTTTTACGTGAAACAGGATCTGACCCATACCGTAGTGCACTCGTCCGTTGCACCGTTTAAGGGGCTCGAGCGCCTCCTTATTCAAGGTGAAGATCACTTGCCTATCAGGCCCTACCGCATCCTCGACTAGATTGACACCCCAGTCCTTCGTCGGGAGAGACGGGTTCATGATCCTCAGCATCCTGAGAATTCTCTCAGGTTCAGCAGGGATAGCAGGAATCCACGCTCTTGCGCTTGGCCGAGCCGGGATGTCCTTCCAGTCGACAACCTCGATTCTTGCCCCTTGGTAGATCTCACCTAGTCTTGCAGCTGCTGCCTTGTACAGTGCAACAGTTTTTGCATCCTCGCAAGCGAATACCTTGATTCGGCCCTGGTGCCATCCCGCATCAGAACCCATCGGATTGGCACCCGGAGACTCATCCATAATGTCGAGAAGGGCATTACCGATAGCATTCCGGACTTACCGCCACTGGTCCCTAGGGATGGCCCAGCTTTCATTACCTCGGTCAATGACGCCTATGAGGATCCTATCCTTTGTCACTTCAGCAAAGCTGAGTTTACCCATTACGGGGGCGTGTTGCTGCCGTTTCGGGTGAAGGGGTTTCCATTAACCTTCTTTGGCGCGTAATCGCTTTGGAAGTTCGGTAAGATAGCTTCAGCCATCTCCACCGTCTTTCTAGCATTCGGCGATAGCGTCTCTTGTGAAATACCCTCGTATTTCTTCAAAATCCTTGCGGCCACTCTTTTGTCCAAGTACTCAGAGCGACTGGGAGATGTCTTTTGGGGTAAATTTCGACCCGTAGTTGCCATCGCGGTCGTTCCCTTATTTGGATCTCTGGGGCCAGGTCGTAAGACCACTGCCACAGACGTTAAAGACTTGGTTTCGGTACCGGCACTTACTGGGGCTTTAGCATCAGCCGTTGTTGGCTTCACCGTGTTTGTACCGGTACTTACTTTGGGGATTGCCCCCTTGTTATCCAGAGCTAATCGACTCGTAGTTGCCATCGCTGTCGATCTCTCGGCTGATAAAGATATGGAGTTTGTCCTCCGACGTTGCGTTCTCGCTTGCTCCAGCATTTTCTTCCTCTGCTGTGCAGTATACATTGTTGTATCTTTAGTTTTAGGGTTTTTGTTACTATCTTTCATCTTCTTCGTACGACCCCTCCCAGGCAAGGCCAGTTTAGGGTCAAAGGAAGAGTAAGGGGAATGTATCGTCCACCGCGGCAGAGCCCCATACCGCGGTAAAGCCATACTTACTCTCCGAGGCGGCCCGGTATCAGAGAGGCTCCGTTCGATTACAGCCACGATTTGCCTCCCGGCTGCAAACGTCCAATGGGCACGTGGTCGCATAACACCCTGGTTTCGGAGGGGGAAGATCTTAGTCGTCGCGCCAGAGAGGCTTGGCTTCTCTCGTGATGTAGTACCGGCGGCGCTATGATCACAAGGGCAGCGTAGCCCTGTGGCTATCGACTTAAGCCCTCGTACCGCGGCAAGGTGTCCACCCTTCACGAGGGGTATACTGCGAATTTAAAAAAAAATTAAAAGGCCGAAATTACGTAATCTGGTAGCTTGTAATTGTTGTTGCTTTTCCATCTTGTTCACTAATAATAAAACACAGAATAATTTAAGATAAATTATTCACAAACGGTCAAAAGTCCACCAATTTTTCAAAGATTTTCAAATTAATGACCACAAACTCATAACATACTTACATATTAATCGCAGAATACAGCGGAAAAAGCCACCCTGTGAAAATAAGCTGGCAGCTGTCAGTAAAATGATCACAGGGTGCACTAAAATCCTTGACACTGCTAGTATAAATGGTGACCAATTGATGTCGCTCTAGTTGTCGATAAGGTAGAATAAAAACAAAAACTAATAAAATGAATACATACTAAGTGAACATGATGGATATAACGCAGCTTGGTGTAAGAGGTACACACTGCGGGCTTAGAAATTCCTAATCCCCTTGGTTCTTAGTTCGATGACCAACAATAGGTGATGAAAGCCATTTGAAAAGGCCCTTGAGCAAGGCCGAAATTACGTAATCATGGTAGCTTGTAATTCTTGTTGCTTTTCCATCTTGTTCACTAATAATAAAACAGAATAATTTAAGAAAAATTATTCACAAACGGTCAAAAGTCCACCAAATTTTCAAAGATTAAAAAAGACCAAAAAAAATTAATAAATAAAAATAAAAAAGCTTTTTTAGAAATAATACATAAAAATAATTTTTAGAAAAGTAACAAGTTCATCAATTGAATTAACTTTTTTTATTGTTTATTTTTGTTTTAAACCTTTTTCGTTTAATGTTATTTTATGATTTTCTAAGAACTCTTAGATTTAATGAAAAAAACACAAAAAAAAAAACAAAGAAAAATCTACAAAGAAAACAAAAAAGAAAGTTTTTGGATTTTCTGGTATAAGTACTTAAATAAATAAAAGTAATTTTTAACTACAAAAGTAACAAGTTACATCAATGAATCAAGTTTGTTATTGTTTAAAAATGAACAAAAAAAAACAAAAAAATAAAAAAAAAAAACACGAAACTTAAAAAAAACATTTTTAGTATTAATAAATAAAAGTAATTTTGAGAAAAGTAGCAAGTTACATCAATAAAATTAATTATTTTTTATTGCTTATTTTTTTTAAACCTTTTTAATTTAATGTTACTTATTTCATTTCAATAATGTCTTAAGTTCTAAAAACTCTTGGACTTAATGAAAAATTAAAACTAAAACAACAAAAAGTTCAAAATTAAAAGTTTTTGAAAAGTACGTACAGAGAACTAATTTTTTTACTTACTTATTTTGGTATTAAAACTTTTTTTTTCATATATTCAATAATAATAAAAAAATTAATTTAAATTAAAAATTTCTGAATATAAATTTTAGTAAATAAATTTGTGTACCTTTACGAATTTGGGTTTATAATAAAATATAACCATAAAATTAGAGTTTTACTAAATACCACGAAATTAGGGACGCTTTACCACGGAGTTAGGTACATCAGAAAATTTTTTGCCACGAAATTAGGTACATTTGAGGTACTCACACATTTTTGTTTATATAAAATAAAACATTTGTTGGTTTTGCTTGAGAGTAAGTGGAAAGTTATCTTAATTGATCAACTCAATGGGAAAATTTTACGTTTTTAGTTTTCCTTCATTTGTTTTAACGCAAGAAAGGTAGAAAGCCACGCATTTTCGTGGCATAAGGATTCGATGTTTTGAGCTTATCTATAATCAGTATATACACAATGCCCAAACAAAACTATAAAGAATTTTGGGAGGGAAAAAATTTTTTTTTGGGTTGGCCTAATTTGAATTTTTTCCATTTGGCGGTTAGTTTTGCGGCTGCCATATAAATAATATACATCCAAAAAATATTATCTCTACGGAGACGGGTTGTGCACCGGGTTTGGGACCCGCCACGTAAAAATCAAGTCCAATGAAACGATATACAAAGCCTCGGATGAGAACCTCCTTTAATGTTTGACGACCCAGCAAAACGAAATAAGGACAAAGATAATGATATTAGGGCATGTACCGGGAATGTTCGGATCCTTTCAAGGGATGGTACCGCTGCCCGGCTGGTTGATGTCCTGGTTAATGCAAAGGCCCTACAGGAAATGCGATGGACGGGGCAAGGCAAGACAACCATCGGACCTTGTGACGTCTACCACAGTGGCCAGACACGCGGCAAAGCGTGTGGTGTAGGATTCGTGGTGGGAAAGAGACTGCGCCGCCAAGTACTAGCGGTCACACCCGTGAACGAGCGTCTAGCTGCAATCCGCATCAAGGCGAGGTTCTTCAACATAACATTTATCTGCGGCTATGCGCCAACTGAGGAGACGGACGACCCAGAGAAGGACTTCTTCTATGATCAACTTGAACAGACATATGATATAAAAATCGTGCTAGGCGATTTTAATACCAAGGTGGGCAAGGAAGGAGTCTTTGGTCCTACAATTGGAAAATTTAGTCTCCACGATACACAACATCCCCCAATGACATTAGGTTGATTGACTTTGCATCTGCTCGCAATATGGTCATCAGCAGTACCAGGCTCCAGCATAAACGAATACACCAGGCTACTTGGCTGTCCTCCGACCAGATTGATCATGTTATGATCGACGGCAGACACAGCTCCACCATGGACGTGCGTACCCTACGTGGTCCCAATATCGACTCGGACCATTATCTTGATGCAGCCAAGATTCGCACACGCCTCTGAGCAGAGAAGAAAGTGCGCACAGTAACGGGAGGACAGTTTGACGTCGAGAAGCACCGTACGACACAGACAGCTGATATTTTTCCACTCGACTCTCACACCTGCTATCGGAGAGCAGGCTCCGACCTAACGACGTAACCGAGCAATGGGAGCATATCTCTCACTCATTGCGTACCGCCGCTGAAGAACAATTGGTACGATGAGGAATGTATAACCGCCTCGGATAAAAAGGACGCTGCCTACAGGGAGACGTTGCGAACTGGCGCAACCCGCAGTGTAAGAAAAGTGAGTGTGAGGAGCTTGTAGCATGACAGCTAAGCAAAACAAAATGTTCACACAATAAATAAGTTCAATATACTTTTGGCAATAACTAGGCCAAAGTATTCAAATGAATTTAGCTTGCGCTGCACTTCTCCAATAACATAAAGTCGATTGAACCCATATTATTATTGCACAATAACGTAGATGACTAACGACTTAAAAATGTAAGTTTGTAAAGTAGATTACTCATAAGGTAGATTGTAAACATATAAAAGACGGCGATGAGCCGAAATAAATTCATTCTTGGTCTAAGACATAAACTTATAGTTTCACTCTTTCCATGAATCGAATCGTGCATTCTAATGCTCGGACAGATACGGCTGAAGAGCTCAGATAATACTTTCTATACCCCCAAGCATTACATGGCGATCCTGCCAGCTTAAGGCTAGATCCTGCCAGCTTAAGGCTAGATCCTGCCAGCTTAAAGCTAGATCCTGCCATCCCAATTTTAAAACCAGATCCTGCCATTCCTATTTTAAAACTAGATCCTACAAGCTTAAGGCTAGTTCCTGAAAGCTCAAAATTAGACTTTGCCAACGTTACTCAAATCGAGATCCTACCAAACCGAAATCGAACACTACCATTATGGTAGAAGAATACATCCCGAAATCAAAAACTATCCCAAATACACCCCCACTAAAAACGTAGTAGGTCACAAACCAATAACATTAGAGGAATACAGCAAAGGCAAAACCGCCAAAAAGCAAACCTTAAGGAATTTCGAGAGAGCATAAGCGGTGAAATTAAACAAAAAAACGGGGAGGCAAAAAACGAAAATATCAAAAAGAGTGCGCTGAACTACGACGCATAATCACCATCAGTCGCGGCGAACAAAGGAAGGTTTTAATAAATAAGCTGAAAGACAGCCGCAAAAATGGGTGGAACCGGCAAAGACAACAACACAAAACCACCAAAAGGATAATTAAGAAATTTAAAATTTAAGACAGCCATAAGTACAAAAAAAAAAACAGAACTAACAATCAGGGAAAACTGTTTTTCTAATTCATATTTTTTTTCAACCGTAAAATATAAAAATGACTTGGTGGAAAATTGCACTAACAGCCCTATGCTGCGCGTTACCGGTAAAATTGCCATCGGCAAACAATTTTCCCTAAAATACGTTACTAACAGGTCTATTCTACTGTGGTAATAACTTTATTATTACCGGCAAACAAATTCACTCGGCAACTTTTACTCCTTTTTGGTATTCTGAGGGCAAAAGTTTTCTGGTAACACCGTTACCACCAAAATAGGTGGTAACATGTGGTAAAATCAATATAAAACAGCTGATGTTTACTTTGAAAAATAAAAAAGCGAAAGTGCAATTGAACAAAATAAAGTGAAAATTAAACAAAATAAATAAAACAAAGTGAAAATCAAACAAATAAACAGGTATATAGTATTAATAAATCACAATAAAAACTGTGTATTCCCTGCAGGAGCTCGGGATGGTCTTTGCAAAAGGCCACATACAACCGCAACTGCGCTGGGGAGGTGCGTGCATATATTCTGTAAATAAAATAAACAATTTTTAATAAATTTCATAAAATATTTACCAAATTTACTTACTTGTTCATTTCCATTTTGCAGTCTTCTTCTTTTTGATAAACAAAAAACATATGGCAGGTGACTAGCAGGGTGGCTTTTCAATTCACCATACACACTGGTGAGTTTTTTTTGCCATTAGAGCGTTACCATCTGCTCAGAATCGCAGCCACTTTATTTGGTAACGTATTTTAGGGAAAATTGTTTGCCGATGGCAATTTTACCGGTAACGCGCAGCATAGGGCTGTAAATAAAGTGGCTGCGATTCTGAGCAGATGGTAACGCTCTAATGGCAAAAAACTCACCAGTGTGTATGGTGAATTGAAAAGCCACCCTGCTAGTCACCTGCCATATGTTTTTTGTTTATCAAAAAGAAGAAGACTGCAAAATGGAAATGAACAAGTAAGTCAATTTGGTAAATTTTTTATGAAATTTATTAAAAATTGTTTATTTTATTTACAGAAAATATGCACGCACCACCCCAGCGCAGTTGCGGTTGTATGTGGCCTTTTGCAAAGACCATCCCGAGCTCCTGCAGGGAATACACAGTTTTTATTGTGATTTATTAATACTATATGAGCCGGTTATTTTGAAAGTGGTTTAAGTCCACTTTCTGTTGTACTGAGATATTTAGGGGTTTGCATTTGCATAGTTTCAAAAATATTGTTAGCTGGTATCAAGTTGTTTTTATGGCTTTGCGGCCATAAACATGTTAGAAAATATAATGTAATACGTTTTATAAACTTTACTAGAAGAATAAGCTGTGTTTCAGAACCTCAAATGGACTTAAACCATTTTCAAAATTAATAAAATCACTTATTTGTTTATGAAAAGGAATATAAGTCCACTTCGTGTTCTTTGCTCAAATGATTTTAAGTCAATTATTTCACTTAAAATTAGTCCACTACCTTTATATAAGTAAAATAAAATTATTACATGGGTTTGACAAGCAAACAAAATACTTTAGTTTCACAATAACATTAGTCAAATTACCCAAAGGAATTGAAAGGTAACGCCTTTTCCAAATCGAAAGAAAACGCGAAATTTACATTTGGATTATTTCGGGCCAAATCTTGATCTTCTTTTAATGATTTTCTGGCCAATTCAGGTTTTCAGTGGACTTAAACCACTTTCAAAATAAATTTTTTTGCGTTTCGCTAACTAGCCAATTTTCAAGTGCCCCAAATCATAGTGATTTTGATAATACTAGACTTAAATTGTTTATAAAAGAAAAGATTATGTACGGCTGTGACTATTGTCATCGTTAACTCAATTTTTTTAAAAAGTGGACTTAAACCACTTTCAAAATAACCGGCTCATATACCTGTTTATTTGTTTGATTTTCACTTGTTTTATTTATTTTGTTTAATTTTCACTTTATTTTGTTCAATTGCACTTTCGCTTTTTTTATTTTTCAGAGTAAACATCAGCTGTCTTATATTGATGTTACCACATGTTACCACCTATTTTGGTGGTAACGGTGTTACCAGAAAACTTTTGCCCTCAGAATACCAAAAAGGAGTAAAAGTTGCCGAGTGAATTTGTTTGCCGGTAATAATAAAGTTATTGCCACAGTAGAATAGACCTGTAAATGGTATCTTGATAGGAATAGCAGGATACGAAGTAGGTAAAGAAAATTCGGCAGAAAAGAGTTATGAAAACAGGGTAGTTAAATACGAACCACATCAAATTATAGAAAACAAAGAAGAGCTCCCTGATAAATGGTTGACTATTTTCACATGCGTTGCTGCATGTTTAATTGTCGCAATTGCAATTTTAATAAAAAATTATATTAAGGATAAATTGAGACAATTGAACAATGTGCAAAAACGCATCTAAACAAAAATTGTATATGCCAAGAAATGAATAATTGGCAAGAAATCCACGATACATTAACTGAAGAAAAAACAAAAGCTAATAAGTCATATAAATGTATAAATAAAAGTACCCCCATAACAGCAGAAACATTAGTAAAGCATCTGAACATAATTTTGGAAGCCTTAAATAGTATAAGATAGGTTATCAAGGTAGGAACTCTTATACTTACCGAAGAACACCAAAAAGAAGCTTACCAATTTTTTTTACGCCGTACGAGATAGATTGGTATCTTCTCTAGCTAGGCACAATATAGAAATAACAATACCAACCACAGTAAAGGAAGAACTCCAGGTTGATTTTACTTTACTTTTATCAGAACGTGGTCGGAGCCGAACTCCATCACCTTCTTTGAATCAGAATCCACCAGTGGACAAAAACAAGGAACTAAAAACCCCAATCATCCCAATTATAAACGTCACAATGCCACAATCCGTAAGTAGTTGAATTTATTAAATCTGCTTCATCAGTGCTACCAGAGTTTGATGGTAAGCCGGAGAATTTACACAGCTTCTTAGACGCCCTTGATCTACTTGATCAAATCAAAGATACTCACGAAGCCGTTGCAGTAACAATGATAAAGACCAAACTAAAAGGAACGGCAAGAAATTTTATAAGTATTGAAAACACGATTGAACAAATAAAAACAACGTAGTAAAACGGCTAACCAATATACAACAGAAATAGAAAAAATTACCAAATCATTAGAAGGAGCTTATATCTCGGATGGACTTAACCCAGACTTGGCAACGAGATATTCAAGACAAGCAGCAGTCAAAGCTATGTGCAAAAACTGCTCTAATGACAAGGTAAAAATGATAATGCAAGCGGGAACTTTCACAACAATGAACGATGCAATCTCTAAGTTCACCAACAGCTGTACCGAAATAATGGGCAGCTCAAACACGATTTTGAATATACACCAACAGAGTCAGTACCGGAGTAATTTCCGCGGTGGTTACCGAAGTAACAATTATGGGAACTACCAAAGTAGGAGATTTAGACCACAACCGAGATACAACAATAACTCGAGATCCAACAACAATAATAATAACCGAAGAGGATCACAAGCCCAAAACGGCAATAGATCCTACAACCAGACGCGTAACGTGCGCAGCTGCACCCAGACGGAAAACCAGGAAACTCCACTTCAAAATTAATAGAAAGAAAAATATGCGTACTAAACCTAAATCTAAACAGCTATATATCTACAAGGACATCCCTAAATAATTCGATTTCAAAATTTTTAATTGATACCGGAGCAGACATTTCCATTATAAAAATGCATCAAATTAGCAAAACTCACAAAATTAATAAAGAACAAATTACAGATTTAAAAGGCATCGGTCAGGGAATAACCAGCACATTAGGCACAATTAAAGCGGATTTAAAAGGTGATGACCTTCTAATTTACCACAAATTCCATGTTGTAGAAGACGACTTTCCAATCCCATGTGACGGAATAATAGGACTAGTTTTCATAAAGAAATACAATTGTATTTTAGATTATAGCAAAACAGAGGATAAATTAATCCTAAGACCATATAATTTTCCCCAAACAATAACAATGCACCTAACAAATTGTCTGTCTGTCAACACACTTACTATCCCTGCTAGATCTGAAGTCATTAGACAAGTTAAAGTAAATACCGATAACAATAACATCTTCATACCACACCAACAATTATCTGAAGGCATTTTCATAGCAAACACTATCACAGATAAAGATCAAACTTTTGTTAGAATTATCAACACAACACATAAAAACACAACTATTCAAAATTACAAGATTAATACCGAAAATTTAGACGATTACACACTAATTAAAACAAACACACACAATAAAAATTTTAACGATACAGAAAAATTGAAAAGATTAACCAAAAACTTTCCAAAATTTGTCAATTCTCAGTTAACAGCATTATGCACAGAATTCATAGACATATTTGCACTAGAAACAGAACCAATTTCTTCTAATAACTTTTACAAACAAAAATTATACATGAAGAAGGACACTCCTGTTTACATAAAAAATTATAGATTGCCTCAAACGCAAAAAGGAGAAATAAGCAAACAAGTAAACAAGCTAATCGAAGATGACATAATAGAACCCTCCATATCGGAATATAATAGCCCAATCTTATTAGTCCCCAAAAAATCACTCCCAGGAAAAACAGAAAAAAGATGGAGATTAGTGGTAGACTACAGACAGGTAAATAAAAAGCTAGCAGCAGACAAATTCCCACTTCCAAGGGGTCGTGCAAGTTAACACATAATCAATTGCTTACCAGTTTGCCTTTGCTAAAACATAGCGATCTACATATTTACATAAATTTTGGCTATCGCTGCAACAGCTTGTTTACCTTTTGTTTCCGCTGCATTAAACCTAATTACATACTTACATTCTTTTGGCCATAGCCACAATAACTTCCAACTAGCGAAGTGTTGCTGACACTTCATTTAAATTTTATTTCGCAATAAGAATTCCCAATTCAAAGAATTAGCGCAACAACCGAATTATTTGGCACTAACCAGTTGCACGCGCATCCGGTAAAATGGAAAGCGCTGACACCAGCGTCTGGAACAATTTAACAAGCAAGTTGTTGTTGCTTTTACAATTAAAATTTAGCTTAATATTCCAATTATTCAATTTGAACAGTCAGTCTCATTTCTGTAGCGTAGATACTCGGTTGGAAGTCTAAACAAAAACTTCCTTGTTTGGCGCCCGACGCAAAAGTTATACCCGGCAAAACTAAATAAGTAACTCTTAATAGTTAAGTAAATTTCAAACGAAACTAAATAAGTAAAGTGAAACCAAAACAAATTAAGTGAAATAAATAACTCTCAATATCTAAGCGACTTCTAAACAAAACTAAATAAGTAAAGTGAAGTCAAAACAAATTAAGTGAAATAAATAACTCTCAATATCTAAGTGACTTCTAAACAAAACTAAATAAGTAAAGTGAAGTCAAAACAAATTAAGTGACTCTCAATATCTAAGTGACTTTTAAACAAAACTAAATAATGACTTTAAACCGAAATTGAATAAACGAAGAAATAACCAAATATTATAGAAAAAGGGAAAATCATCAAAAATTATTGTAAAGAGGCCAATGAGCCCAACCTAATCAACAAAAAAATCATCAAAAATTATTGTAAAGAGGCCAATGAGCCCAACCTAATCAACAAAAAATCATCAAAAATTATTGTAAAGAGGCCAATGAGCCCATCCTAATCATCAGAAAACATCAAAAATTATTGTAAACAAATATCAACTACACCACAATCGAGGAGTAGCCTAGCAGAGGCCTCAGACAACATCAAGATTATTGTAAAAAGCACCTTAATCATCAGAAATCAGGAAAAATCAACCACACAAATATACCACGACCGAGGAGTAGCCTAGCAGAGGCCTTAGTAGCAGCACAGCAAAAGGGAACATACTCACGGGCATCAGCTGCAGAATGAGCACTCAATTAATCTTGTAAGTTATTTAGATATTAGATAAAATCTTGAAATATTAGATAAAATCTTAGCACAGTAAAATAAAAGATAAAACGGAAATCACAAATCGTGAAAAAATTTTTTTTCTTGTTAAATTAAAATATAAACCAGAAATAGTAAATAATAAATCGTGAAAAAAAATTATTTTTTCTTCCTTCTAAAAATGGCAAACCCAAATAACCTAATAAGACCATCGCTCTTAGGGAATCCCAACCCAACCCCAAATCCAAATCCAAACCCAAATCCAGTCCCAAACCCACAGCCCACCCCTACACTACAACCCTCACCCGATCTACAAAACCTAGTGAGGACCCTAGTGACACAAATACTAACGACAGACGGACCGACCATAATCCAAGACATTGCCGACCAATACCCAATTCCTGATATAAACGAAGTCCTATCTCAATTAGGTAAAAATAGTCTTTTTTCAGTCATAGATCTGAAAAGCGGTTTCCACCAGATTCCACTGAAAGAGTCTGACATTGAGAAAACTCAGTAAAAAATGGCAAATACGAGTTCACACGTTTGCCTTTCGGCCTCAAAAACGCTCCTGCAATTTTCCAAAGAACTTTGGACGATATCCTCAGAAAATATATCGGAAAGATCTGTTATGTTTATATAGATGATATAATCATATTCAGCAAAGACGAAAAAACACATGCCGAAAATATCCACGAAATTTTTGAAACCTTAAGAGAAGCTAACACGAAAGTGCAAATAGATAAGTGCGAATTTTTTAAAAAAGAAATCGAATTTCTAGGATTTCTTGTCTCATCCGAAGGTATCACAACAAACCCCACTAAAGTCCAAGCAATAGTCGACTTTCCATGCCCAAAAACACTTAGAGATTTAAGATCATTTCTTGGTCTCTCTGGCTATTACAGAAGATTCATAAAGGACTATGCCAAAATAACCAAACCCCTCACTAGTCTCCTAAGAGGAGAAGCAGGAAGAATTTCAAAAAATCAATCAAAGAATAGGCCGATCCAACTCGGTAAAGAAGCCATTGAAGCTTTCAACCAAGTCAAGAACACACTCAATAAATTTTATGGTCGAAGACCAGTTAAGAATAAAAATCTACAAAACCCCACCTCACACGCACACCGCAAATGGCCAAGTCGAACGCTTCCACTCAACCCTTGCAGAAATTCTAAGATGTTTGAAAAACGAAAAAATAGACAGAAATTTCGAAGAATTGCTTGAGAGAGCAATTTACGAATACAACTTCTCAATTCACTCTACAACTGGACAAAAACCAATAGAAAATTTTTTTGGACGAAAAGTCTACATTAACCCCGAACAGTACGAAGCAGCCAGATAAAATAACATACAAAGACTAAAACTTAAACAGGAAACAGACTTAGCGCACCATAACAAAAACAAAACACCCAACAAGAACTACACACCCGGACAGAACATTTTCGTTAAAATCAACAAGAGATACGGGACAAAACTAACCCCCCGATACAAAAAAGAAACAGTCAAAGAAAACAATTCATCCACTGTCCTTACAGAATCGGGCAAAGTGGTACATAAAAGCTTAATAAAATAAAAATGTTAAAATTTTTTTTTCCATTTTTCTTTTCGAAACGAAAATAAAAAATGTTTCTTTTCGAAATAGAGAAAGCGGGAAAGAATTATTAAACGTAACGTAAAAATTTTATAAAAAAAAAAAAAAAAATCTAAAATTTTTTTAATAAAAATAAACGAAATAATGAAAATTATGCATTATTGTATTATTTTTATTATGAAATTTTTTAGATTGACCATAACCCTAATGACGACATCAGCAAACGTACAATTCCTGGACTACTCATCATCCCAACTCATTACAATTGACTCAGGACCGGCGAAATTACAGACAGGAAATTTTAAAATTATACATATAATAGAGATAGATGACTACGACAAGACTATACGACGCTTAGAAACGACAATAAATGAACAGCTCCCAAATCATCCCCTAAATCCCATCCTTTTATCCCTCGTCAATCAATCCAAAAATTATTTAAGTAGAATTAGAATAAACAAATCACATAATAAAAGGTCATTAGATTTCATAGGTTCAGCATGGAAATGGATCGCAGGAAATCCAGACCATAGCGACTTTAATATTTTAATTGAAAAAATGAATAACGTCTTAGAGAATAATAATAGGCAAGTTGTAATAAATAAACTATCTTATGAAAAAATTAATGAAGTAATTGAGCATACAAATAAGATAGCTAAGTTAGTTCAAGAAGAAAGAGAAATTGATAATGAATTACTGCTAAAAACAAAGTTTAAATTAGAAACAATAAAAGAAGAATTAATTAACATTGCGTATGCCATTCATTGGGCAAAATCGAATATAATAAATTCATACATTTTATCTGATAGAGAAATCGAAATAACAAACAAATTTTTAGAGGATGAAAATATCCCTTTTATAAATATTGATGAAGCATTGGAATTTGCTGATATAAAAATTGCATCCAAGAAAGAAAGCCTAATTTACATAATAAATTTACCTACAACCGAAAAAGAAGATTGTAGATCATTAGAAGTTAGACCGATAAAAAAAGGAAAATTTATAAACAAAATTGAATACGAAGCTTCACTAGTATGTAAGAAGGAAATTTACGGAAAAACCAAAAATTGTAAATCGTACAATAGTTTAGCAATTTGTTCTAAAGATTCAGTAGAAAATATTACAAACGGCACATGCATAGCACATCTGCTGAAAAGTAAACTAGATAACTGTACTAAAATAAATAACCAACATGTTAAAGTAATTGAAGAAATTTCGAATGATTTAATACTTTTAAAGCAAGGTCTGAAACCGATTAAAATAACGTTCCGATTTAGGTTTCGGTTTTTGCAACGTGTTTCGGTTTCGGTTCCGGTTTCGTTCTTCAAAATTTATTTCGGTTTCGGTTACGGTTTCGTTCCGGTTTCGGTTTCCAAATAAAAACACGAAAAAAAAAATTTACTACTAAAATACTCAACTACCTATGTAGCTACGAAATAGGTCTGAATTTTCATAACTTTTTTCCTGCGGCTATGATGGGATTTCTCCAATATAATAATACATTTATTAACGCTATGCATGGATGAAATTTCTGCAAAACAAATTCCTAAAGTTAACTCTACTTTTTTATTAAAAAAATATTAAAATGGAAGCCAAATGAAATGTATAAATCGGTAAAAACATTAAAATTAGTGGCGCTTTCCGAGACAAGCCTGAACATTTCTTTTTCGGATCTTGTAAATTTGTTTCGATCGCTTCATTCAACTATAGTCAAAACGTGGCTCGACAATCTTCCATGAAAACTTTCAGGGTACCTGTTTGTAAAAGGAAGTACCTATGTGCCCACTCACAGAAGTAAGGTATTGAAAAAATTCAAAACCGTTTGGAACCGGTTCCGGCTTTTGAAACGGTTTCGGTTTCGGTCTTTTCCAGATCAAAATAACGGTTACGGTTTCGGTTTCGGTTTTGAAAAATGAATCGGTTTTAATCGGTTACGGTTTCGGTTTCGGTTTCAGTCCTTGTTTTAAAGGAATACCAAGGCTTCGTTAAATTCGAAAAATAAAAAAAAATGGAACATATTTAATAAAACATGTCAATACAACCATAGAAGTAGGAAATAAATTTTATTTTTCAAAAATAATAACAGGGAAAAAACCCCTGCCGGCTATTTTACAGCCTATCGCAGAAAATAAGCAAATCGAAGAAATACTGTCATTAAATTCAATAAAAGGATTCCCATCTAATGAGTTAGAAGAATTAAAAACACTTAAAAATCGTAATCAGCTATATTTTTCCATTAATTCAATATCCATAGGAATAGTTATACTAGTTATTATAAGTACAATGTTAAAATTAAGATTTTTTACGAAAAATAAATAAAGAGAAAGAACCCAACCGAAACACTATAGAAATAGGAATAGAAGACGTACCAAAGTTTTATGTTAACTCATCGATCGAGGACGCTCGATTTTAAGGGCGGAGGAGTTAACACATAATCAATTACTTACCAGTTTGCCTTTGCTAAAACATAGCGATCTACATATTTACATAAATTTTGGCTATCGCTGCAACAGCTTGTTTACCTTTTGTTTCCGCTGCATTAAACCTAATTACATACTTACATTCTTTTGGCCATAGCCATAATAACTTCCAACTAGCGAAGTGTTGCTGACACTTCATTTAAATTTTATTTCGCAATAAGAATTCCCACAGGTGAATTCTTAATTGCTAACTAATATTATTTTACATTTCCTGTTTTGCAATCGAAGTTGCGCCAATTCAAAGAATTAGCGCAACAACCGAATTATTTGGCACTAACCAGTTGCACGCGCATCCGGTAAAATGGAAAGCGCTGACACCAGCGTCTGGAACAATTTAACAAGCAAGTTGTTGTTGCTTTTACAATTAAAATTTAGCTTAATATTCCAATTATTCAATTTGAACAGTCAGTCTCATTTCTGTACCAAAAATCGCGTGACGTCATATATGCACGACCCCCAAGGATTGACGATATTTTAGATCAACGTGGAAGAGCAAAATATTTTTCATGCCTAGACCTTATGTCAGGTTTTCATCAAATCGAATTACACCCCGACTCCAGGGATATAACCTCATTTACAGCCGAAAATGGCACATATAGATTCAAAAGACTACCTTACGGATTAAAAGTAGCACCGAATTCATTCCAAAGAATGATGACGCTAGCATTCGCAGGCCTAAAGCCATCTCAAGCATTCCTCTACATGGATGATTTAGTTGTATTAGGTTGTTCTGAAAATCACATGCTAAAAAATTTAAGAGACGTATTCTCCACTTGCAGAAAATTCAACCTAAAATTACATCCAGATAAATGCCTATTTTTCAGCCAAGAAGTAACATATTTAGGACATAAATGTACAAACAAGGGAATATTACCCGACCCGAGCAAATTTGAAACAGTCTAAAATTACCCAACACCAAAAACAGCCGATGAAGTTAAAAGATTCGTAGCTTTCTGTAACTATTACAGAAGATTTGTACCGAATTTTGCAGAACATTCAAGAAAATTAACTAGGCTTTGCAAAAAGAATGTTTCCTTCGAATGGACAGAAGAATGTCAAAAAGCTTTTGTCTACTTAAAGGAAGCATTAATTAGCCCAAAACTTTTGCAATACCCAGATTTCGATAAAAAATTCTGCATAACAACAGACGCTAGTGGGTACGCTTGTGGGGCAGTCCTTAGCCAAGAACACGATGGCAAACAGTTACCAATTGCTTACGCTTCTAGGTCCTTCACAAAAGGTGAAACCAACAAAGCCACAATAGAAAAAGAATTGGCCGCAATCCATTGGGCCATAACCTTCTTCAGACCATATGTTTATGGCAGAAAATTTCTAGTTAAAACCGACCATCGTCCTTTAACATACCTATTCTAGATGAAGAGCCCTTCATCTAAGCTGACACGAGTAAGACTCGATTTAGAAGAGTACGATTTTGAAGTGGAGTATATAGCCGGAAAAGAAAATCATATTGCGGACGCATTATCCCGCATAACAATTACAAACTTAAAAGATATGTCAATTAAAGCAAGTAAAATATTAAAAACTAGCAACCCGCTCCGGCTTCGCACGGAAAAATGTAAATTAGGTACATACATGGAATTCAGTACGGCAATAAGGCCATGAATTGAAAATACATTCATACCTACATACGTCCGAAATTTAATTATGCGAGAGATTCGTACATATCACAGTATAACCAGTGTTTGCACTGAGGTGAAAGTTCTCCATGGAGGTGAATTTTTCAGAGTTGAAATCCATGGTAGGATGGAATTTCGCGGACGCATGGTTGCATTTCAGTAACAAAAAAAACTTTAGAAATATTTCAAGAAAAAAAATGAATTTAATGTATATATTCCATGAATTAATATAATATCATGAATTTACTGCACTACAAGAAGTATAAAAAATGTATATTAAAGGCCATATTGTAAAATTTCGTACAAATGCATATTGATGATCGGCTCTTTATGAACGATGCTATTAAATAGTAGTTTTGCGCAAAAAAGCACCCCTGTTAGTTGAGGACATTGAGGTGAATTTGAAATTCTCCAAAACAAAATAAAGAAAATATTTTGCTTGCAGTTTTATATTTATTTATACTATTTATTTAATAGTAATATACGATTATCTGGTAGCTTTAATGTCAAGGTACGGTGTTAATGAACTATGAGTCATCTTATATATAAAAACTAATGTGTTTTTATTTTAGGAGTGTCCAGTCTAAATATTAGCTGGAGAAGTTGAAATACTTATTACTAACCGGATAAGTATTTCCAGTACCTGGCAAATGAGGACTATTGTTATTGTGAACAAAAACCATGAACTACAAGTTGCGATGGAGCATTGCAAGCTGCACGTAATCGTGGCTGCCGCCGGAGGCCTTTTTATTCCATCTATACAATGTCCCAGGGGGTACCATAACAGTCGTCCATACGGCAGTTGCTACCCAAGGCCTTTTTTGTTGCATCTTGAAGGAATGAATTAATCTTATGCACTCTGCGTGGTATTAGTTTCCTTTAGGGGTCAACTTCTAATAAATTAGCTAAAATTATGTGATATAGCTCAAAAGACGGCGTTCGGCCTCAGGATCTCGAATCCGGAAGCGCTTTTTTAATATTTTGCTTCTCTGCAGAGATATTTGCAATCAAAGTTTCAAGTTTTCATGTGGTTGTTGTAATTTTATTAGACTCCCTAAAAACGTGCAAAAAAAGTCCCGCCGTGGCGGTAGCCACGGTTATGTCACACGTCCGGACTTGGGATGGCGTAGCCCAGGGTTATTTTTTATAAGCGCGGCCGAAGGCCGCCAACTCAGAAAAGTGTTTCGTACATAAATACCATGGATTGCGCCCCATTTTTGGTATTGGACCCGGGTCATTTTTCGGTTTTTTGACCATAACTTTTCACTAAAACAAAAAATTAAAAAAAGCGCTTCCGGATTCGTGATCCTGAGTCCAAAACCCGTCTTTTGAGCTATCTCCCATAATTTTAGCTAATATATTAGCAGTTGACCCCTAAAGGAAACTAATACGCTCTGCGTTTATGCTCCTTTTTGGGGAGGCTAAAATCAAATCTGTTATAAATGAAACAAATTAATATAAATTTTCATCATTTGCACAACTTTTTTTATTTCCATTTGATTTTCACCACGCGTGATAGGGTTGTGTTTAATCACTCAGGGCTGCATTTTGTTGAAGTATTTGTTAGATAGTGATTTTTTCTCTAATACTTCACGTTGACCTGCAAACTGGTTTTCCTTTCAGTTTAAAACGGTTAAAACAATTTAGGCATGTTCATAATCGATATAAAGTAGGTACTTAAGTTAGCGTCAACCCTTTGATACCCTTTCCAAGGGTCTATCTGACGCTAAATTTAGTACTTACTTTATTTCGTTCAGATTGTTGGACAGAGATAAATATACAAGACTAAATGGGCTTGCTCAAGAACATCCTACAAATTATGACGGATAACACATAATAATCAAAAAACTAAATTTATAATAGAACTATTTTTTCTACACCTTTTTCACTCGTACTTCAAAAACCGTAAAAATACTTTAGATAAGGTTAAATGCATTTAAGAATAGTGAATGGTAGTCCAAGACCCATACAATTATTTTCAGAATAGTCAATTGTATCTTAAAAACTGTAAAATATGCTTTAGAATAATCAACTGTACTCCAAAAACTATAAATTGTACTTCATAAACTGTAATTTGTACTCGAGACCGTAAATTAGACTTCAGAAGCTTAAAAATGTACTCCAAAATAATCAGTTCTACTTCAGAAACAACAAATTCCAATCTAGAAGATGTTTCTGAAGTACATTTGATTTTTCTGGAATACGTTTTACAGTTTCTCGAATACAATGGGCTTCTTCGTAGCAAATTTTGCGAATATTAACAACCATTTAAGTTTTTTAAAGTACATTTTACACTCTAACCCACAATAAAATATACAGGCAGATTCTAAATAATTTCTTACTTTGCGGATTTTCTCCCTCTCATATAATTTGTGAGCGAAAATGTATGAAAAAGGTTCACTAGTGAAATTTATTTAGATGGGCACGATAAGCTTTTTGTCGAAAAATTCTCAAATTTCGAAATTTGTTTTGCGTAAAATTTTGCAAAAATCATTGGATCATGTGTTTCAATTTTGTGATATTGGAGTACTTCAATTGTAATACTTTCTAATACCTCAGCGGACCACCTTCAGCTTATTGAGAGCCGATAATTGCTCATGCTTTATTGACCAAAATCACGACACGATCGCTCTGAAAATAGATACTCCAAGGAGTAACAACGTTGGAATACATTGCAAAGTACTCTGAAAACAGAAACAACTGTAGCGTCTCGTTGTGACATTTAATTTTGACAGCTGACATAAATGCACGTAGACAAAGGCAACCTGTCTTATAACCGCGTTTTAACACGCGTTAACGCAGACTTGATCTAGTTTTATCTTTTTGGGTACGATGACATAATCAGCACAGCGTTTTTTCTCACGCATAGGAGTATTCAGTCGAAAACAAATACAGCTTTATTGCGTTGCGTGACATTTATAACTTTGACAAATACGCACAAAACCAAAAAATATACAAGGAAAAATCAGCTGATTATGGCATCGTACCCATACTCCTTGGAGTATCTATTTTCAGAGCGATCGTGTCGTGATTTTGGTCAATAAAGCATGAGCAATGATCGGCTTTCAATAAGCTGAAAGTGGTCCGCTGAGGTATTAGAAAGTATTACAATTGAAGTACTCCAATATCACAAAATTGAAACACATGATCCAATGATTTTTGCAAAATTTTACGCAAAACAAATTTCGAAATTTGAGAATTTTTCGACAAAAAGCTTATCGTGCCCATCTAAATAAATTTCACTAGTGAACCTTTTTCATACATTTTCGCTCACAAATTATATGAGAGGGAGAAAATCCGCAAAGTAAGAAATTATTTAGAATCTGCCTGTATATTTTATTGTGGGTTAAGTGTAAAATGTACTTTAAAAAACGTAAATGGTTGTTAATATTCGCAAAATTTGCTACGAAGAAGCCCATTGTATTCGAGAAACTGTAAAACGTATTCCAGAAAAATCAAATGTACTTCAGAAACATCTTCTGGATTGGAATTTGTTGTTTCTGAAGTAGAACTGATTATTTTGGAGTACATTTTTAAGCTTCTGAAGTCTAATTTACGGTCTCGAGTACAAATTACAGTTGATGAAGTACAATTTATAGTTTTTGGAGTACAGTTCATTATTCTAAATCATATTTTACAGTTTTTAAGATACAATTGACTATTCTGAAAATAATTGTATGGGTCTTGGACTACCATTCACTATTCTTAAATGCATTTAACCTTATCTAAAGTATTTTTACGGTTTTTGAAGTACGAATGAAAAAGGTGTAGAAAAAATAGTTCTATTATAAATTTAGTTTTTTGATTATGTGTTATCCGTCATAATTTGTAGGATGTTCTTGAGCAAGCCCATTTAGTCTTGTATATTTATCTGTCTCTGTCCAACAATCTGAACGAAATAAAAAGGATTGACGCTAACTTAAGTACCTACTTTATATCGATTATGAACATGCCTAAATTGTTTTAACCGTTTTAAACTGAAAGGAAAACCAGTTTGCAGGTCAACGTGAAGTATTAGAGAAAAAATCACTATCTAACAAATACTTCAACAAAATGCAGCCCTGAGTGATTAAACACAACCCTATCACGCGTGGTGAAAATCAAATGGAAATAAAAAAAGTTGTGCAAATGATGAAAATTTATATTAATTTGTTTCATTTATAACAGATTTGATTTTAGCCTCCCCAAAAAGAAGCATAAACGCAGAGGGTATTAGTTTCCTTTAGGGGTCAACTGCTAATATATTAGCTAAAATTATGGGAGATAGCTCAAAAGACGGGTTTTGGACTCAGAATCCCGAATCCGGAAGCGCTTTTTTTAATTTTTTGTTTTAGTGAAAAGTTATGGTCAAAAAACCGAAAAATGACCCGGGTCCAATACCAAAAATGGGGCGCAATCCATGGTATTTATGTACGAAACACTTTTCTGAGTTGGCGGCCTTCGGCCGCGCTTATAAAAAATAACCCTGGGCTACGCCATCCCAAGTCCGGACGTGTGACATAACCGTGGCTACCGCCACGGCGGGACTTTTTTTGCACGTTTTTAGGGAGTCTAATAAAATTACAACAACCACATGAAAACTTGAAACTTTGATTGCAAATATCTCTGCAGAGAAGCAAAATATTAAAAAAGCGCTTCCGGATTCGAGATCCTGAGGCCGAACGCCGTCTTTTGAGCTATATCACATAATTTTAGCTAATTTATTAGAAGTTGACCCCTAAAGGAAACTAATACCACGCAGAGTGCATAAGATTAATTCATTCCTTCAAGATGCAACAA
Source organism: Campiglossa producta (assembly GCA_964058755.1). Lineage (NCBI taxonomy): Eukaryota > Metazoa > Arthropoda > Insecta > Diptera > Tephritidae > Campiglossa > Campiglossa producta. Next base: position 32,885,354 of record CAXKVI010000004.1, read on the forward strand.
AAAAGGCCTTGGGTAGCAACTGCCGTATGGACGACTGTTATGGTACCCCCTGGGACATTGTATAGATGGAATAAAAAGGCCTCCGGCGGCAGCCACGATTACGTGCAGCTTGCAATGCTCCATCGCAACTTGTAGTTCATGGTTTTTGTTCACAATAACAATAGTCCTCATTTGCCAGGTACTGGAAATACTTATCCGGTTAGTAATAAGTATTTCAACTTCTCCAGCTAATATTTAGACTGGACACTCCTAAAATAAAAACACATTAGTTTTTATATATAAGATGACTCATAGTTCATTAACACCGTACCTTGACATTAAAGCTACCAGATAATCGTATATTACTATTAAATAAATAGTATAAATAAATATAAAACTGCAAGCAAAATATTTTCTTTATTTTGTTTTGGAAAATTTCTAAGAATTTCAAATTCACCTCAATGTCCTCAACTAACAGGGGTGCTTTTTTGCGCAAAACTACTATTTAATAGCATCGTTCATAAAGAGCCGATCATCAATATGCATTTGTACGAAATTTTACAATATGGCCTTTAATATACATACATTTTTTATACTTCTTGTAGTGCAGTAAATTCATGATATTATATTAACTCATGGAATATATACATTAAATTCATTTTTTTTCTTGAAATATTTCTAAAGTTTTTTTTGTTACTGAAATGCAACCATGCGTCCGCGAAATTCCATCCTACCATGGATTTCAACTCTGAAAAATTCACCTCCATGGAGAACTTTCACCTCAGTGCAAACACTGGTTATACTGTGGTCTATACTGTGGTACATATGTACTTACATACATACGTATCGAGTTCTTTCACCATACGATCTAATTCAACATGAATGAGGTAGGGTGAGATTCCCGCATAATCGGTTCACAGCGAACAAACACACAAACAGCGTTCTTTCACCATACGATCTCACCCCACCTCATTCATAACGCTGTGTGTTTATTCGCTGTCAAGTTCTAATGGCTCATTCGTTTAACAGCGAACAAACAACCAAACAGCTTTTTTGGAAAAAGTGCTGTTTTTGTTTAAACAATTTTGGTTAAATAAGATATGAAACAACTTTTTTTGTTGATGCAGAACCATGGCTCAATAACTACTGGTTGTATTGACAGCTGTGGCTAACGGTTCTTTCATGCTTTGTTGATTTTTTATCACTCAAACTATCACCCTTTTTGTTTTCTTGTTTACATTCTTTGCAAAGTTCGTGGAAAAGCTACGGAATTCGTTTGCGTGTTTTAATGAGTTTTAGTTAATTTTTTTAGAAAAAATAGTTGTGAAAAGAAATTTAGTAAGTGCTTTGTGATAATCTCTTTAGAAAATGTGGAAAAACAAGTAAAAAGCCAGGAAAAATAAGTATATCGTTTGCTCACGTGTTTTTATGCGTTTGTTGTTTTGCCACTGCTTTTGACACAAAAGTTCGGGCCAAAACGGTAATTTCGTATTCTGTTTTGGGCTGCGATTACCATTCAATTATTTTGCCATGTGCAGAACGAAAGTAAATATTTCAAAGTTTAACTTCAAGTAAGTTTCATTTTAATCGGTGGATTCGTTTAGGATTTATGGCTTTGTAAACAAAAAATGTATGGTTTTTTACCACATTTTGTCCGATTGCCAGGCCCCCTTTATATATTTATGCACGTTGTAATGACATAAACCTTCCTCTTCAACCAATCTATTTATTAAAAAAAACCGCATAAAAATCCGTTTGCTTAGTTTTCAAGATTTAAGCATTCAAGGGAAAAAACAGACAGAAAAAGTGACTTTGTTTTATAATATGTAGAGATAACAACAAGATCAGCAGCAAAACAGTCCAGCAGTAATGCTGAAAATAAAGAAAGTCACAAAGAGAACCCCAAAATTTACGAAGCGCTAAATAAATTTGAAGTTAAAAGACATGTCGAGCTCGTTTTCACTCCTCCGAAATTATATTTCAAAAAACTGCAGTAGGCAAATTTATAGAAAAGGGTAACAAAGTTCTCAAAAACCTAACAATCGCTCTAACCCCAGAGGTTATATATGTGACAAATCCCGGGAAAATTAAAGAAATTCTGCATAGATATCATGACGATCCTATTAGTGGTGGCCACCCAGGAATAAATCGCATGACAGATAAAATCAAGCAGAAGTATAGCTGGCTGAATATGAAAAACGATATATGAAAATACATAAAAAACTGCATCCACTGCAAGAAAAATAAGACCAATAAGCATATAAAAGAACCAATGACAAAAACGGAGACACATCCAAAGGCATTTGACATTGTACAAATCGATACAGTCGGACCATTACCGAAATCGATAAACGGAAACGAATATGCACCCTGCTAGACAGTGCTATGACATTCAGTCAGATTTGTAATATTGCCTTTGCAGTTACCATCATAAGTGATCTAACCAAATACTTGGTAGCGATCTCCGTTCCAAGCAAACACGCAGCAACAGTCGCTAAAGCCGTGTTCGAGAACGTCATTTTGGTTTATGGACGCATGAATACATTAATGACAGACATGGGCACAGAATACAAAAACGACTCATTCAAAGAACTGTGTAAATTATTAAAAATTGAACATAAGACTTCAACACCGTATCATCACCAAACTTTGGGTACTGTAGAACGCAGTCACCGGACATTCAATGAATATATACGTTCCTACATATCCAGTGACAAAGATGACTGGGATGAATACCTCAGGTATTTCACGTATTGTTACAATACGACGCCATCAACCACACATACATAAATATTGTCCATTTGAATTAATATTTGGGAAAAACCCACCGAATTATGCATTTTTAAAAGAAAAGAAAATCAGCCCATTATACAACCATGAAACTTATGATAAAGAAGTAAAATATAGACTTCAAATAGCACAGCAAAGAGCTAGGAAATTAGTCCAAGAGGCTAAAGAAAAACAAAAAACAAATTATGATAAAAATAGCTATAGTAAAGAAATAAACATAGGAGATTTAGTATTAGTTAGAGAAGAGTCCTCCCATAAGTTAGATAATAGATATAACGGATACTACAAAGTTAAAAATATCGATGAGAACAACAATTTCACTTTAATACCGCATAGCATAGGAAGTAGCATTATAAACAAAAAAGAAATTATAATTCATAAGAATAGACTTAAAGCAATATAACTCCACTACATAGTAATAACAAAAAAAAAAAAACAAAATACAAAATATCATGTTCAAAATACAAAAAAAGTCATTGCAATAAAGACACATGTAAAACAAATGTAAACAAAATAAAAGAAAGAAAATCTTTTCCGATGACATAACATTAACCATAAGCTAAGTGGGTCAAACCTTTTATTACCTCACAATAGAATACTCATACATTAATCAAAATGTATGAGCATTCTTTTAAAGAGAGGAGGTGTAGCATGACAGCTAAGCAAAACAAAATGTTCACACAATAAATAAGTTCAATATACTTTTGGCAATAACTAGGCCAAAGTATTGAACCCATATTATTATTGCACAATAACGTAGATGACTAACGACTTATAAATGTAATTTTGTAAAGTAGATTACTCATAAGGTAGATTGTAAACATATAAAAGACGGCGATGAGCCGAAATAAATTCATTCTTGGTCTAAGACATAAACTTATAGTTTCACTCTTTCCATGAATCGAATCGTGCATTCTAATGCTCGGACAGATATGGCTGAAGAGCTCAGATAATACTTTCTATACCCCCAAGCATTACAAGCTTGAGATGCTGGCTGACAGGAATGATGCCCGAAAATTCTACGAAAATATTCGGCGGATGACGGAAGGTTTTAAGACCTGGGCAAATTCCTGCAAGGATGATAATGGCGACCTGGTAACCGACGTACAGATTGTACTTAAGTTATGGAGGGAACATTTCTCCTCATTGCTAAATGGCGAGGGAGACAGTGTTGCCGCTGAAAATTTTCAAAAAGGGTCCCAGCAGAAATAAAGGGTCCCCTCCTTTTTTAGATATTAACACATTTACATGGAGTGTAATGGAGTGTGATTCCTAAGTGACCTTGCTCAATCCCGACTCTTGCGTCCTCGTTCGTGCACTCTGGGCAACGGGAGCTACCTAGGCTCGCGGCAGAAAGAGAGGGAGCCCCGGTAGGGCCACTCTGACATACTTGGTTTAAGGGCTCACCGAGGTTTTTGCGTAGCGTCTGTTCACCATGAGGTGCGGCTGCAAGCGGGCGTCTGTCTTGAAGCAAGCGGCTCGCTATATAAATGTGTAAATATTTTCCAAAAACCCCGAAACGGGTTGTGCGCTGGGTTTGGGACCCGCCACGGAAAAAACTTAATTCCAATGAAAACAAAATCAAAGCCTCGGATGAGAACCCCCTTTAATGTTGACGACCCGGCAAAACGAATAAGGCATAATGATTTGGATATTAGGGCATGTACCGGGAATGTCCGGACCCTTTCAAGGGACGGTGCCGCTGCCCGACTGGTTGATGTCCTCGTAGGCGCAAAGGCCGACATCACCGCCCTGCAGGAAATGAAATGGACGGGGCAAGGAAAGACGACCATCGGTCCTTGTGACGTATACTACAGTGGCCAGACACGCGGCAAAGCGCGTGGTGTAGGATTTGTGGTGGGAAAGGGACTTCGCCGCCAAGTATTAGCGTTCACTCCTGTGGACGAGCGTCTCGCTGCGATCAGCATCAAGGCGAGGTTTTTCAACATAACATTTATCTGCGCCTATGCGCCGACTGAGGAGACGGACGACGCAGAGAAGGACTCCTTCTACGATAAACTTGAACAGACTTATGATCGCTGCCCCCAGCATGATATCAAAATCGTGCTCGGCGACTTAAATGCCAAGGTGGGCAAGGAAGGAGTCTTTGGTCCTACAGTTGGAAAATTCAGTCTCCACGATATAACATCCCCCAACGGCACTAGGTTGATTGACTACGCCGCTGCTCGCAATATGGTCATCAGTAGTACCAGGTTCCAGCATAAGCGAATACACCAAGCCACATGGCTGTCCCTTGATCAAAGAACTAGAAACCAGATTGATCATGTCTTGATTGACGGCAGACATAGCTCCACCGTTATGGACGTGCGTACACTGCATGGTCCCAATATTGACTCTGACCATTATCTTGTCGCAGCCAAGATACGCACACGCCTCTGTGCAACGAAGAAAGTGTGCACAGTAACGGAAGGAAAGTTTGACGTCGAGAAGCTGCGCATGACACAGACAGCTGATAATTTCACAACTCGACTCTCACACCTGCTAGCAGAGGGCAACCCCCGACATAACGATGTAACCGAGCAATGGAAGCATATCTCTCACTCATTGCGTACCGCCGCTGAGGCCACTATAGGGTTCCAGCGAGCCCGCAAGAACAACTGGTACGATGAGGAATGCAAAACTGCCTCGAAAAAAAAGGACGCTGCCTACAAGGAGACGTTGCGAACGGGCGCAACCCGCAGTGTATGGCAACAATATCGTGAGGCAAAGAAGGAAGAGAGACGCCTTTTCAGAAAAAAGAAAAGTGAGGCCGAAAGGCGTGAGTGTGAGGAGCTTGAGATGCTGGCTGACAGGAATGATGCCCGAAAATTCTATGAAAAGATCCGGCGGATGACGGAAGGTTTTAAGACCGGGGCAAGCTCCTGTAAGGACAATAATGGCGACCTGGTAACCGACGTACAAACTGTACTTAAGTTATGGAGGGAGCACTTCTCCTCACTGCTAAATTGCGAGGGAGACGTCGAACCCGATATCCCAATCCCTGACGATGGAAAAGTCGTCCCACCACCTGAATATGATGAAGTGAGGATAGCTATATCCCGGCTCAAAAACAACAAAGCGCCTGGAAAAGACGGACTCCCCGCCGAGCTGTTCAAACACGGAGGCGAAGAGCTGGTAAAAAGCATGCATCAGCTCTTATGCAGAATATGGTCAGACGAATGCATGCCTCCGGATTGGAATTTAAGTGTGCTTTACCCAATCCACAAGAAAGGCGATCCCGCTAACCGCACCAACTACCGCGGAATTAGTCTTCTTAATATTGCATATAACGTTCTTCTAGCGTGTTGTGTGAAAGGTTCAGCCCATCGTAGACAAACTGAATGGACCTTATCAGTGTGGCTTTAGACCTGGTAGGTCTACCATCGACCAGATTTTCACGATACGCCAAATCCTGGAGAAGACCCATGATAAAAGAATCGACACACACCATTTCTTTGTCGATTTCAAAGCCGCTTTTGACAGCGCAAAAAGGAATTGCCTGTATGCCGCCATGTCTGAATTTGACTTCCCTGCAAAGCTTATACGGCTTTGCCAAATGACGTTGAGTAATACCCACAGCTCCGTCAGAATCGGGAAGGACCTCTCTGAGCCATTTGAAACCAAACGAGGCTTCAGACAGGGCGACTCCCTTTCGTGCGATTTCTTCAATCTGATGCTGGAGAAGATAATTCGAGCAGCAGAGCTAAACCGCAATGGTACAATCTTTTACAAGAGCGTGCAATTGCTGGCGTATGCCGATGATATTGATATCATTGGCCTTAACAACCGCGCCGTAAGCGCTGCCTTCTCTGGACTGGATAAGGAAGCGAAAAAAGTGGGTCTTGCCGGCGCACCTGCGCCTTGGCAGCCATGTCACTGTTGATAGTTACAAATTTGAAACTGTGAGGGACTTCGTCTATTTGGGAACCAGTATCAACACCGAAAATAATATCAGTCTAGAAATCCAGCGGAGATTCACTCTTGCCAACAAGTGCTACTTTGGACTGAGTAGGTAATTGAGAAGTAAAGTCCTCTCTCGAAGAACAAAGATCACGCTCTATAAGTCTCTCATCATACCTGTCCTGATGTATGGCTCAGATTCATGGACAATGTCAAGAGAAGATGAGATGGCCCTTGGAGTATTTGAGAGAAAAGTTCTCCGGAAGATTTATGGTCCTTCCCGTGATGCCGACGGCGAGTATCGAAGGAAATTTAACGATGATCTGTACGAGCTCTACGCAGATCTGACCATAGTCCAGCGAATTAAAGCCCAAAGACTCCGCTGGCTGGGCCATGTTTTGCGAATGGACAAAGAAGCGCCAGCACAGAAGGTTTTCCTATCGTCGCCTGAATTCGGCAGCAGAGGAAGGGGGAGGCCTCGACTGAGATGGAAACAACAGGTGGAGGCTGACTTGAACTCCCTTGGGGTTTCCAATTGGCGTCAGTTATCGCTAAAAAGGAATGACTGGCGTGCTTTGATATGCAACGGCCAAAATCGCTTAGGCGGTTAAGCGCCAATAAATGATGATGATGAACACATTTACATAAGCCTTTTCTATTTTTTTGATATTGAATGACTGAGTTTTGTACTATTGCAAGTAACACATACAAAATATAAATATTTTTAAATGGTTGTAGTTAATTTAATAGTAATGATAATCGCATAATGTAAAAAGTTTTTTAAACTTAAAAATCACCACTTTAAGGATATGTTTTTGCAAAAGGTTTCGAAAATGATAAGAAAACTCACTTTGAAAAGAATTACATTTTTTTCCCGTAAAAAATTATGGCAAAGAGAGAAAAATCGACCCTTAGGACGGCCAAAATTGCCTAGCCGGTTAAGGCTATTTTAAGTAGGTAAGTTGCCAAGCTAACTTTTTCCGAGGCTTATTTTCTCACCATTTCCTAACTTTGTAGGGGGTAAACTAAAACTTTTTTATTTGAATCGTGATTCGTGATTAGGGTGATTCAAAACGACAAAATTTTGTTTTTTTTTCGGTCTTACCCCCTGAAACTTTAGGTATTGATGAGAAAATAAGCCTTGTAAAAAAAAGCTCTAACGTAACTCTTAGGGGTGGCTATTTTTTTCGCCCTTTCCCATACATTTTGTATGGGGGAAAATGGCATTTTTTTTTTCAAAGTGAATTTTCTTTGAGCTTTTGAAACTTTTTGCAAATATTTTTACACATTCTTAAAGTCGAAGCTTTGAAGCTTCCAAAATGGTGCGATTATCTTAACTATTAAAATAATTACAGCCATTTAAAATTGACTAGATTTTATACGTGTTACTGTGTATGTGTGTGCAATAGTACAAAAATCAGTTGATAAAAAGCATGCATCAGCTCTTAAGCAGAATATGGTCGGACGACTGCATGCCTCCACATTGGAACTTGAGTGTGCTTTGTCCAATCCACAAGAAGAGCGATCCCGATAGTAGCACCAACTATAGTGGAATCAGTCTTCTTAATATCGCATATAAGGTTCTTCTAGCGTATTGTGTGAAAGACTGAAGCTCACCGTAGACAAACTGTTTGGACCTTATCAGTGTGGCTTTAGACCTGGTAATTCTATCATCGACCAGACCTTCACGATACGCCAAATCCTGGAGAAGACCCTTGATAAGAGAATCAACATGCACCATCTCTTTGTAGATTTCAAAGCTGCTTTTGACAGTGAATTTGACTTCCCTTCAATGCTTATACGGCTTTGCCAAACGACGTTGAGCAATACCAACAGCTCCGTCAGAATCGGGAAGGACATTTCTGAGCCATTTGAAACCAAACGAGGCTTCAGACAGGGCGACTCTTTCGTGCGATTTCTTTAACCTGATGCTGGAAAGGATAATTCAAGCAGCAGAGCTTTACCACAATGGCACAATCTTTTACAAAAGCGTGCAATTGTTGGCGTATGCCGATGATATTGACATCATTGGCCTTAACAACCGCGCCGTAAGCGCTGCCTTCTGTGGACTGGATAAAGAAGCGAAAAAAGTGGGTCTTGCGGTGAACGAGGACAAGACGAAGTATTTGCTGTCGTCAAAGAAAGAATCAGCACATCTGCCTTGGCAGCCACGTCACCGTTGATAGTTACAAATTTGGAACTGTGAGGGACTTCGTCTATTTGGGAACCAGCATTAACACCGAAAATAATATCAGTATAGAAATCCAACGGAGAATCACTCTTGCCAACAACTGTGACTTTGGACTTAGTAGGCAATTGAGAAGTAAAGTCCTCTCGACAAACAAGGATCACGCTCTATAAGTCTCTTATCATACCAGTCCTGTCCAGTGTCAAGAGAAGATGAGATGGCCCTTGGAGTATTTATGGTCCATCCCGTGATGCCAATGGCTAGTATCGAAGGAAATTTAACTATGAGCTGTACGAGCTTTACGCAGACCTGACCATAGTGCAGCGAATTAAAGCCCAAAGGCTTCCCTGACTGGATCATGTTATGCGAATGGACAAGGAGGCTCCAGCACAGAAGGTTTTCCTATCGACAACCGAACTCGATTTTCCTATCGACAACCGAAGAAGATTGTCTCTTTGAACAGTTTCGAGGCACAAAAAGAGGACGGAAGTCAGCTACGAAGCTGTGCTCACCTGATCGGGTTCCTCTTATTGGAAGCCACTCAACGAAGCGTGTCATTCGTTAGGGCCGAAATAAAAGTAGTAGTAGCTTGTGACAAATGTTTAATAACTTCATAAATAATAGAAACTATTTGCCGAAAATTATTTATTATAGCAACTAATTTTATCTGGAAATGTTTGTACAAAGATTTTACTTGTTTAGCTAAAATTTTTTCATATTTTCTAAAACTTTCTAAAACTTTTAGCACTACGCAGAAAAGCAATCCTGTGGTTGATATTTCCATGACAACTCTCTTGTTCTTCTTTGTTTACATAAAACGTAACTTGCTAATTGTATAAATTTCTGTGAATATTTTTAATAAACAAGCATTTTTCTTACTTACAGCATATATTAGTAAAGTGCCCCACCATTTAAATGTGTTTTTTCATAGATGCCTGTGCTTATTTTCTTTTTGTACTTTGTGTGTGCGTGGCTTGCATATATGGGAGTGTTCACATACTGCTACAAAGTTGCTTATATGGCGTTTCCACCAAACATACACAGCATCCTTTGGGTTTGGAATAATTGTCAACTGTTTCTGATGCGTGTTCCTCCTCGTTGCTCGGGCGTGATAGATGGCATAGCTTTGTTATGAATAATCATAGCAATTAAATAATTATTATTATTACCTTTCATTAAAATCGAGGAAAAGCGACAACAAAGACGACGTATTGCACCCTCGCTGTTAATATTGAGATTTATCACCACATTTTCCATTAAATAATGAATAAAAAATCATTGTTTATTTAAATAAATAAATAAAGAAAATAAGTGAGTCCCATAACTCAAACATAAAAAAGTTACTATAATTGGACACAGTGCACTAAATCATTATTCTCACACATTCTTAATAGTAATATATTAAAAATTTAAGATTAGTGAGCTGTATCCATTTATGAAAGTTGTCATTGCTTTTCCACACCACCCAGGAGGCAGCAATGTAGGCGTGTTACCCATTTTTTAGGTGTTCGGTTCCCCTAGAGGCCTATTTTCACCAATATACGTAGTAATTACATAAAAACGTAAAAAACAAAAATCAAACTTATTAATAAAAATAAAAATAAAATTGCACATTTTAAAAATTCAGGTACAATAACTAAAAATAAATATAAAAAATCTAAACAAAACTACTTAGGGGAAATTAAAAAGTATATTCAGTTCAAATAAAACTATTTACAATATTTACAAAAACACCCATAGTGAAACCTTATTAAAAAAGAAATTTCGGCTGACGAATAAGAGTATTGGAAAGAAGATTGTGTGAAGCCTCAACTTCAAATATGTCGACATTTGAAGTTGAGGCACTTGGTACGGTTTCTAATGAAGGAAGTACAGAGGCAAGATCTTCGGTACCCAATTCAATTATATTATCTTTACTCTGGTTTTCTGATGAAGAAAGTACAGGGACAAGATCTTCAGTGCCCAATTCAATCATATTATCACTACTCTGGTTTCCTGATAAAGAAAGTACCGGGATAAGATCTTCAATACCCAATTCAATTATACTACCACTAGTCTGGGTTGGCAAATCCGGAGTCACTATGGGTGAATATACTCTTAAATTTATATCAGGAACAGCGTTTCTTTTTAAGAACCGTCCCAATCTCATGTTTTTGGAAAAATGCCTCTGACATGCGAAAATGTATTTGGATGTTGGGCCTTCCACACCTAGCAACCGAAGCCATTCCAGACGCCTGTTAAAAATTAAAAAAACGAATTAGTGAAACCATTTATACTCGTATACAAATGTATATATATACAAGAGAAATATGTCAAGCTGCTTGGAAATGTATTCGCTCTACTTGAACCATCAAAAGTAAGCATGTGACGCATTTCTTGGAAAAAATCTACTTATACTTGCGCTAGTTCAAGCGCATTTCTTCATACGTATGTATGTATGTTATAAAAATACAATACTTTTTCACAAAGGGTTTCTTTAAAAAACAAAGCAGCTTGTTTAGTTCACTGATATGTATATATTCTTTGTGTGGGAATATAACAATATGCAACAACAGCTAAAATGGACATAACCCTGTAAAACTGTCATTGATGGTTGGAGCAGGTCAAGCAGCTATGCTAACTAGCGATTACCGCATAAGTGGTTATTGCTGTAATGACAGTTTTGGTTTTTTAGGTAGAGTTAAGGGCTGGTTTCCTCGAATAACGGTGCCGCTATCTAGCTACCGCTACATGCTCACCGCTTCAATCAACGTCACCAGCAACACCGCTTTTATGTAAACTCTAAGAACTGAAGCGGTGGACTCTGTTGATATTAAACCGTTGATTTACATAGCTTGTTGATTGATGTTTTTTTGTTTTAATTTACGATTTTATGAATTTTTTTAAAACATAAACAAGAAATAAACTGGCGTTTCGTAAATCAAATTGAAATATTTGATAGAATTCTCACCGTTATGACAATGACGGTGGGAAAAAACGTTGACGAAAAATTGCCACCGTCTTGCCGGCCGCTATGCTTGAATGCTTGCCGCTATATTACATTACGGTGAACTTCACCGACTCCTTAGTTTACACCCAATTACTTTTACTTCACCGCTATATAACGAGCGCTATATAGCGTCACCGCTTTCGGTAAATTAAAAAGAATTTTTTTTTTTTATATAATAAAAAACCATTTTAAAATAAAAGGAAAACGGCGTTGTAAATTAAACAAAAAAGCATTGCGTTGTAAAATAAAATGTATATAAGATAAAAATAAAAAGCAGGAATCTTTACCAATAAACACACATTTTAAATAATACCCGTTTTGGTCCGTTAGGGATACAATTTTTTTTTGAAAACAAATATTTAAAAAATATTAAGTATACATGTAGAACATTTCTTAAATAGCTTTTTGCTTTAATTTACACCATATAAACTAAAATGGTTAAATAATAATACTTAAAAATAAATGGGTTTATATGTATACATATATATTTTTTTACTAAACTCAAACTGTATAAAGCTAAGAAAATTATGAATGGCATAATATCTAATATCTGAATTTATGCACAATAATTGCCCATAAAGAACTTAACAAGAATTATTGAAAGAATATTTTCTCATATTTAAAACTTAGTCAGGTTTTTTTTAACATGAAGCTGGTTTTTAACTGTTCCTACATGTTAGATCAACATGAAGGAACAGTGTGAATTTAACATGATCACAAAAGTTTGAATCAACATGATTTCCTGTTGATACAACATTATTTTTCTTGTTAAATCAACACGATCAGACATGTTAAATTAACACTACACTATGTTGAAATAACACTTTCGTCCTGTTAAATTTACACGATCTATCATGTTAATTTAACAGGATTTTATTGTTAAATTAACACGATCCATCATGTTAATTTAACAGGTTTTTATTGTTAAATTAACCCTTAAAATAAAACACCTTGTTTTTGATTTTTTTAATTTTTATTTAGTTAATTCATTTATCGAAAACCTTTAACATACATATTTTCAGGTATGAAAGAATATAATGCTTGTATAATTTATTAACACGATCTGTCATGTTAATTCAACATGTTTTTATTGTTAAATCAACGCGATCTATCATGTTAAATTAACGCGATCATCATGTTAAATTAACACGATCTATCATGTTAAATTAACACGATCTATCATGTTAAATTAACACGACCATCATGTTAAATTAACACGATCATCATGTTGAATTAACATGATCTATCATGTTAAATTAACACGATCATCATGTTAAATTAACGCGATCATCATTTTAAATAATAAAAGTACACATATATATGTACATACATATACATACATATACTTATTTTAATCCAATCATTGGCAACTTCTGCATCGAAAACAGCAACAACAAGCCCCAATCTGAAAATTAAATAAAAATTGGTTCATTGAAAGCTCTTTAAATTATCCAAGCGATTGTAAAACTGGTAGCACACGTCCAATTAATGTAGGGATAAGTATCAACCGACGCCTTTTCTACCCGGTATCCATATTCCTAAAGCGCGTCCATGGTATTTATGTATAGTGCGCGTTGTTTTTAACCTACCCCAACATTTTTGGACGTGTTTTAGCAGGAAGCGTTTACAAAATATGAAAAACAACACAAATTGCTTACCCAAAACTTTTTGAAAAACTTCACAACTTATTCGCAAGTTAAGAAACTATAAATTTCACAATATATTAATTATTTATAATATCTTCAACTTTTCATCAAGTCGGTATCTACACACTGACATAAATTCTGGTCTTTTGAGAACAATTTTGTTCACAAGCTTTGATGGGGAACAGATGGCAGTCGAAAACAACACTTGTTCATGTTAAAACAAACCGAAGTGTAAGGGATACACACTAATGTAATTCTAATGCAGAAGTACTTCATGTTATTTTAACCATACGCTTCATGTTAAAATGTTCGTGTTGATTTTCCGAAATTGTTTTTGTTTTACGTACAAGAGGTGTTCATGTTGATTTAACATGAATCATGTTAACTAAAAATTTAAGAAATTTTTCTGTGTGTACTTGTAGACCTGTACTATGGCTAAGTGGCAGTTCCCAAGTAAAGTCAAGTCTATGCAAAGTATCGCTAATGACTGCTTAATAATACATCGGTGAAAGTTTTATTTAATTCCATTCAGCAGTTTTCGAATGATACGACCACAAACATACAGACAGAAAGACAGACAAAAATTCTAAGAACGGTTGATTTGGGCTCTATTAGCTTAGTAATGATTAACACTTTGAATTTTTTTTTAATATTGCAATATATTATTATTATTATAAGGCCTTATTACACCGCGACCATTTACATGATCTATTGTGTGACCTTTCAGCTTATTGCTGTATGCGGAGGCTCTTTATAAATTTGAGCACCTCCTCAGGCTTTTTATTCCATATCACGAAGGGATTGAGAGTGATCCCACCTAGATAGCAAGCTCTCTTTCTTGCTAATGCACTGCATTCGCAGAGTATATGAACCGGCGTTTCATCGTCCAGTTCGCAAAACCGACAAATTGTTGTATCTGACAGATTCAGCTTACTCAGGTGATAACGCAGGCCGCAATGCCCCGTATAATACCCAGTGAGGGTTCTTAGATCCACCCTTCTTAGATTAATGAGCCTGGCCGATGCTCTTTGAGAGGGTTCTATAAAGAGTTTGGCCTGCCTCTGTCCTAGGCTGCTAAGCCAGTGCTGCCTAAACTGTTTGTTTTCCCAGTTGCTTATGGTCTCCCTTACGTGGGCCTTGGTGAGCCCGCAAAAGGGTTCCGGACCATAAAATGCTGTTAGAGCGCCTTGTTTTGCAAGATGATCTGCTTCTTCGTTGCCGTCATGCCCTTCATGTCCTGGGACCCAACCTAACAAAACTTTTTTTTTGGCTCCCAGATCATTAAGGACTGCGACACACTCATCAACAAGCTTTGAAGTTGTAGTGTAAGACTGCAAGGCACGTAGGGCGGCCTAACTGTCCGACATAATGTAGATTCGCTTAGAGGATAGTCTTCTACGGAGGCACTCCCTGCCACACACCTCTATTGCATGGATTTCCGCTTGAAAGATAGTGGGGTAGTTACCCATTGGTACCGATTTTTTGTAATTCGGTCTATAGATTCCAGCTCCCGTTTTACCATCTTCCAGCTTGGATCCATCGGTATACCAAATCTCCGAATCGGATTCAGCATATGGGTTCCCTGTTTCCCAGAGCACTCGATCTACGATTGAAACTTCAAAGTTTCGCGTGATCCTGAGCGTAGGAGTTATTGCATCACTTACTTGCAATATAGGACTATTCATGAACTTCTTGACTATCTTCATATGTCCTGTCATATTTCCGATTTTTAGATCAGAAATATTCTGAAGTCTTAATGCGGCAAGTGTTGCTTCCTTCTCTATCAGAATTGGGAAGGGAGGTATTCCCACAAGGGCACTTAAAGCATCAGCAGGGCACGTTCTCATTGCACCTGTTATGCCTACACAGACTAGCCGATGCAGCTTACTTAATTTAATTGCCGCTGTTCTTTGGGCCGACTTCGGCCACCAGACTAGGGAAGCGTAGGTAACTATTGGCTTCACAACTGTATTAAATGGCCAATACGTCATTTTTGGAGACAGCCCCCATGTTTTGCCATACAGTCTAGTGCATGCGAAATAGGCCCTCGTTGCTTTATTTATGGTAGCTTCCAAATGAGCATTCCATGTGAGGGTTTTGTCTAGTGTTACTCCTAGGTATTTTGCTTCCGTCGAAAAACTTATACGGCAGCCTCCTAGGGACGGCTCTAACATAGACAGCTTCCTTCGCCGCGTAAAAGGCACCAAGACTGTTTTATTTGGGTTAATAGATAACCCTTTGTTAGCACACCATCTTTCAATGATGCGCAGGGCTTGTTGCATGCGATCGGATATTGTATCCTCATGCATTCCTGTCACGCAGACTGCTAAGTCATCTGCATAGCCCTGTACGTCAAAGCCATTGCCCTTCAGAAGGTGAAGAAGCTCGTCTATGACTAGGGTCCACAGTAGAGGAGAAAGTACACCTCCTTGAGGGCATCCTCTTGTGGCCACGATTGAGCCAGCACTCCCACCTAGCTCAAAGCTGATTTTTCTTTGCTTTAGCATGGCCAGCACCCAGCGAGTGATCATTGGGCTTACGTCCTTACTAATCATGGCTTCCTCAATGGCCTGATACGTCGTATTATCGAAAGCGCCTGATATGTCGATAAATGCACACAGGGCTATGTTTTTAGACTCTATGGCCTTTTCAATTTTTTCTGTAAGGCAGTGGATAGCAGTCTCCGTAGATTTTCCGGGTTGGTACGCAAATTGGGTTTTACACAGAGGGAATTTCTTTAAGTTTACTTCCCTAATGTGCTGATCCAAAATTTTCTCCATTCCCTTTAGGAGAAAGGAACTGAGACTTATTGGTCGATACGACGATGGCAAGTTTTCAGGCTTCCCTGGTTTCGGTATAAATACAACCTTAACCTCTGTCCATCTGTTAGGAATGTGTCCCAATAGCAGTGATGCTCTATATAAATTGGATAGGACTGGGGCTGTATAGCCGCTCCCTTGCTGCAGCAAACAAGGGTAGACACCATCCGGTCCTGGAGATTTGAAAGCGCTGAACGTAGATAAAGCCCATTGCACTTTCTCAACAGTGGTGAGCTTAGCTGCCAGGCTCTTTTCTCTACCACTAATCGTCGGTAGATCGTCAATTAGAGGAGAGGGTTGGTTGCCTGGTGTGCAGTCCGGAAAGTGAGTAGCAAGCAAAAGTTTGCATGTGTCCTCCGGCTGCTTGGTGTGGCTCCCATCTGGGTTCTTCAGAGTGCCAATCACGTTGCTGTGGCCTCTCGCAAGGGCCTTTTGGAGCCGCACTGCCGTAGGGAGATCTTTAATGTTTTCGCAGTGTTCTCTCCAGGTTGCCCTCTTAGATTTCCTAAGTTCTTTATTATAGGAAGTTAGAGCATTCCTATAGGATACCCAGTCTCCCGTGTCTTTAGCTGTATTAAACAACCTTCTTGCTTGACATCTTAACTGTGCAAGCGTTTTGTTCCACCAAGGCACATCCCGTTGTACACGTTTTTTAGCCTGGGGACAACTCTCGTTGAAAGCCGTTATAATATCTGATTGAAATTGTTCAGCTTCTGTCTCAATCTCCTGCACCGTAGTTATCGGTTGGTGTAGGCAATTGCCACTTTCTTCCATGGTAAAACGAAATTGTTCCCAATTCGTTTTCCTGGGGTTCCTGAAAACGAGCTCATGATCAGAGAAGTGACCCATGTCGAATACAATGTGTTTGTGGTCCGACATTGATTCCTCCCCCGAGACGTGCCAGTTTGTGACAGTGAAAGCCATGTTTTGGCTACATAGAGTGAGGTAAAGAACCTCTCCTCTGATAGCATTAACAAAAGTTGGTTCATTACCACGGTTCATTACATTGATATTGTGACTACTAATAAACTCCAGGAGGTGCTCCCCCCTGTTATTTATGTTCGTACTACCCCACGCTGTGTGGTGGGAGTTTGCGTCACAGCAGAGGATCCAAGGGATAGCCTTCTGTTGGCAGTACTCAATGAGGGATTTGGATTCAGCAGTTGGGGCTGTTACCTCCTCACCCGGAAAGTAAGCAGAAGCTAAAATGGCCTCTTTTTCACCTCTTGGGGTTGGAATTTTCGCCCAAACTGCAACCAAATCAGCTGTCATGAACTGTAAAAGTGGAATAAATGACAGTTTTTTGCTTAGAAGCATCGCCGCCCTGGGACGGGAACCGGTGGCATAGATTAATTTACCATCAACACTATTGAAACCTTTCACAGAACCATGTAGAATCCACGGTTCTTGAATGAAAGCGATCCCCAGACCTTCTCTGTTGAATCTTCTGCTAAGGACATCCGAAGCTGCCTTGGCATGATGAAGATTCACTTGGAGGCATTTAAGACGCCTCGAGCTAAGATTGTTTTTTGGGAGGGGAGACATTATAAAGAGTTTTTGCGGACTGAGTCCGCCCTCTCTTTAAGTCGGCTGCTGTTCAGCAAAGCATCGCCTCCAGATGCTTGATCTTGGCCCTCGGCTTTTCCTTTTTCAGATCTGTGGTTCTCACCACTTTTCGTTTGTAGGTTTTGAGAGGGCTTGTGGATAGCTCCCGTTAAAGCCTTTAGCGGAGTCTCGACTACCATAGCCGTTGCTGTTGATTTCAGCTCAAATTTGGTTGGTGCATCCTCCATGCATTCTTGCTGCATTGCAGTTTGTTTAACAGTAGATACCTGCTCCACCGGTAATGACTCTGAGTCGCCGGCTGCCTGGTCTTTTGCCTTCTGTTCTGCCATAGTATTTCCATCTCTACCGCTGGCTTTATCATCTACCCGGGGCAGAGATGGTTTGGTTTTAGCCCTCAGTTTGACCTTGGCATACCCAAAATAGATGTTGTTATTTAGCTGGCGGATCGTTTCTGCGGACAACGGATCTACAGCTATTGTGATTTCCGCCACTGTGGCCCTACTTATACGATTGAGTATCTTCCAATTCCTGGTGTCCAGGGCCGCATTCTGAACAGCAAAAATCCTCAGAAGATGTTCGTTTGAGGGACAATCTTCCTCCTTGAAATACCCGACAAAGATAATTCGACGTGGTACTTCGGCGTCCGAGACTACCTTTAGTTTCGCGCCCTCCCATGGAGTTAGTTTTGGGACGATGTCTTTTATCCACTCTGCGGTATTAGAATCCTCGCAGACAATCGAAAGCCATCCTTGGCGAATCAGGCATCCCGTAAACCGGGGACTGATAGCGCCAACTTGAAGTTTCCACACTTCATTCAGAATTGCAATATATAGACATCGACCTGTTACAATTACATATATCAGAAGTAGAGATGTTGAAAGTTACAAAAAAAATCGCCAAAAATAAAGTTTTCACTAGATTTTGGTGATATTATGCTTAAAGTGCTGGCAATCATACACACTAATTTTAGAAAAAATAAAAAAGTTCCTGATTTTCACCACATCGCATAAAAACCCAGTTCTAAAATCGAAATTTTTTCAAAAATTACAAAAATTCGACAAAATTTCGAATATGATCGGCGATGGTTTGGCTCATCCCTACATATTTTATGCCGTTAGAATCGTATTACAATTTCCTTTCGAATAAGGTAATGCTTGCATTGATTGCTTCTGTAACATTGGCGAAAATAATTTTTCAATGAAGTGACACTTGAAAAAACACAAAATTACCGATACCTCGAAAACCTGCCCATACAAATAATTTTAAAAATATGTTTTGTGCTCGGCATGTCAGTGCCAATTCACCTATAAACATGAATGATTCACGGCGGCCGGCGTGGTGTAGCAGTTAAGCGGAAAGAGAAGCTCGGCAAAAATCTCGTTAGAGGTTATGATAACCTGTTGGTATGTCGCCGCCATTAGTCTTTTTTATTGGATGTTTATAAAAAAGGTGTAAGCAATTCACTACATACAGCCTGAAATAAATGTGCAGTAACCCTTCGCAGCAAAAATTTAAACACACCAATTTGTATTATGGCAAACACGTGAATCCCTGCATGTCAAGCAGGGGCTGCACGATGTATTCAAATCAAATTTCTATGCACCTCGCTAGGGTTGCGTATCAAAAAACCCATCAAGCACGAACAAGCCAAAAACAAAATCTCAATTTTTATTTTAAATGAAGGGTTTGAAACATATACATCTATTTTATGTACATTATAAGTGAGTTTGGAAAATGTTGTCCATGTGGCACTGCATAGAGCTGCCAGGTAAATTTCCGTACATGTGTGTTTACAAATCATTCACGCAAGCCAAATCGCTGCACATATATTTCAGGCATAAACATTAATTTCTATGCTGCTAACATTTTTGAAAAAAAAAAAAACCAAATTGATCAAAATGGTATATTTGACAGCGAAATGATATTTTGGCATTTATTGTGGTGAATACATGTATATCGGAAAGTTTTAGCTAAATGAGTTGATTTGATTTTGTGTTTTTCCGACAGGATGGATACTAGATGTATATTGGAACGATTTTCCGTCATCCCTTGTCAAATTTGGTTTTGTAACAAACCGGGTTCGGCGATCTGCCATCTTCAGTGTTTGATTTCGTTCTGACTTTGTGTCTATCCGTTGTCATGTATTTATAGCCTGGACGCTGTATGCGGTAATGTTAGTACTCGTGTATATGATTCGTGTGTTACGAATGTTTCCGAACAGGTACCTGTAATAAGGGTTGTTTTCACACTAGTTAATTTGCTTGTCGCTGCTATGTCAGGTACGTGTGTGTTTAAAGGTTGCTTACTGACGCTCGTTAGTCAGGTAGAAGTCGGTGATTTTCGTCTTTTGATTGGGTTTGTGTGTTCGCTCGTTTATTGTTACTCGTTTGTTTATTGTACCTGCGGTATTGTTCGGTTTTTTGTAAATTAATTTTAGCGGTTCAAATATTGCGTCAGAGATGGTTTTTGTTTGTTCGTTTATTATTCTCCCGTCAAATGTCTTTAGTTTGTATATTTCCATGTTTTCCAGCACATTTAAGCATCGGCCTTTTCTTTGTATGTGAAGTGTTTTGGCTGTGTTTTTGATGTTGGCCGGGGAGCATTTGTTTTCGAACATGTGATTTGCATAGTTTGATTCTGGTGTAATGGTGGGTTTCCGTGCTTTCTTGTTGTAGTCCCTGACGTGCTCTCGAAATCGTGTACTTATTTTTCGTCCTGTTTGCCCGATGTAGCTGTGCTGGCACTCGCAGGTAAGCTTGTAAATTCCACTTTCGCTAAACGGCTCTTCCGAGTTAGTGTTGGTTCTTAGGTTTTGTCCTAAGTTGTTCGATGTTCTGAACGCTGTGTTGATGTTGTGTTTCTTGAAAAAATTTGCCAATTTGTATGTCGTGTTTCCAGTGTATGTCATCGCCGTCCACATCTTGGATTTCTCTTCTGGGTTGTCTCTTTTTTGCGATCCATGTTTCCTTCGGAGTTTGTCCACTAGGGCTTTTTTGTATCCGTTGCTTGTTGCTATGCTGTATATGGTGGTAAGCTCCTTCCTGTATGATTCGTGGGTGAGGGGTGTTCTTTGAAGTCTGTCCACTAGGTGCCTTAATGCTGCATTCTTGTGCTGTTGAGGATGGTTTGATGTAGAGTGAATTATGGTGTCCGTAGTTGTTGGTTTTCTGTAGATGTCGTAGTTAAACTTGTTTGTTAGTCGGTCAATTCTTATCGTTAGGTCCAGGTAATTCAGTTCTCCGTCCTTCTCGGTTTCCATAGTGAATTTTATGTTTTCATGCTGTTTGTTTAAGAATTCTAGTATTCGTTCTTCATTGTTGGTATTCAATACGCAGATGATGTCGTCGACGTACCTTGCGTAAAAAGTCACTCCTAGGTTTGTGTTTAGTTCTTGAATGTATTTTGTCTCCAAGTTCTGCATGAATGCCTCCATGAGAATGGATGATGTTGGGTTACCCATTCCTAGTCCGTGGTGTTGGTAATTTGTGCTGATTTGATCTTATCTTTTGTTTTGTCAAGTAGTGTTTTGTGTATTATATCCAGTGTCTCTGACAGTGGTACAGAAGGGTACAAGTCTTTTATGTCAACTGAGACGATTGTGCTGTTCTCTGCGAGTTTTACGGTTTCAAGTTTTTCTATTAGTTCGGTTGTATTCTTTTTTGTATGTTCATGGTCTAGTTCAAGTGTGTCGCTCAGTATCGTCTTCAGATATTTTGACAGCTTATACCCCGGCGCTGACTTGAAATTGATAATTGGCCGCATTGGCGTGTCTTGCTTATGTATTTTTGGTAGCGCTATTAGTGGGGGAGTCGATGGGTTCATTTGTGTCAGAGTACATCCCGTCCTTTCGTCTATTATTTTTGTGGCATTTTTTATAGCCCCTTTGATTTCGGTCTGGTATTTATCGGTGGGGTTCTCGTTAATTACGCGGCATTTCATATCTTTGATTAGTCTTCCGGTCTTTGTTATGTATTCATCTTTGTCCATGAGCACTGTTGTGTTTCCTTTGTCGGCCTTGGTTGTCATCACGTTGTTTCTTTTCAGCTTTCGCTTTAACCCCTTCATTATTATTTCCTCCTTATTCGTGTTCCGTTCATCTTGCCTTTTTATGTCTTTGCTAATGATCTCCCTGCACATGTGCCTGGCGTGTTCTTGTTCCTCGTAGGGGAGGAGCGATATTGCAACCTCTGCATCTACTATTGCTTGCTCCGTTTTTCTTGCCTTGTTGTTGTCTACTACGTTGTGTTTTAGTCCCTTCTCAAGAAGTTGTGCTTCTTCGTTGCTGATGTCCACTGTGGTCAGGTTCACGAACCTATCGTGAAATCTATGTGTTTGTTGGTCCTTGTTTTCGCGTCTTCCCGATAGTTTGTCCAATTTCTTGTTCAATGTTTTGTATTTTGGTTTGTGCTCGTTCTTGATTTCAGTCTCTATCCGGTCAAAGAAGTCCATCAATATAGTTGTAAGTATAAGTTCAGCTAGTTGTAAGTGGATTGCCAATAATTCTGCGTTTGTCTTGTCCTTTTTGGCATGTAGGCTATGTAGTTCATTTCGTAAAAAGTCCTTTTCTGCTCTCTTAACAGTTTTCCTGCTTGCTGGTGTGTTTGCTTTGATCTGGATCCGGGCGTATTTGGGTGTGATATTCAACGCCAGACATTGTCTGTTGAACCAGATGTTTGCATTTATCGTATGTATTTTCGATAGACGTCGTTTGTATCTTACTAGTAGTATGTTTGGATTTAAGTTGAAAGCCTGACAGGCGCTAACTGAGTTGATTTGATTTTGTGTTTTTCCGACAGGGTGGATACTAGATGTATATTGGAACGATTTTCCGTCATCCTTTGTCAAATTTGGTTTTGTAACAAACCGGTTTCGGCGATCTGCCATCTTCAGTGTTTGATTTCGTTCTGACTTTGTGTCTATCCGTTGTCATGTATTTATAGTCTGGACGCTGTATGCGGTAATGTTAGTACTCGTGTATATGATTCGTGTGTTACGAATGTTTCCGAACAGGTACCTGTAATAAGGGTTGTTTTCACACTAGTTAATTTGCTTGTCGCTGCTATGTCAGGTACGTGTGTGTTTAAAGGTTGCTTACTGACGCTCGTTAGTCAGGTAGAAGTCGGTGATTTTCGTCTTTTGATTGGGTTTGTGTGTTCGCTCGTTTATTGTTACTCGTTTGGTTATTGTACCTGCGGTATTGTTCGGTTTTTTGTAAATTAATTTTAGCGGTTCAAATATTGCGTCAGAGATGGTTTTTGTTTGTTCGTTTTATATTCTCCCGTCAAATGTCTTTAGTTTGTATATTTCCATGTTTTCCAGCACATTTAAGCGTCGGCCTTTTCTTTGTATGTGAAGTGTTTTGGCTGTGTTTTTGATGTTGGCCGGGGAGCATTTGTTTTCGAACATGTGATTTGCATAGTTTGATTCTGGTGTAATGGTGGGTTTCCGTGCTTTCTTGTTG
This sequence comes from Campiglossa producta, assembly GCA_964058755.1. Classification (NCBI taxonomy): domain Eukaryota; kingdom Metazoa; phylum Arthropoda; class Insecta; order Diptera; family Tephritidae; genus Campiglossa; species Campiglossa producta. Next base: position 32,908,692 of record CAXKVI010000004.1, read on the forward strand.
TAGTCCCTGACGTGCTCTCGAAATCGTGTACTTATTTTTCGTCCTGTTTGCCCTATGTAGCTGTGCTGGCACTCGCAGGTAAGCTTGTAAATTACACTGGAAAACACGACATACAAATTGGCAAATTTTTTCAAGAAACACAACATCAACACAGCGTTCAGAACATCGAACAACTTAGGACAAAACCTAAGAACCAACACTAACTCGGAAGAGCCGTTTAGCGAAAGTGGAATTTACAAGCTTACCTGCGAGTGCCAGCACAGCTACATAGGGCAAACAGGACGAAAAATAAGTACACGATTTCGAGAGCACGTCAGGGACTACAACAAGAAAGCACGGAAACCCACCATTACACCAGAATCAAACTATGCAAATCACATGTTCGAAAACAAATGCTCCCCGGCCAACATCAAAAACACAGCCAAAACACTTCACATACAAAGAAAAGGCCGACGCTTAAATGTGCTGGAAAACATGGAAATATACAAACTAAAGACATTTGACGGGAGAATAATAAACGAACAAACAAAAACCATCTCTGACGCAATATTTGAACCGCTAAAATTAATTTACAAAAAATCGAACAATACCGCAGGTACAATAACCAAACGAGTAACAATAAACGAGCGAACACACAAACCCAATCAAAAGACGAAAATCACCGACTTCTACCTGACTAACGAGCGTCAGTAAGCAACCTTTAAACACACACATACCTGACATAGCAGAGACAAGCAAATTAACTAGTGTGAAAACAACCCTTATTACAGGTACCTGTTCGGAAACATTCGTAACACACGAATCATATACACGAGTACTAACATTACCGCATACAGCGTCCAGACTATAAATACATGACAACGGATAGACACAAAGTCAGAACGAAATCAAACACTGAAGATGGCAGATCGCCGAAACCGGTTTGTTACAAAACCAAATTTGACAAGGGATGACGGAAAATCGTTCCAATATACATCTTTTAGCTAAATCAAATCGAAGACAGTAGAAAATTAAAACAGACAAAAATCCACTATAAATATCAATACAACCTCCATAAGCGTGTAGCTGCAAAAACGTAAAAATTAAAGAATAGAAAATTATGGCAGCTATTTTTTACTGAGTAAAATGTTTATGAGGTTTTCCTATCGTCGCCTGAATTCGGCAGCAGAGGAAGGGGGAGGCCTCGACTGAGATGGAAACAACAGGTGGAGGATGTCTTGAACTCCCTTGGGGTTTCCAATTGGCGTCAGTTATCGCTAAAAAGGAATGACTGGCGTGCTTTGATATGCAACGGCCAAAATCGCTTAGGCGGTTAAGCGCCAATGAATGATGAAAATGTTTATGATCAGCACATATCCTGAAAGTAGGAATGAATATATATTGGCTGGTTCCGAATACGCAATGGTCGAGTAATGGCTAATTTACACTGATAGATTTTTTGTCAAGCTTACTTTCGTAAACTGACATCCAATTATAGTAGCAGTCAAGAAAAGGCACCCAGCCGGCCGACGCCCGAACCTTTTGCGAAACGCTTGCAAAATGCTGAATAACGAGGTTGCATAAAATCAAAATGGCTCACAACAAGCAAATGGCTCGTTGAATCTTTAAAATCAAGTTTGCATGTAATCAAAACAGATAGAAATTCTCTATACCATCGTTAATTTGACCTTTACTGCCACAACCTGGTACCTTAATACCACATGCTAAACGCGATATTTTACCGTATTAAAGTATTAATCCCTATCGCCTGGATTGATTTTTAAAAGAATGATTTTTAAATGAAACAAACTATTTTTGTCCTGGGGTCTGTCGATAATTCCTCAACATAAGCAAAGCCTGCCTTTAACATTTGGATACTACTCGATACTTACGACCCTGCGGGTTAGGGGTTTAGAATATGCCCGAGGTAGGCATACCGGTCGTAAGAGGCGACTAATATGCACATAGGTAATTGACGTGCTAACTCGATGGTTGATCTACGGATATGATGCCTCTCACCTCTCATTACCCATCTTCTCCTTCCTCATGGATGGAGGGATGCCATGACCTAGAAGGTTCCACTGGTCATACCAAATCGCTACCACGACAGTCGGGCAGTACCGCAAGGGAGCACCGCAGCGTACCGGGGTCATATCCGGCCAAGGACTGTCAACTTCGGCATCACTCCCCAAAACCTTCGGGGAGTGTTTTGTTGTTAACAACAACAACAACAACAACAACAACTCGATACTTATTAGATGGCTCTCCATGCATGAAGCAATTCATCATTTATTGCAGCGCATTGACAGCGCGCTGCAACGTTGTCCCAGTTGTAGTCGCTTCTTATGAGATTTGTTTTGTAAATTTTATACCAATTTTCAAATTAAGTTTTCGTTCATTAGAATATCTATAATTTTATTTGTGAGTGGGCGGGGCCACGGGCCGATGCGGGGTCTATTCTGCCTTAGGGTTAATCCGGCACTGGCTGTCAAAATATTTGTCTTACCGGATTTAACAACGAAAATACGTAATAAAAATTCGAGTATGTACGTAATTAGAATTGTTAAACTTACCAAAAGTTTCATAACAATTTATAATAATGGTATCACATACATTGCTAAATCCTCTTTTTTCTTTGATCCCACGGTATTGAGAAGTTTACTACGCAAAGAAACAATTGCTATTATAAAACTGCTTGTCTACCTACAGACAAATGTGATTAAAGTTATACTTACCAACTTAAAGTTGTAACATTCACTGTAGAACACAATATGAATGCAATTCAATGGGCAAATGCCCATAGCCAATTCCCAACAAGTCATTGTACACAAAAAACATAGGACTAACCGTCTTGAAAAGATGATGTATGCAGATGTAACTCGACACTATACCTGGAGTTTCAAAAAAGAACGCAATAAATTGAAGTTATTAAAAAAATTTTAATTTTTTCTTAAGTAAAACAAAGAAAACGAGTTTCAAGGTACACACTTGTTTACAAGCATCGCTTTTGGCATATGCTAAAAATATACATATTTATGTTTCCGTTGTAATACTAGTCACAGTCATATAAAGCTTTCAATTGCTTATAACAGTACCAGCGGCTCTAAGCAAAACACTTCGGTGTCAATTAACTGTATATTTTCGTTGAATTTAATTTGCTATTTGAAGAGAACCAATTTATTTTTTACTACCTGACCCGACAGACGTTGCCCCGCTTAAAAAAATTAATTGAGTGATATAAAAAAGTTGGTTTTCCCCCCACCACTCCCTTCCTATTTTTATGCTCCTCCATCTAGCTACAGTTCCCCTCATGGCGGAGGTTTTTAATTAATAACACAAGTTTTATACATATATCCTTTTACAGGAACTCTCACAAATGCAAGAATGACCGCCTCGCACAACCAGTTTGAAGTAGACGCTGGTGATCGATTTCCGCCTGCACAGAGCCAAAAATGCCTAATAGAAAGGGGTTATCGATATCCATGATATAAAAATTCAATTTGATTCAATACTTTAATACAAAAATCAAATTTATTGCTATTTCGAAAACGGTCTCTTCTTTTCTTCCCCTTTCTCTCATCATTCGCTCTGTAAGGGAGTTGTCACTTGATTTGTCACTACATTCACCTCTTATTATTACGCCTTACTCTACCTATTCTAATCTTACCAACCTATTTTATATACTCTTTCCCTTTTTATCCCGTTTCTTCTCCAGATATACCAGTGGAAAATCTGTAAGCTCTCTCCTCATTCGTAGTCTCACTTACTCTGAGTATCCATATACTCTGCATGCAGCCAATTTCCCTTAAGAATATGTACGAGTATTTAGCTTTATTCGATGTCGATTTTTTCATGTTTCGCAAATTTTCCAACCAAAATCGGAAAATCCAAAAAACATGTCAAAGTTTGTGGCTAGAATTCTAGAAAACGGCTAGTCTGAGAAAATTTCAGTCTAGGCAGCTTTTGTAGGGAATTCAATTTCCCACAAAAATATGTTCAGGTAAATGGTGTTTTTCAACAATGATTTGTCGTTTTTATACCAAATTTTAGGTTAAGCCTGTAAAATCTAAACTAGCGAGGTCTATCATAGACTTTAATTAAAAAATCTGGAAAAAATTCAGAAATTTTTATAAAAAAAAATGAATTTATGGCTCAGTATAATAATATAGTTATTATATCTTTAAACCAATTTCCACGTCCCTGCCATAAACCTTTTTTAGGTATTCAGCTTTAAAAATTAAGTATCTCTGGGCGAAGCCAAGCCCCCTTTTCCTGTAACTCCATTTTTTTCATTAGCATGGTACGGGCGGCCGCCGTGGTGTAGCGGTTAAGTGTTCGGCCTTCTACACCAAGTCGTGGCGGTTCGATGCCCGACAAAAGTAACATCAAAAATTATTTAGAAAAAGATTTTTTCTAAACGGGGTCGCCCCTCGGCAGTAGTTTGGCAAACTCTCCGGGTGTATTTCTGCCATGAGAAGCTTCTCAGCAAAAAATTCATTTGCTTTGCAAGTGCCGTTCGGAGTCGGCAAAAAACTGTAGGTCCCGCCAACTTGTAGGAAAACTCAAAAGCAACACACCACAAGTTGGAAAGAGAAGCTCGGCTAAAAATCTCGTTAGAGGTTATGATAACCTGTTGGTGATTCGCCGCCATTAGATTTTTTTTTTATTTTTTTTTTTTTTTATGGTATTAATATCCTATATCTCCTTACCAATATTCAGGTCCTTAACTTAAACACCTTTAGAGATATTCATCCTCAAAAATGCAGTATGTATGAGTATACGGTTATGGCTAATCGACTCAGCTCATTTCCCATTTTTTCTTATGCTTAAAAACATTGGACCAACGTTATTATACATATAATTTCATGCTTATGGTATCAAAATGTTTTTTGTGATAAATAAAATTCAAGCCTTTTTTGTACCGATTTGGGCAACGTTAATTGATTTAAAGCATTCAAGATTAGTCAATATATACGGATATTCGAATAACATATATTTAAAAAAAAAAAAAAATCATTAACAGGTTGGAACTCACTTACATACATATGTACGTACGTATGTATGCGCGCGGGAACATAATTCAGCCAACTTGCAGAAATCAACAATAACCGGCTTTTAAACATTGACAAATGAAGGTGATGTTCAACAACATACACACAAATATTTATATTTAACTATAACTGACTACTTGCGCTCTTTAAAAACTGTGAAGATTTTCGCCAAACAAATAGCGGTTTGTTGCACTTTACTTTCGAGCCTATGCCATCGAACATTTCATTCAGACATTGAGGTTATTTAGCCATATTTAGCCAGTTTTGCATAATCACAGATATTACAGTTATGCAAAAAGTGCCTTCCGTGAACAGGTCTGCTTGATATGGACTTGTTTGTAGTTGAATACCAAATGCAAATGTTCATATGATGACGCTAAAGATATAACTTCCGCTGCAAATAAATCCGGTAGCCGGTATTTTTGTTGACGGGCCCATTAACTTTATGATTTACCACATTTTGAAATTAGAAGCATCATCGCGAATAACGTTCTGAGTTACAAAATCAGAATTTGTCAAGAGAGCAAAAAAACGCTAAAGTCATAATTTATAAATTTATTTCTCCAGTTTCCTTATGATCTTCCAGTGCCGTTACGAATCACTTTCAATGCTTCTATGCAAAATAATGTATGTCACTTTAAATTAACCTACTACTTTTAAATGCATTTTTACAGTTTTGGCGTGTCAAATTTTAGAAAATTTGTTATCTGGACAATGGAAGAGGGCAAATCCTAGAAAAGTGAGTTGAAATTGAGGAAAATTGGCTTTGTTGTAGAGTTTCCAAAATACCGCTATTGTCAAGAGGATAGACCGAGCTTCTACTTTTTATATGAAAAATGTTGGTAACCCTGTTCAAATTGATTTCAAAGAGTTAAGGTATAAAAAATTGAAAAAATTGTTAAAAACAGCACCCTTTTCTTTCTCTATGGCTTCCATAATTTTATAGTAAGATACTAGAATTAATACCAGTGAGTGCTGTAAGAAGGGTTAAATAAATGAACTGAAGCTAAGTTTTATGTGGTGCTTAGCTGTAATACATATAATTTCTTGCTAAAAATGTAAATAGCAAAATGAAACGTAAGTGACGCAAAAACATATAAAAGTTATCTTAATTTCAAAACCGACCTTTGAAATAAGCTCATATATTAAAGTTTCTTTTAAATTTACTTTCTAAACAAATCTGCATCATTTAAAATTTAAAACTTAAGCCATTTTTATAATTATTGCCATTTAAAAATAAGGTGCATTTATTTGACGATCGAGCAGCCAATTGTAGAAAAAAGTATTTATGCTGCTATAATGAAAACAATGCTGGATAGTGAACGTGAGAAGATCCAAAAGTCAAAAAACAGAAAATATCCTTATGATACAGAAGCAGTAGAAAAAATAAGCGCTATTGGGGTTAAGAGATTTCGAAAGTGACATACGTATTATATGTGTGCTTAAAAAGATGGATAGATAAAAATATACACCTTTCGATGCAGTATAAAAAAAATATATTATTGCGTACGTTGGGTGCTGCATTTTTTAATATAGGTGATTTATTAAGGAATATTTGTTAGAAATTTTAACTGAAACACCATGTGGCTCATTGTAGGTCTAATAAAACCTCATTTCTGTAACGAATTTACGAGATTTGAAACGTAAGTGACGCCTCCATGAAACGTAAGTGACACTGATCACCTCCAATACATTATAAAAAAAACTATAGTAGGCTTGACAAAATAATTTTTTTGGTTCATTATACTTACTAAATAAAAGAGTCTTTTGAAAAAATCTAATTTTGTCCAACTGTTGCTCCGCAATTCGCAGAGTTTGACATCTAAACTTGAAGAACTCAAAAAATGATATCTGTGCGGAAACTAAGTGACACCACCTAAAGTACAAAATTTCCGGAACTATGTAATCATTTTAAGGCATGTTTAAACTGATTCGTAAATATGGCCCTAATACACTTGAAACTGTATAACTCTATTTTAAGAACTGTTGAAAATTACCACTAAAAAATGCATTTTTAGACCGAACGGTGAAACGTAAGTGACGCTGGATTTGCCCAAGAGAGCAATACAAAATGTTATATGCAATAAAACCGGTTTTGAAAAAAATTACACTTAGAACGTTATTCGCGATGATGCTTCATTTATGTAAATTTCCCAACTGTGTTAGTCAATTTTTCGGTTATCTGTGAAAAAAATTTTTTTTATATCACATTCCTAATTTTATTAATAATAAAAGCGTGTTAAATTTTGATGGTATAATTAAGAACATTTAGGACTTTCTTTTCCATTTGATGGTATAATTAAGAACATTCAGGACCTTCTTTTCTTGCTATCGAAATTTAACACGCTTTTATTATTAATAAAATTAGGAATGTGATATATACTGGAAGATTTAATAATTTAGGTGTAAAGTTTTAATGTTAGAAATATATAATTATGTACAATATGGAATTATTTTGTGGCAGACGAAGAAGCCAAATTATCTTTAAAGGTTACAATGAACTTATAAAGTGTTATATTCCTTTACAGTCAATTTATTTTTTACTTTTTAGTTAATTTTACAAACCAATAATAAAAGCTTATTTTTAAAAAAGTTTTTTTTTCTTTAATTTTATTTTTTACTTTTTAGTTCGGTTTATCAACAAGAAATATACCTATAATCTTGCGTTAAATGCATGTACATGCGAAACTTGGTTGTCACGCGGCTATTATATTTAAGTGTTTAATAAAGCGTGTGCGCATAAATTCTTGGCGGCAATTTTCTATGTTCTCTGGCGACAGTAATAGCCGCGTCACAACCAAGTTTCGTATGAACATGCATTTAACGCAAACTTATGCGTCACAGCAACAGCGGCACAATCAACTATATGAGAGCCAAGGGTAAAATGCTTCTTCTTATGCTTTTCATGCATACAAAGTTGAAAGTTGGCAACTTTTGCATGTCAGATGTCGCTCGTGATGCGCAATGTGTCGTTCTCTACCTAAATACACACGTTCAACTCATCTGTCAATACATAATACTGCGGCAAACATTGATTGTGACGCCGCTATAAAGCCGTGCGGCAAAGAGGCAATAATGTCGCAGCGACATCAATCGGCTGCTAGCAGCAACAGAAAACATAGAATCTTTTACAATAAAGCCGCGTGGTTAATAAAGTTAGTTTTGGGATATTGGAATAAAGACTAAACTAAAATGCTTCTTCTTATGCTTTTCATGCATACAAAGTTGAAAGTTGGCAACTTTTGCATGTCAGATGTCGCTCGTGATGCGCAATGTGTCGTTCTCTACCTAAATACACACGTTCAACTCATCTGTCAATACATAATACTGTGGCAAACATTAATTGTGACGCCGCTATAAAGCCGTGCGGCAAAGAGGCAATAATGTCGCAGCGACATCAATCGGCTGCTAGCAGCAACAGAAAACATAGAATCTTTTACAATAACGCCGCGTGGTTAATAAAGTTACTTTTGGGATATTGGAATAAAGACTAAACTAAACGATAAATGGGATTTTTGAAATTAAGCTAATTTTTTTATTTACTGTTAGCGAAGCCTGAACGATGATGAAAATTTGCAAAATCCCATCTTAACTGCAAGTTAGTACAATATCAAAAGCAAAATTTCCTGGAATGAAAACTTTCGAATATCTCTACTCGTGCGCCACCTATCGGAATTATTTTTTTGTTATTTTGCGTGGAGGCCGAAAACTAAACGATGATGAAAATTTCAAGATCCTACCTCAACGGGAAGTTCGTTGAAAAACGAATTAATCGACACTGAAAACAGACCTTCGTAATTCTCAAATAAAGCGACTCACGCGCCACCTAGCGGGTCCAATTTTTTTTTAACATTTAGAAATTAATTAAGTAACACACCCGTAAAATATCAGCCAAATCGGTCCATAATTACGAATTTGAGTTTTTATTACCGCTATCTCAGCCCCACCTAGCGGAATTTTTTTTTACAAAAATATTTCTTTTCATGGTAGTAATACATGTTACGAATTTCAGCTAAATCGGACCATAAATGCGAATTTTGAAAATATAGCGACCCACGCGCCACCTATCGAAATTTTTATACCCAGTGTACTGGTACTAGTACAAGGGTATATTAACTTTGTTCACATAACGGCTGTTTGTAACGGCACAAAATAATCGAGATAGATATAGAGTTCCATATATGAAAGTTCTTAGGATTAAAAGAGGAGTTGATTAAGCCATGTCCGTCCGTCTGTCCGTCCGTGTACACGATAACTTGAGTAAAAATTGAGATATTTGCATGAAATTTTGTACACAAGTTACTTTCTGGCCAAGGTAGGTTGCTATTGAAAATGGGCGAAATCGGATGATAACCACGCCCCCTTTTTCGATATCGAAAATTTCGAAAATCACACAAATTGACTTATCTCGGCAGCTGAAGTGGCTAAAATGATATAATTTTATAGGTGAATCCCCTTGGTCATTCTCTTATTATTTTTCCATAAATTTTTTATAGTGGGCGTGGCACCGCCCACTTTTGAGGGAGGCGTTTTTGAAAATTTGACTGGTCGTAACTCTTAAACAGATTACGATAGAATGATGGAATTTGGTACAAAGCATACTAGTATCGTTGGGAGTATACCTGATGAAAGTGGATAAAATCGCACTTCAACCACGCCCACTTTCGATATCGAAAATTTCGAAAATCACACAAATTGACTTATCTCGGCAGCTGAAATGGCTAAAATGATATAATTTTATAGGTGAATCCCCTTGGTCATTCTCTTATGATTTTTCCATAAATTTTTTATAGTGGGCGTGGCACCGCCCACTTTTAAGGGAGGCGTTTTTGAAAATTTGACTGGTCGTAACTCTTAAACAGATTACGATAGAACTATGGAATTTGGTACAAGGCATACTAGTATCGTTGGGAGTATACCTGACGAAAGTGGATAAAATCGCCCTTCAACCACGCCCACTTTCGATATCGAAAATTTCGAAAATCACATAAATTGACATATCTCGGTAGCTGAAATGGCTAAAATGATATAATTTTATAGGTGAATCCCCATGGTCATTATATAATGATTTTTTGATAAATTTTCTAAAGTGGGCCCCGCCCACTTTTAAGGGAGGCATTTTTATACCAAGCGTACTAGTACAGGGGTATTATAATTTTGTCCACATAAATGTACTATGTACCGGCGCAAAATAATCAAGATCCATGTATGAAAGTTCTTAGGTTGAAAAGAGGAGTCTATTCAGGCATATCCGTCCGTCTGTCCGTCCGTCCGTCCGTCTTTGTAAACGATAACTTGAGTAAAAATTAAGATATTTGCATGAAATTTTATATACAGGTTACTTTTTGGCCCAGGTAGGTTGCTATTGAAAATGGGCGAAATCGGATGATAACCACGCCCCCTTTTTCGAGATCGAAAATTTCGAAAATCATACAAATTAACATAACTTGAGTAAAAATTGAGGAATTTGCATGAAGTTTGGTATACAGATTACTTGGATTATAATCACGTCCCTTTTGTCGGTATCGAAAATTTCGAAAATCACATAAACTGACATATATCGGTAGCTGAAATTGATAAAATGATATAATTTCATAGGTGAATCTCTCTTATCATTCTATTATGATTTTCTATTAAATTTTAAAAAGTGGGCATGGTACCGCCCACTTTCAAGGGAGGCATTTTTGAAAATTCGACTGGTCGTAACTTTTAAGCAAATTATGGTAGAACGATGAGATTTGGCACAAATCATACTAGTACTCTTGGGAGTATACGTGATGAAATTGGATAAAATCCCCGTCCAACCACTGCTACTCTCGATATCGAAAATTTAGAAAATCACCTAAAAGACTTGTCGTAAGTTTTAAACTGATTACGGTAGAATCGTGAAATTCGGCACAAGGTATACTAGGCAGTGGCGTGCCTACGAGTATCAACCGAGGCAAGCCCCAGTCATTTAGGTACATTGCAACAGCTAAGAAATCTTAAATATATTTTTTAAGTCTTATAGTGCCTAGCAAATAAAAAAAATTACAGTACCTACCACTATTGAATTCTTTTTTCCTACTTTAAAATATGCGCCAATAATTTTTGAGTAGCGCGCTTTGCACTTTAAAATTGTAGATTCATACCTACATAAACAAATTTCATTTTCGTTTTATCGTAAGCATTTATAGCGTACGGTAACACCAGCCAGAAGCCAGCTTCAAAGTTTCATATAAAATTACTTCCAAATTAAAAAAAAAAACAATTGCTTCAGCATGCAGATTCGTACTGGTTTTGAAAGCCCCGTAAAAGCCAACAAGTAAAAGCGAGATGGCCGCCATTGCCTAGGAGGTTAAAGGCTGTTTTAAGTAAGTAAGTAAGAGATGGACATCATGCACTGAAATAATTTTATGTAAATGAGCTATCAGCCGGCAGGTGGCAGGGAAAGCTGTAGGTATGTTTCCATGCTATTAACAGCTATTAGGTAGTAGGTGGCAGGCAGGGAAATAAAAACCGGATATCCTTTTAAGAAGCCAAATGAACAAACATATTGTAGCTCATAGGGGATTAGCTAGGCAAGCCGGGCTTTTCGGCTTATATGGAAGGCACGCCACTGGTTATAGGAAGTATACCTGTTGAAATTAAACGAAATCGCTTCCAAATCACGTCCACTTTCAATATGGAAAATTTCGAAAATCACATAAATTGACATAATTCGGTAAGGTAAATAACTAAAATAGTATAATTATAGTAAAATTTGGTAGTTAAATTTGTAAGGAATTGTCTACTATTAACGAGTCTTAAAAGATGAGTTAATTTTGTTAAGTGAGCCACCTATAATTTTTTCGACGGCCATGTATTTTATTGATTATACAAAAATACGTATACAATTTTTCAAAATTCGAATTATTTTGAAAGTTATATCTATCAACAGTTTTCGAAATTCCTCACTTTTTGATGATTTTCTCGCGATTGGTCAAACCGATTTTGCTAATTTTTTAAATATATATAAAAGATGGTATCTTCTACAAAAGGACATTTCCAATTTTTGCAAAAAAAATTTTTTTACAAACATTATTCGCAATTTTTAACTTCTCCATCGTGGCGAGAAGGCGCTTTTGTATGATGTTGTTGGGCATTGCATTAGTAACTATTAGCAAAAAAAAATTTTTTTGGCACTTTAAGGGAGCGGAAGTTATTTACATCAAAAAGTAAGGAATTTCGAAAAGTGGTGATAGCTATAACTTTGAAAATAATTTGAATTTCGAAAAACTGGCCCAAACTTATTTTTTTCAATTTAAAATTTTGTCACAAATTGGGCGTAAGTATATTAGAAGTAAGAAATGCATTCAACTAAAAGTAATATTTTGAGGGCACACGAACAATGTACATATATGTTATACCGTAGCATAAATAAATATTAATTTTATAAACTAACTAATAAATTTATTGAGTTCGTTTTTCCCAAATTATAATATATATAGAAAAAATATAACTTATAGGTACTACTATTGTTTCCATATACTGGGTATTTAATGTTCGGCTTACCCGAACTTAGACTTCCTTACTTGTTTTTTATAATATAAGATTTGATTACAGACAGCCGTCAGGTGAAACTAAATAAAAGCTTATAAAATAGTTTAGCTTTAGGATAGTTCAGACCTTGTTTACTATAAAATATTTTTCCCCTATCATCGCCCTCTGCGCAAACATTTGCACATTAATCTTCAAGTGTAAATATATGCTCCATAAAATGCCTTCAATTGCTTCGATTTTTGCACTTAATATTTTAATATTTACTCTAAAATACTATATGCAATTTATGTATTTAGCTCTTACGCTATTTTTTCCAAGGTACAATCAAAAATGTTGGTCAATTGTCCAATTTGTTTGTGTGATTTCCACTTATATATTTAATAAAAATTGAATCAATAATTCAATGTCAGTAATAGAGATGGGCGCGTGCATGATTTTTGCAACACGACACGACACGGTCACGAAACTGATTTTCAAAAGTTGGCACTAACACGCACGGGGGAAAAATACCAAAGCACGACACGACACGACACGCACGAAAAAAATATAAAACTGTATTTCATGGATTTTATTTTGTTTTTGTATATATTTGTAAAGATGGCATGTGCTTTGTACTTTGTTATAAGGTATGTATCGACGAATGAGTGGCAGATCGCCCTACTTCAAAATATTTTGTTTCTAAGAATTCGATTTAAAAACAACCTATGTAGGACGTTTTTGAAACGGAGTGATCTTCCACTCAGCCGTCGATATATGTTAACACATATTTTCTTATGTATTTGTAGATACATATAATGGTAAAATAAGAAAAATTATTAAAAAAAAAATGTATAATATTTTGCAAGCACTTCACGTTGCGATTTGGGCGTTTTAGAATTTTGGAAGCAAGCAAGTGACTTGCAGTTGTTGCAAACTGTTTGCATTCAATCAAGTGTGTTTACATATTTGTATACAAAAATAAGAGCTTATCTAAATTTGAGCTTAACAACCTCGTTCGCCTTTCATTAAGGATTTTACCCGATGTTGAAAATACCCGTTCACTGGTAGCAGAGCTTGCTGGAATGTTTAATATTTTTCTAGCAACAGTTTGCAACAATCCAAAATTCTAAAACGCCCAAATCACAACGTGAGGGGCTTGCAAAATATTTTTCAATCTCAAGATCTATTTCGTTTTTATCAAGCTACATTCTTTTCGCAGTGTTTTTGTCTAAAAATTCCTCAAATTCATGCCTTTGTTTACTGGGCGATGAATTATCAGAGTCTGAATTATCTACTGTTGGAGATCGTGCTTTTTCGTGCGTGTTTTTTATGGTTTTCGGGCTCAACGACACGAAATCGCATTTTCGAACACGCGCACATGGACACACGCGTGCGTGTTTCGTGTCACGGTAAAAAACACGCCCATCTCTAGTCAGTAAGCAGACGAATACTAAATAAAATTCATTAATGGGTATGCCGGAATATATGTATTAACATTAGGGGGGTCCTTATAGTCGAATGTGCATTTTTTTCCAGTCTCACTCCCTAAATAGGTTGCACCGCGTGGGCGTGTCGCATGGGGGGTCAAAGTTCAGATATCCCTATGGAGATTCAAAAAATGAAAGTGAGTCTCCAAAGGACAATCTGAACTTTGCGACACGCTTTAATCGTTTCGAATCGCAAAAAAATAAAAAAAAATTTAAAAATCAAGAAAAAATCAAAAAATCAAAAATAATCATAAAAAGCCGTTTTTGATTACTTATTCTTGATTTTTTAAATTTTTTTTATTTTCTTTAATTTTTTTATTTTTATTTTTTTTAATTTTTTTTAATTTTTTTGATTATTTTAAAGTTTTGTTGTTAAAAGTATAAACATCTGTGTATCTTTGTATGCAAATATATACACCTACTTATGATCGCTAAGTATATGTACATATGAGAAAAAATGCCAGGTTTGATGGTTATATTGGTTGGAGTGATGATAACACTAGTTTACAAATAATTAATTTGAAAAAATACCAAGATATTCATGTATATGGGTGAATTGGCACTGATATGCCAAGCACAGAACATATTTTAAAAATTTTTTGTATGGGTAGGTTTTCGAGATATCGGTAATTTTGTGTGTTTTCAGGTATCACTATATTCAAAAATTCTTTTCGCCAATGTTGCAAAAGAGATGGAGCTAAGCGATACCTCGTTCTAAAGGAAATTAAAATACGCTTCTAACGACGTATAAAATGTAGGGGTGGGTCAAACCATCTATGAGCAATAGATGGCCAAAGTCGAAATTTTATCGAATTTTTACGATTTTTGAAAAAAAATTTGATTTTAAAATTGTCTTTTTCATGCCAAGTTGTAAAAATCAGGAACTTTTTTTTTCGAAAATTATTGAGTATAATTACAAACACTTTAAGCGTAATATTACCAAGATCTAGGAAAAACTGTATTTTTGGCGATTTTTTTTGTATCTTTCAACATCTCTACTTTTAATGCCGTCCGGCAGCAATCACACATCCACACACACGTGTTTTAAATGAGCTCCTCGATTTCATCCGATTTCACTCGAATGTAAACAAACTTTGCCCTCGTGAAGGGTGGGTACCTTGCCGCGGTACGAGGGCTTAAGTCGATAGCCACAGGGCTACGCTGCCCTTGTGATTATAGCTCCGTACGGCACTTCATCACGAGAGCAGCCTAGCCTCTCTGGCGCGACGACAAAGATCTTCCCCCTCCCAATCCAGGGTGTTATGCGAAACCGTGCCCATTGGACGTTTGCAGCCGGGAGGCAAATCGTGGCTGTATTTGAACGGAGCCTCTCTGATACCGGGTCGCCTCAGAGAGTAAGCATGGCCTTACCGCGGTACGGGGCTCTGCCGCGGCGGACGACACATTTTCCCCTACTCTTCCCTTGACCCAAAGCTGGCCTTGTCCGGGGATGGGTCGTACGAACAAGATGAACTCAAATAACCGAAATAAAAACGATAAACCTAAAAAACAAACAACGCCAAATTTCACTCCTCAGCAAAGGAGAGCTATGGAGGAACAGGCGAGAAAGCAACAACAACGCCGGAGGACAACCTCCGTTCCACAATCAAGGGGGGGATCGACAGCGATGGCAACTACGAGTCGGTCAACCAACCCTCTATCGACTAAGATTGACTTGATGGGAGCTAGCACCAGTGCGGTTGCCAACGCAACTAAGCGGACAACGGCGGATGCTAAACTCCCATCAACCGCTGATAAGAAAACCAGTATCTTTACGTCTGTGGCAGCGGTCTCACGACCTGGCCTCGGAGTTTCGAAGGAGAAGGAAGCTGCAACAGATTTCGGCAAGGAGAGCGACCGCGATGGCAACTACGGGTCCGCACTCCCACGAGACATCTCCCCGCCGCTTCACATACCACGGGAAAAGATTGGCTGCAAAGATCCTGAAGAGGTATGAAGGGGTACCGCAGGAATCGCTGTCGCCGAATTCCAGTAAATCGGTAGAGCTAGCGAAAGCTGTGATACCGGATTTCCAAAATTCTTACATGCCAAAGAGGTTAAAAGTTAACCCTTTCAAGCGCCAGAGATCGGACCTGGAGTTGAATCCCCCTCCCAAGCGGCATCAGAATACCCCTGGAGCGGGCAAACTAAGCTTTGCTGAGGTAACCAAGGACAGGATCCTTATAGGCGTCCTTGACCGAGGCAATGACCGTCTGGCCATCCCTAAGGACCGGTGGCGTTACGTGCGAAATGAACTCGGCAACATTCTTCTCAATGTTGCTCCAGATATTCCGGGTAGTTCGGCGCGAGTAACGGATGCGGGTTGGCACCAGGGTCAGATTAAATTACTCGCATGTGAGGATGCAAAAACCGTAGCACTGCACAAGGCAGCAGCTGCTAAGCTGGGTGAAGTCTACAAGGGCGCAAAGATAGAGGTCGTCGACTGGAAGGACATTCCAGCTCCAGAGAATTCTCGGGATGCTACGGCTAATGAATCCGTCCCTGCCAACGCATGACTGGAGTGTCAATCTGGTCGGGGATGCGGTAGGGCCCGACAGACAGGTGGTGTTCACCATGAATAAAGAGTCAATCGAGCCCCTCAAAAGGTGCAATGGCCTAGTACACAACAGCGTAGGCCAGATCGTTATCCACGTATATCGTGGTGATGCTCAGCGCGCTGCCTTCTCGGCTGCTCCGGGGGAACCGGAAAACGAATTACCAGAAGAGGAAGCGGAGGATTCCGATGCGGAAAGCATGTTATCCGCCACGTCCCTTGGCGATAGTGCTGTGAACAACTCGGAGATGGAGGACAGCCTACAGGACGAGGAAGCCCTCGACGTCACGGTGGTAGCAGCCAACGCTGAGCGATTAACATCTAACGCTACAGACAGCAAAACTCCTGCAACGCCATATCGGGCAGTTAATCGGAACAACTCGTCGTTGATAGGCAACCTCCGGGATGGGGCAAACCTCGACGATATGGGGACGGCAGGGAAGTCTGTGCGCTCTCATGTTGGTGGTGCTTCAGATTAATCTGCACAAATCTAAAGTAGCTTCGGCTGCTTTAAGTAGTCGTCTTTCTAAAGGCGACGTGGATGTGGTCCTCATCCAAGAACCCTGGGTCAATAGCTCGAGAATCTGCGGATTGGGGACTAAGGGCTTCAAGCTCATTCGAGCCAGCGAGGAGAGCAAAGTCAGAACGTGTATTTTGGTCAAGTCTGAGTTGAACTCCTTTCTCCTACCTAACTACACCAATGGTGATATTACCGCTATCAGTCTAACGGTCGACAGCACCCGCCTGACGGTGGCGTCGGTCTATATGCCCTACGACGCCGAAGAACCCCCACCACAAACGGAGGTGAAAGACCTGGTGTCAAATTTCTGCACGGGTAATGTTATTATTGGAGCGGATGCTAATGCTCACCATGTCCAATGGGGGAGCTCCGACATCAATGCCAGGGGCGAGTCTCTGTTTGATTACCTCTTAACAACCAACCTGGTGATTTGCAAAGTGGGTAATGAGCCTACTTTTATCACTAAGACCCGCAGGGAGGTCATAGACCTCACTATCTGTAGTGAAGGCGCTTATGAGTGGGTCAGAAAATGGCGGGTTCTGGAAGAACATTCTTTCTCCGACCACCGTTACATAGAAATGGTTTTAGACTTTATTGTAGAACAACCAATCATGAAGCGCAATCCACGTAACACTGATTGGCAGTTACACAATGAAATATTAGACAGAGACCTACCAGTACTGCCCTCACAAGCCCCCTCATGAGTAGAGGAGCTGGAGGATCTTGTTACTACATTTACATCGGCGCTCTCAAATGCTCTAGGACAGGCTTGTCCAGTGCCAAAACCACGCGGTAAACACAGGCCACATTGGTGGTCCTACGATTTGGACTCGCTCCGAATATCATGCCGGAAACAATTTAACAAGGCCAAGAGCTTCGGCTCTGAGCCTCATTGGCACGAATATAAAGCTAAACTAAGGGCCTACAAAAAAGCTCTGAGACAGGCGAAGAGAACCTCGTGGAGAAATTTCTGCACTGGCGTCGAAAAGGTCGACGACACAGCGAGACTTAGACGAGTCCTCTCGAAAAGTCAAACAACCATCAGCTATTTGCGAAAACCTGACGGATCCTGGACCAGCACGGAAGAGGAAACCCTTGAGCTGCTCTTGAATACACATTTTCCGGGAAATCTGCATGATGCACCACTAGCACCTGCAACAAACCTGGCAGTAAATATACCCATCACTGAGGAAAGAGTAAGGTGGGCAGTTAAGAGCTTTGAACCGTATAAGGCTGCCGGGCCGGACGGGATTATCCCCGCGCAACTTATAAACACGTTGGAGACATCAGCTAAATGGCTGGCATTTCTCTTCACAGCCTGCCTGGCTCTCAAACACAATCCGGGCTCCTGGAGAAGCGCCACGGTAGTGTTTATCCCTAAGGCTGGGAAGGCATCCCACTACGAGCCAAAAGACTACAGACCGATCAATCTCTCGTCCTTTGTACTAAAAACCTTTGAGAGGATACTAAGCGACTACCTCTTAACGACTATTGATAGCAACCTTATCTCTAGCTATCAGCATGCATACACCAAGGGTAAATCAACAGAAACCGCTCTGCACAGCCTAGTGTCTGTCATTGAGAAATCGCTGTGTGAAAAGGACTACTGTCTCGTGGCCCTCCTAGACATTGAGGGGGCTTTCAACAATATAAGCCCGGAGGCTACCAACTCCGCTCTAACTAATCTGGGCGTAGATAGACCTCTAACTGGTTTAATTGACCAACTTTTAATGGGAAGGAAAACAGCTTCTTCACTTGGTACGGTTGAGTTATCACGCTATGTCACAAGGGGAACACCCCAGGGTGGTGTTCTTTCCCCGCTTTTATGGAACCTCACAGTCAACTCGTTGCTACGTGACACAAGCTGGGGGGGCGGGAAGATAGTGGCATACGCAGACGATTTAGCTATTGCATTCAGAGGCAAGTTCCCACAAACTCTGTGTGACCTGATGCAAGTAGCACTGCGAGAAGTTTCGACGTGGTCCTCTCGCTGCGGACTTAGTATCAACCCAGGGAAGGTGGAACTTGTCCTCTTCACCAACCGGTACAAAATACCGCCACTAAGCCTACCAGAACTAGATGGCACGCGCCTGGGCTTGTCGGATAAGGCCAAGTTTCTAGGCATAGTTCTGGACAGGAAATTGAATTGGAAGGAGAATGTTCTTCAGCGCCAGAAGAAAGCTTGCATCGCTCTTTACACATGCAAAAGAGCCATTGGCAAAAAATGGGGGCTCAGCCCTAGAGTATGCAGTTGGATCTACACGGCCATCATTCGCCCAATCATGCTTTATGGAGTCGTCGTATGGTGGCCTGCGCTGAGCAAGGCAACATACCTGAATCTGTTGCGGAAAGTCCATAGATCCAATATGATCTGTATAAGCGGTGCGCTAAGGACAACGCCCAACGAAGCCCTCCAGGTCATTCTGGGCATTTTGCCACTTGATCTGCAAGGGTTTCGGTCAGCGGCGGCATCAGCTCTACGCCTAAGAGAAACCTCCAGTTGGGCTGCGGGTACTATTGGACACTCCAGTATTCTGGAATCTTACAGCTTTCTCCCTCTAAGCACAGATCGTTGTGCGACTACTACAGTCGGGGATAGCTGTTTCAAAATAAACATTCCCAGCAGAGAACACTGGGAGAGGACGGATTGGCGTCCCGAAACAAATGGTGGCACTTCCATATACACCGACGGCTCGAAGTTGGACGGCAGAGTTGGAGGAGGCGTTTATTCAAGGGATTTGGACCTTGAGCTCTCCTTCAGACTACCTGATCATTGTAGCGTCTTCCAGGCGGAAGTCTCGGCAATCCTGGACGCCGCGGCCTGGTTAAGCAAACGTGTTATCGGAGAAGATATCGCTATTTTCAGCGATAGCCAAGCGGCCATCAAATCCCTTGGCTCATACACGTTCAACTCTGAACTGACGCTCAGCTGTCGTCGATCTCTTCAGGAGATGGCCCAACAGAACCGCGTAAACCTCATATGGGTCCCGGGACATAGGGACATTGAGGGAAACTGTAAGGCAGACGAGCTTGCCAGGCAGGGCACGACCAAGCAGGTTCTTCAGGATAAAGAGCGCTTAGGTATGCCGTTTGCCACATGCAAACTAATGCTGAAGGAGCACACACTCCGTCAAGCCAACGAAAGATGGCTGCAATCCCCAGGGTGTCGCATATCGAAACAAACCTGGCCAAAATGGGATCTTAAAAGGTCTAGACGCATTTATGCCCTAACTAGGAGGGAAATCTGCATATTGATAGGGGTATTAACCGGTCACTGCCTCATTGGTAGGCATGCAGAAAGGCTAGGTGTGCCCTACCGACGATGCTGCAGGAGTTGCAAAGATGATGAGGAGGAGGAAACAGTGGAGCACCTCATCTGCAACTGTCCGACTTTAAGCGGCGCGAGGACGCGCTTTTTGGGAGTTCCGTTCCTGGATAGCCTAAGCCAGATCGCGGAACTGGACATAAAGGACTTGATGGGCTTCATAAAGTCATCTAAGTGGTTCGAGGAAGAGTAAAGGTGTCGGTTTAGGAGTGTCAGTCCCGGGATTCTGCTATGTGGAAAATCCCAACAACTCAGGGATTTTCCATATGGCTGGGTCCCGGGACTGACTTTCCTTGTGTTGGTGGTATCACAACGGGCCTTTCAAAACTGGCCTAAGTGTGCCTCTGCGGCAGCCACTTGAACCTAACCTAACCTAAACAAACTTTGGCCGCCCGATAAAAGAGAACGCGTTCGAATTTCTCTGATGAGACCGGATGAAAAAGTCGGTTGCAGTGTGAGCCTAACCTAAGTATGCTACACAAATTAAAACATAGGTATACCAACTATGTCCAAAAGAGACTTGTAATGATCAATTGATCAAAAATTAAGCGGTTATTATCCATAGAGAAATGTCCGGGATTTATGAATTTCGTCCACAATGGCGACGTAGTCATTTATGGGCATTTGACATTTGATTTACTATCGTACTGTATACTATTAACATGTTGAAAATTACACCGTTACATTCCATATTTATCATATTAATATTTTATCATCATTATCATTCCATATTACATATACCTTTTGAAAAATAATAGACTGAATGTGCAAAAGCGCCAGTCTTCTATTTAGGTTGTAGGCCCCAGTTCGACCACTTGATGAGAACTAGTACGAAAGATTTCGAGATTTTTCCTCTAGGGATATTTATATGCATGAATACATGCATTTATATAAAAGAACTTCTTGCTTCACCTATACATTTGTATGTTTGTGCAAGTGAATATCTATGTATGTCCATATTTTTCTACAACAGTACTGGAAAAAAAAAAATAAAAAAATAAACAAATCAAAAATAATCAAAAGTAGTCATTACTTTTGAATACTTTTGATTATTTTTGGATTTTTTTAATTTTTTTTTATTTTTCTAATTTTATTTTTTTTTTTTAATCAATTGAAAAATAATCATTTAAAAGTGAAAGTAATTGGTAATCAATCATTAGGTGGCTTCTCAAAAAATAATCAATGAAACTGCTAATCATTACCGATTAGTAATCCATTATTAACAGGTCTGCTTAAAATGAATTTATTTTCTTTCTAGTGAACATAATGAGTTTGCTTCTGTAGCAGATTCTTCTGCTGATGAAGGTAGAGTTGCCAAGATTCTCTACTGAGTATTTGTGTTCATATGTACTGCCATATATCTTTATTAGGGTGGTCCTTATTTGTAGAGAGACAATTTTATCATCAGGTTTTTAAAAGCTCAACCCCTGAATTGAAAGTAATATTGCCGAATATATCACACAGAAATTTGGGTCGCGATCACGGTTGCCGAATTTGGGCATTTCGGACCAAATCTGTAATGATAAATTTATTTTGGGCCGTTTTGTAAGCGGCCCATTTGTTTACGTAGTAGCTACAAATTACTACCTCTGTTCAACGTAAATTTTTTTTTAATGTTAATGAAACACAGCTCCAACTTTCATATATGTATCTATTTAGAAATACTTATGTACCTACCTTCATGTATATGTTAAAAACATATTACAACATATCATCATTCATCATTTATGATGATTTGTTGAACCTAACCTAATTGGGAAACGTGAGCTATCTAGGCTTGCGGCAGAAAGAGAGGGAGCCCCAGTGGGGCCACTCTGACATACTTGGTTCAAGGGCTCACCGAGGTCTTTTCGCAGGGTCTGTTCACCATGACGTGCGGCTGTAAGCGGGCGTCTGTCTTGTAGCAAGCGGCTCGCTATATAAATGTTTAAATCTTTTCCAAAAACCCCGAAACGAGTTGTGCGCTGAGTTTGGGACCCGCCAGTTAAAAAATCAACTCCAATGAAAACAAATAAAAAGCCTCGGATGAGAACCCTCTTAAATGTTGACGACCCTGACATGTACCAGGAATGTCCGAACCTTTTCAAGGGATGGTACCGCTTCCCGACTGGTTGATGTCTTCGTAAACGCAAAGGCTGACATCACGGCCGTGCAGAAAATGCGATGGACGGGACAAGGAAAGGCAACCATAGGACCTTGTGACGTATACTATATTGGCCAGACACTCGGCAAAGCGCGTGGTGTAGGATTCGTGGTGGGAAAGAGACTTCGCCGCCAAGTACTAGCGTTCACTCCTGTGGACGAGCGTCTCGCTGCGATCCGCATCAAGGCGAGGTTTTTCAACATAACATTTATCTGCGCCTATGCGCCGACTGAGGAGACGGACGACGCAGAGAAGGACTCCTTCTACGATAAACTTGGACAGACTTATGATCGCTGCCCCCAACATGATATCAAAATTGTGCTCGGCGACTTTAATGCCAAGGTGGGCAAGGAAGGATGTTTGGTCCTACAGTTAGGAAATTTAGTTTCCCCGATATAACATCACCCAACGGCACTAGGTTGATTGACTTCGCCTCTGCTCGCAATATGGTCATCAGTAGTACTAGGTACCAGCATAAACGAATACACCAAGCCACCTGGCTGTCCCCTGATCAAAGAACAAGAAACCAGATTGATCATCTCATGATCGACGGCAGACATAGCTCCACCGTTTTGGACGTGGGTACCCTGCGTGGTCCCAATATCGACTCGGACCATTATCTTGTCGCAGACAATATACTCACACGCCTCTGCGCAGCGAAGAAAGTGCGCAAAGTAACGGAAGGAAAGTTTGACATTGAGAATCTGCGCATGACACAGACAGCTGATAATTTCTCCACTCGACTCTCACACCTGCTATCAGGGGGCAATCCTCGACCTAACGATGTAGCCGAGCATATCTCTCTCTCATTGTGTATCGCCGCTGAGGCCACTATAGGGTTCCAGCGAGCCCGCAAAACCAACTGCTACGGTGAGGAATGCAAAACTACCTTGGCCAAAAAGGACGCTGCCTACAAGGAGACGTTGCGAACGGGCGCAACCCGCAGTGTATGGCAACGCTATCGTGAGGCAAAGAAGGAAGAGAGACGCCTTTTCAGAAAAAAGAAAAGTGAGGCCGAAAGGCGTGAGTGTGAGGAGCTTGAAATGAAGGCTGAAAGGAACGATACCCGAAAATTCTATGAAAAGAACCGGCGGACGACGGAAGGTTCTAAGACCAAGGCAAGTTCCTGTAAGGACAATAATGGCAACCTGGTAACCGACGTACAGAGTGTACTTAAATTATGGAAGGAGCACTTCTCCTCACTGCTAAATTGCGAGGAAGACCTCGAACCCGACGATGGAAAAGTCGTCCCACCACCTGACTATAATGAAATGGGGATAGCTATATCCAGGCTCAAGAACAACAAATCGCCTGGAAAAGACGGACTACCCGCCGAGCTGTTCAAACACGGAGGCGAAGAGCTGGTAAAAAGCATGCATCAGCTCTTATGTAGAATATGGTCAGACGAGTGCATGCCTCCAGATTGGAATGTAATGCTATGGATACACACACGGATATTATCTCCAATAAATCTTCTTTAATCAGATCCAAATTTTACCCTGACACACACAAAATTGAAGATTAACAATCGGCGCCATCTAGTGCTTTGGTGTTCGGTTTAAAACTAGATGAGGATTGTTTGTTTTTTGGTGACTCTAGTGTCCAGTAGCGGTAAACTCGTAATTTTGGTAGTTGTCCTTGCTATTTTTTTTATTTATCGATGACAGTAGCGGTCAAATCGTTGGCTCGTTTATAATGAAGATTATGCTCAAGTT
This sequence comes from Campiglossa producta, assembly GCA_964058755.1. Taxonomy (NCBI): domain Eukaryota; kingdom Metazoa; phylum Arthropoda; class Insecta; order Diptera; family Tephritidae; genus Campiglossa; species Campiglossa producta. The sequence goes on from CAXKVI010000004.1 coordinate 32,932,966, forward strand.
AGCTCCCAAAAGCGGGGTTAATTCGGAATTTACGCTAACGTATCAGCCGTAAGTGTTCTCTGTCCAATCCACAAGAAAGGCGATCCCGCTAACCACACCAACTACCACGGAATCAGACTTCTTAATATCGCATATAAGGTGCTTTCTAGCGTATTGTGTGAAAGGCGAAGCCCATCGTAGACAAACTGATTGGAACCTATCAGTGTGGCTTTAGACCTGGTAAGTCTACCATCGACCAGATTTTCACGATACGCCAAATCCTGGAGAAGACCCATGATAAAAGAATCGACACACACCATCTCTTTGTCGATTTCAAAGCCGCTTTTGACAGCGTAAAAAGGATTTGCCTGTATGTCGCCATGTCTGAATTTGACTTCCCTGCAAAGCTTATACGACTTTGCCAAATGACGTTGACCAATACCAACAGCTCCTTCAGAATCGGGAAGTACCCCTCTGAGCCGTTTGGAACCAAACGAGGCTTCAGACAGGGCGACTCCCTTTCGTGCGATTTCTTCAACCTGATGCTAGAGAAGATAATTCGAGCCGCAGAGCTAAACCGCAACAGTACAATCTATTTGAAGAGCGTGCAATTGCTGGCGTATGCCGATGATATTGATATCATTGGCCTTAACAACCGCGCCGTAAGCGCTGCCTTCTCTGGACTGGATAAAGAAGCAAAAAAAAGAGGTTCTTGCGGTCAACGAGGACAAGACGAAGTATTTGCTGTCATCAAAGAAAGAATCAGCGCATCTGCGCCTTGGCAGCCACATCACCGTTGATAGTTACAAATTTGAAACTGTGAGGGACTTCGTCTATTTGGGAACCAGCATTAACACCGAAAATAATATCAGTCTAGAAATCCAACGGAGAATCACTCTTGCCAACAAATGTTGAGTCCAAAGCAAGTAGGCAATTGAGAAGCAAAGTCCTCTCTCGACAAACAAAGATCACGCTCTATAAGTCTCTCCTGATGTATGGCTCAGATTAATGGACAATGTCAAGAGAAGATGAGATGGCCCTTGGAGTATTTGAGAGAAAAGTTCTCTGGAAGATTTATGGTCCTTCCCATGATTCCAACGGCGAGTATTCAAGAAAATTTAACGATGAGCTGTACGAGCTTTACGCAGATCTGACCAACCCAAAGGCTCCGCTGGCTGCGTAATGTTATGCGAATGGACAAAGAAGCTCTAGCACAGACGGTTTTAATATCGTCACCTGAATTCGACAGCAGAGGAAGGGGGCTGAGACTGAGATGGAAACAACAGGTGTAGGATGACTTGAACTCCCTTGGGGCTTCCAATTGGCGTCAGTTATCGCTAAAAAGGAATGACTGGCGTGCTTTGATAGGAAATGGCCAAAAGCGCACGCGGTTAAGCGCCAATAAATGATGATATGTTGTAATATGTTTTTAACATATACATGAAGGTAGGTACATAAGTATTTCTAAATAGATACATATATGAAAGTTGGAAATAAATTTATCAATACAGATTTGGTCCGAAATGCCCAAATTCGGCAACCGTGATCGCGCCCAAAATTCTGTGTGATATATTCGGCTATATTACTCTCTTCTAATAAATTGATGACAATTTCTGTAACGAACGTTCCAATCAGCCAGGGCGAAGTATTGCTACAACACAAACAACAGTCTTACAACAAGCTGTCAATAATTTCTTTACTCCCTCTACCTTTTCCATGTCTTTGCCCTCACTCTCTTCCTCTCAGCCTTTGGTCGAAGATAACACACTTTTTTTCTACAGGGCATACGTTTTAATATGCTAGTACGCATAGTGGTGCACCGTTCTTCGGACATTTTAGAGAAGCGACGGAAAATATTTGACGTTAAAGTCTCATAGCGAACGAGTTTGCATACCTACCTAAAAAGTTTATAGAAGTGATAAACCATAGAAAATCATTTGAGGGGCTCCAAAATAAAACGCAATAACTGTAAACTTATTTACAGTAATACTCTCACGCTCCCCAAGTTAAATTTTTAGGCAAAATTTAACACAAGGACGGCGTGTCCACTTCCTCCGTGCAAAACATACGGAGTTGGGAGTTGTAAGCTTGCTTAGGGATAGAATTTACACTCACGGCGTATTTGTGAATGTATAAAAATAATTTGTCAATGAAAAACATAACCTCACAAAAACTGAAAGATAACATGGAAATGAATATTTAATGATAACCTGTCAGTTTAAGGGCTATTATAAGTGCTTGCCATCTGATACTTGCTTCTTATGCAGTATCGACCAAAACCAAAAAAAAAGTAAAAATTTTGCAACGAACATAAAAAAGGTGAGCTATCTGCTGTAAACTGAGGTGTTGGGCGTTCTTTGACTAGGCAAATTCGATCAATGGAAAATAGTCCCGGCGGAGACTATTAATGAGATAATATTTGTAAACAAAAAATTTCAGTAATCTATTTATCTGTTCATTGGGCTATCTATCGAATACTTTTCTTCTAGAGAAACTAACTTACAAAGCGCTTAAGGCAGTAAAAATTGCTGGAACAAAGTGCAATAAAGTAATGCAATTTTCAAAATGTTTAATGTGCTATAAAATTACGTGAAAAATTCGAAAAGCCTCAATTATGAAATAGCTGGGTATACTATGGTACTTACCTAAATACATACACACATAAGTATATAGATATTATTCACCAAGCAAATTACCACCAACTTAAAATTGAAATAATAAATCTGGCGATCACTTACTAAATAGACAGTTGAAAAGATAATGGACAAGCTACCCGCCTAAAAGAGTTGTATAGAAACGTTAAACATTTTATTTATTTTATATTACGGCGAATGCAATAATCAACTGCAATGAGCTTAGACGGTGCGCTTCACTGAGCGTAAACCTATGATTCCCGTCCAGCAGTTTAAAATGTTAGTGAAAGTGTGACGCAATTATGCCAATTTCATTTATGTTATTGGATGTACTACACACATAATTTATTACAAAAAATCATGTATAAATATTATTATTAAGTCTGTACGAATATTTAGTAATTATTTGGGGCAAACTTGACTGTTGTTAGTTTAAGCTCCACACATATCCAAAAGTGCCTAATAACATTAAAAATATTGTCTTCATGAACAGTTTTTGGGCAAAGGGGTAGTCGAAACGGAGGAAATAAAAAAAAAACTATACGCAAATCTCTATGGTTTTAGAAGGAAGTTCTATTTGATAAAATTAAGTGCATTTCTTCTTATTTTTTCGCGATTTCTTTTTAATTGCGTTATTTGGAAGAACAACTTGTAATTTCCTGTCAAGATTTCCGTAGAAATGTGGAAAAAAGTAAAAGAGAGAAAACTTCTTAATTTTCGAAGATTTCTCTTTGAAACATTAAAAAGATTTTCTCTACAAATATATGAAGCACATCTTCTGAAAAACTATACAGATATCAGTAATTAGAGTCTGGCAAGCATAAGTACACGATGGCCTGATGATAAACAGCTGGGCTTAGCATTCCAAAAATTGTAAGTTCGATTCTCGGCGAAGGCAATATAATTTTTTTTAATTTGAAATACTAAAAAGAAAATCTTCTCATAATATGTGATTTTCCTTTGAAAACGTTAATAAGATTTTCTCTACAATAATATTTGATTTCCCTTGGAAAACATTAATAAGATTTTCTCTACAAATATATGAAGCACATCTTCTGAAAAAAAAACATACAGATATCTTATCACTTTTGTTCTATTTTATCAGGTACTTTTGGCTCTGTGCAGAGTAACAGGCCCTTAGATATTTCAACAATTTTTTGGTGTAACCAGTCAAAATATTTCAGCAGGAATCCCGTCATTTTGAAAATGCATGCGAAATTTAAATCGGAACTACTTTCCAAAAAGGTAGAGATTTGAAGATGTATACTTAGGTTACTACTACGTAGATAGCTTTGTAAAATATGTTTAAACAAATTTTGAGCATGATGACACTGTTATGGTGATTTCATTTCATAAAAAAAATGCGAATTTTTGTTACACTCTTCAATTTTCCGTTTTCGTTTGTAAAATGAAAGTAAAACGTCAAACATTATATGATTTCGTTTCCTAAAAATGTACACTTCCGTAGTGTAAAAAACTCACACTTTTTACCCTCTGAAGCTTTGACAGGGTAGCTGGTTGCACTGATAATCAGGTGTCGAAAATTTTATTTGACAGATAAATTTGGTGAAATAAATTGGATTTTACGATAACAATTAAATATGGGTGAAAAGCGAAACCTAATTATTCAAGCACACAGCGTAGCAAACGGGGCAATGTTTTTTGTTCGTTTTATCGAAAGCAGGTACACGTAGAATGGGTACACTTTTATCACACTTTTATAGTGTTCTGTGCAAGAGTGTAAACATGTTCAACGTGCAAGTGTACATTTTTTTCGATGAAACGAAATCAGCATTATAGTATTAGATAAAGGAAATTCCGATAGGTTGCGCACCAATCAAGCGATCTTGCTTAATGTGGGGTTCATGCTGCATTAAAAAGCTGCTGCATTTAGTAAATGCACATTTGGCCCAATTCGAATCATGGTTGCAATTTTTTAGGTCATGAGCACGTGTACAAAATTTTACACTTTTTATACGTACATTTGGTCGATTTAAATGGTTTCACAAACATCAGATCACTTGTAGTTTCACTTTTTTTTTTTAATTTCCATACGTAATTTGTATGGTAAATGCAGAAATAAATGCTGCATTTTTAGCTAAATGCTAAAATGTGAGGATAATGGAAAATGCAGGCCTAGCAAGAGCCCCACATAAGGTAACCTCCTGTTAATATAGCGTCATAAAGGAACAAAATCCAAACATCAAAAACGACTTTGATTATAAATATCGAACATATATTAATAATAATAACGAACAATGTCTTTTATTTTGTTGAAGTACTACAACTCTACATATGTAGCTATAATAAAACTCTGAAGCTGCGGAATGGACCTATCGACCAATATTTGGTCAACTCTATCTGTGGGCGAGAAAACATCTTCCGGGTCTACTAGTTTTTCGCGTTGTAATGAACTTTACGGAGAATGGCTGAACCGATTTTAACCAAACTTTGCCATATTGAAGAGACACGTGTGGAGAAGGTTTATAACTAAAAAAGCTGGTTATCAGAAAAGGGGGCGTGGCACCTCCCATACAAACTAAATTTTTCAAGCAGAATATCTGTGAAAGGGTTCAAGGTAGGGACCTGAAAATTGGTATAGACCTATATGATGCCAAAAGCATTCCTACACATAAAAAAAGGGGTGATCAGAAAAGGAGGCGTGGCACCTCCATACAAACTAAATTTTTCAAACAGAATATCTGTGAAAGGGTTCAAGGTAGGGACCTGAAAATTAGTATAGACCTGTATGATATCAAAAGCATTCTCACACATAAAAAGGGGGTTATTAAAAAGGGGGCGTGGCACCTCCCATGCAAACTAAGTTTTTCAAGCAGAATATCTGTGAAAGGGTTCAAGGTAGGGACCTGAAAATTTGTACAGGCCTATATGATATTAAAAGCATTCTCACACATAAAAAATGGGGTTATCAAAAAAGGGGGCGTGGTACCTCCCATACACACTAAATTTTTCAAGCAGAATATCTGTGAAAGGGTTTAAGGTAGGGACCTGAAAACTGGTATAGACCTATATGATATCAAAAGCATTCTCAGACATAAAAAAGGGGGGTTGTCAGAAAGGGGGGCGTGGCACCTACCATACAAACTTAAATTTTCAAGCAGAATATCTGTGAAAGGGTCTAAGGTAAGGACCTGGAAATCGCTATAAAGCTATAGGATATCAAAACCGTAAGTAGGGGTTGTGTGAAAAGGGGGCGTGAAGATGCTTTGATATTGCTTTTGCTATTACAATCAATAAGGCTCAAAGTCAAACACGTCAATTTTGTGGAATTGACCATGATATAAAAAAATAAAGGTATTTTCACTTTGACATAAACTGTGTTAGTTGTCATTCGTATCTTTTGCCAGTTGATCACAGAGCGCTGCCACCTCAACAAATAATTTTATGGTAATTTTTTTTTCAAATTTTGGGGATTTTATATAAAGGAAAAAAACATGGTTTGTAAAGTAAAAATACTTACAAAATAGGATCCGTAAAGCTGCTTTAAAACTTGTAAATGGTTCAAAAAATATCTCTGTTTCAAAAATGCGCATTAGAAACCATATTTACCTAAAAATAACGTTTAAAAAACCTTTTACGTCGTGCTAATGCGACAAAACCTTTCGATTTAAGTGTTGAGAGATTAAGGAACTTTTTCGAATTGCCGGTTAATGCTAATTGCGATTAATTTGACAGTAACCGTAAAAAATACGTCAATTAAATCCCAGTTTGCGTTAAGCGTAGATTGTGAAATCTGTAAACAAAAAAAAGTTCGGATATAACTTACCATCAGCAAAAGCACCAAATAACAACACTTAAAATACATTTTTTAGTATTTATGTTGTAATTTTTTTTTTTTAATTTTTTTAGATGCATTTTCATTTTTCTTTTCATTATATTTCCTATTCAAAAATTATTGAAAATCCCGAGCTTTGAGGTGTCTGGCTGAAGTTTATGGGACGAAGTCTAGAAATGACTGAAATTACTTAAGCGTAGTGTCCTACGAAACATGTGAAAAGATTCGTCATTTAAAAACATTAAAAGTGGAACAAACAAGAGAAAGCAAATTAATAGGAAAATAAAAGTTCCCGAACCTTGAGGTGTCTGGCTGAAGTTTTTGCCATGAGACGATGTCTAGAAATGCTTGATTCTACTTAAGGATAGCATTTTACGACACATGTGTGAATATCTGCTATTTAAATGTAGCCAAAGTTTGTCAAACCCGTTTAAACATGTGAAAGCGCAGTGAAATTTCCCGAGTTTTGAAGTGTCTGGCTGAAGTATTTGCCAAAAAATGGGAAAATATTGGGTAGTTAAAAGCAGCCAAAGTGGCCCAAAAACGTGAAATTGGTACAACAGAATATATTTCCATAGGAAAATCCGCGAACTGTGCGTGTCTGGCTGGAGCCTTGTCACTGGTACGGATCTAACAACACTTGATACTGACGCGGGGTAGTAATCTACGTCAAATATGTGAAAATCATCCATTATAAAATAAGAGAAGTTAGGGTAATTTTTTGGCGACTTTGACCCCCGATTCCTAGGCCCTTTTCATAGGTACAGCTTACATTCCTTCTAGATTCGGGGAGGACTATCGATCGGTATTGGTTTCATCCCTTATAAAATAAGTGACGCTTTTAGGCTCTGGGATCTCGCTCTAAACCTTGAAATTTTGCAGCTTCTAAATATGAAGCTCATCTATGTACGAAAATAAATAAATGTGTTATTAGTATCGGTGCCAAAATGCAAAAACTAGACTTGTTTTTTACTTACCTTCGCTTTATTTTAGAAAAATATTTTTTCTAGATACACACTACATTGTGAAATTTAATAAATTATTTCAATAAACTTCAAAATTTTTTCCGTTTGAAGTTTAAATCGGTTCTTTTTTGGTATGAAAATAAGGTAGCTCATTTTCAAAAGAAAACGTCACTAACACGGTTTATGTCAAATGAGGGCAATGGCGACCAAGAAGAAGAAGTAGAACTACCTCTATATTCTTCTACCATGGAATTGACCTAACTTATCTATGCTTTGGACATGGACAACTGTATTTAGGATGTTCGCCAGCAGGGAAACCATCGTTACTGTATGTTTATACACCGCATGAAAATAAAACCAAAAATGTTGTGCATCAGAAGGCTTTAGAAAAGGTTGTTAGTTTACAATAATTAGAGTAAGTCACTAAAATAAATAAAACATTGTTATTAGAATAAGTCAGAAAACAATGGCCGAACATGAATTAAATGATAAAACAAGAAAAGCATTCATTTCTATTTTTCTTTCACCCAGCGAAGCGGGTGAGGGTCCGCTAGTTATAAATAAAAAGTATCATTTATTTTAAAACTGATTCCTTTTTTCAAAGTGGATTTGAAATCGAAAAAAATTCGAAATCCTGCAACCCTATTTTCAACGCAGTGGTTAAGGTTTGGGAAAACTATTTTAAGCATTTTTTCAATTTGGGGAATGAAGAATGTTTTCAGAGGTTTATTATGATATATCTATCTTTTTATTTATGTATCAGGGAATCATGGAAAAAGTAGCTTTAATGAAATAAAGACATGAAAATTATCTAAAATAAAATATTTATGCAAAAAAAAATCAAACAAAGGTTTTCTGAACCACCTTCGAATGCAAAACACTTCTGTGAGCCACTGTATGTTTTTTAAGCCGATATATGTAGATATATTCACAATTTATGCCTATGCATTGCACCCTTCATAGACATATATCATCGCTACATATTTACATTTCTTGAAATTTACGCTTGCAACTAAACTATCAGTGAGTACTCCAAACAATAGCATACTGTGCAGCTTTAAAATGTCCGGAAACAGACACATTTTTGTATTGTTTTATTTCAGTTTCCACGTGAAGCTCTGAGTCCACACACGCGGTTTTCGGAACATATAATACGTGCAGTCATAGACAGTAATAGCTTAAGTCAAAATAAGTAAAGCCCTGTATATTGGCTGAGTCTGCACAAGCTACGTGACATATAATAGCAAACACCTTTCAACTAATAAGCCAAAATAAATGTTCAGTAGTACGCCGACTTGAGCCCTTATTGCTTGTGACCCATATATTTACGCTTGACGGCAACTCATTACATTTTACGTCGTATTGTTTTCTTAAATAAAAATATATCTCAAATGCTATGAAGTGCCCATATTTACATGAACACTTGTGCATTGTATCTACATATGATGAATTTCATTTCAAAGGCTGAAAAAAAGTACATTTTGAATTCGACCCCCTCAGAATTTGATGAAATTTTGCAAACCTCATTTTTGTCAAATTGTGGGCGTGGCAAGGTATCGAAATATTCGAAAATACTCGAAAAATGACGATAATAGGTACTTTAAAGTGTGATTACAACGGAATGGCTTTACCGATTTCAAAGATCTTCATACCATTAGAAAGGCATTCAAATAACCTTTCAAGAAAATACACGGTAAAAATTTTTTAGTACACTGAAAAAAAAAATGTTTTCCAAAATATGATTTCCAACTAAACTGAAAAAACACTTCAAAGATCAAGCGATTTTGAAAAATAAAATTTTATTTTAGAAAAGCCTATTCAATATATATAACATATCTGAAAACTGAAATGCAGTTTTTTTTCTTTTCTTTATTTAAGTAAATGCATCTCTTGGTTACTTTCCCATATTTTGATATCACGCGTAAACTAATAAACCGATTTCAAAAGTTTTTATACCGTTAGAAAGTTATTAAAATCACTTTTAGAAAACATTTACTGTAAAGATTCTATATTACACTAAAAAAAATTGATATTATTGTCTTACAAAAAGAGGTACCTAGCTATACTTTGGAAGTTATACAGATACAGATACTATGACTAAGTATTCTAATAGATTCGAACAAGAATCGTATTATCAAATTTTTCAGACACAAACATTAAATTGACGTACACTTGATAAAGTTAGTTTTTTATTTTTATTTATTTAGATTTAATATACAACTTTGCGCAGCTCAAAAGTTAAATGTTTTTATCTTGTATATCTTCATGTTCTCAAGTACATTCTGCCGCCGACCTTTCCTTGTATGTGAAATATTCGAGCCGTTGTTTTGATGTTAGCTGGGGTGCAACCCACTGGAATACCAAATTTGATTTAAATACCTTTCTAACAGTATACAAATCTTTGAAAGCGCTTCATTAGTTTGAACGTGATATCAAAATATCAGAAAGTAACCAAGAGATGCATTTACTTAAATAAATACGTTACGTTTTAACGATTTTTTTGAATTTTGAGTAAGAAGTATCGTGAAAACTGGAGCCATTATATTATTTATGGACGTATTTTAGGACCTGCTGTCGGTTAAAGTATGTTGCAGACGATATCATAGTATGATGTCGCTGTCATAGCCACCTAAACTGCGTTGCGGACGTTAGTTAAGGCAACTAGAGGAAGTAGTGTTAAGGCAACTAGGTAAATTAGCAATTTTCTTCCAATTTCGAAGTATTAAGACAAAAACCTTTAAGGATAAATTAAAGATGAATGTAGTGAGTTCTTAAAAACCAACACAAAAATAAGATAAGAAAAGCTGTTTGTAAGTAATCGTTATATATGTCTGTTGGGGACGTTATGTTGCGGACGTTATTTTACTAGTAAAAAACCAAATTTTTTCCACACAAAAAAAAAATGTTGGTGGGCTTTTTCTGGGAAACACCCATATATTAAAAAGACCTTTCTATTTTTTTTTTAAATCGCTTGGTCTTTGAAGTGTTTCCCAGTTTGAAAAAAAAATTGAAAAAACTAAAAAAAATTTTTTTCAGTGTAATATAGAATCTTTATAGTATATGTTTTCAAAAGGTGATTTTAATACCTTTCTAACGGTATACACATTTTTGAAATCGGTTGATTAGTTTACGCGTGATATCAAAATATCAGAAAGTAACCAAGAGATGCATTTACTTAAATAAATTTAAAAAAAATAAAAAAACCGCATTTTAGTTTTCAGATATGTTATTTATGTTGAATAGACCTTTCTAAAATAAAATTTTATTTTTAAAATCGCTTGATCTTTGAAGTGTTTTTCAGTTTATTTGGAAAACATATTTTAGAAAACATTTTTTTTCAGTGTACTAAAAAATTTTTGCAGTGTACTTTTTTGAAAGCTTATTTCAATATCTTTCTAATGGTATGAAGATCTTTGAAATCGGTAAAGCCATTCCGTAGTAATCACACTTTAAAGTTCCTATTATCGTCATATTTCGAATATGCAATTTCTAAAAATTAGGTTGTGTTTGGGTAGGTAAGATGTACTTACCTCTATGCAAAATTTCATCAAATTCTGAGGGGGTCGGGTTCAATGCATTTTGGGTTTGATATGAAATTCATCATATGAGCATTCGGGTACTTCATTTTCAAATGCATTTTTGAAGGCTTACAAATTTTTTAAAATTAAAATGAATACTAAGGTATTATAAGGCATGAAAATTAAAAATAAATATAATGCCGTCCGACCAAAAGTTTTGTGTTATAGAGAGTGCTGGCAGATCTCATACATATAATATATATAATAGAAAAAATCTTATTGTAGATACAACTTACACTGGTTTACAGCCAAAATGCACCAGAGACGCCATAGTGAAATTCCTATGTAAAATCACCTCCTAATTCCGAAAATCAAGGTTATTTTTACTTGAATGGTACCGTTTTTGAGATATTTACGATTTACCGTTATTTCAAAAAACAAAAAAGATGGCTCCACTTAATCGTGTATATCTCAAGAACAAACTGAGCTCTTCCAAAACGTTTTGAAAAATTTGAAAGCTAATAAAATTTACTATAATCAGTACATACAACACTTTTTGCTAGGTCCTGCAGATTCAAACATATTGAACAATCATTACGGATTTTTTAAATTTTTTTTGTAAAAATATAAAAAAAATTGTACTTTGCGAGGAAGCATCTCGAAAACTTTTTGTTTTCTGCAAGGCTGGCCGGATACTGTTCAGTTTATAATTGCAGTTTATAACCCGTCATTTACTTAAAAATAAAAAATGAATAAAAGGGCGCGAGAGTTTGAGTGTACAAATGATCCAGATATGTTCTGTTTCATCTGCGGTCAATTTATTGTTAAAAGTATGAGACGTGTGTTTTCAAATCCTTTGAAAGTTACATACTATAAGTGTTTTGGAATTGAGCCTAAAAACAATGAAAAACCATGGACACCGAACACCGTGTGCACCACATGCCGAGTCGAATTGATTTCTTCGGAAACCGGAACAAAAAGGTACGTTGTAAAAATTAGGAATTTGTTCCCTTTTAATGCATAGCTGACTAATTTCTGAAACTATCTATTTAGGCGACGTGTGAAATTTATTACACCAATGAAGTGGAGGGAACCAACTTGCCATTCAACGGACTGCTATATTTGTACTACAAAAGTACTTAGGGTTGGAAAGTCCAGAAAAGTAACCTATGCGAGCGTATCTACAGTGTCATTACCAGAACTAATTTCAACAGAAGCGACATTGCCAGAATCAAATTTAACTTTAGTTCCGGCTCCAGTTTCATTGTCAACAGTAGTATCTGATTACGCGGCATCATGTTGTACTGAATTTCAAACGGAAAACGAAAGAAATTCTTTGTCACAAGCACAACTCAATGATTGGATAAGGGATTTGGAATTGTCAAAGGAAAGGCCGAACTACACGCCTCTCGAATGCAAAAATTTAAATTTGTTTCATCCGATGTTAAGGTAACATATTATAGAACTCGTCACGAAGAATTTTCCAAGTACTATACGAAGGAGGACAGTGTTTTTTACTGCAAAGACATTGCTGGTCTATTCAAACAATTTGGTGAACCATATGATTCAAAAGAGTGGCGATTGTTCATAGACGGCAATAAATTAAGTTTAAAGGCCGTATTATTGCATATTGGCAACCAAAAGCCATCTCTCCCGATCGCGCATGCAGTAAATACGAAGGAAACATATGAGATAATGCAAAAATTGCTCAAGTTAATCAAATACGAAGAACATGATTGGAAAATATGTGCCGATCTTAAAGTCGTTGGAATGCTATGTGGTCTACAAAGTGGATACACAAAATGTTGTTACTTTCTATGCAAATGGGATAGCCGAGCTCGTCAAGACCACTACATCATAAAGGATTGGCCAGAACGAATCGAGTTTCAAGTTGGGGTAGATAACATAAAATACACTCCACTTATAAAGAAGGAAAAAATAATTCTACCTCCGCTCCACATCAAGCTCGGCCTTATCAAAAACTTTGTGAAGGCTTTGGACAAAGAAGGCGAAGCTTTTCATCATTTGAAGACAATCTTCCCAGAGATTTCAGAAGCAAAAATAAAGGAAGGGATTTTTGTGGGACCGCAAATAAGGAAAATGATGACCAATAACCATTTCAAAGAACTATTGTCACCAGTGGAGGCAGCAGCGTGGGATTCTTTTGAAAAGGTCGTTACTTCTTTTTTAGGCAAACACAAAAGTCCTAACTACGAGATGATAGTGAACGACTTAATCAAAAACTATGCGGAAATGGGTAAATAAAAAAACATATTATAATAAATTATATATTACATAAATTTACATGAGAATATATAGCCATAAATCTGAATTCATCATCCAGTTCCGAACAAACAAGAACGGGAAAAATATAAACAAAAAATTTGTTCTGAATTGAAAGATAAATCCAGCCTAAGAAAATTATATACTAATGTGTCACTTATGTATTTATCTAATTTACTTTTTTATTTTCTTTCAGGAGTAAATATGTCTTTAAAAATTCATTTCTTACACTCCCACTTAAATTTTTTCCCGCAAAATCTTGGCGACGAAAGTGACGAGCATGGCGAAAGGTTTCACCAGCAAATGAAAGTGATTGAAAGTCGGTATCAAGGATTCTGGGATGTCGCTATGATGGGCGACTACTATTGGTTTCTCATAAGAGAAACCGATCCTAATCTAAATAAGCGTCAAAACAAGACACATAACTTTTTCAATTATAAAAAAAGTTATAATACCATTTCATGTTCATGAAAGGTATAATAAGATCATAGAGTTAAGACAGAACCATATGTACATATGCTATTATTTGTAGGGTACTTAAGTATTAAATGGATATATTTACTTGAATGCTTATAACTTTTGTATTAGTTCATCGATTTTGTTCACTGATAGCTTGTTTTTTTTTTGTAATAAAACAGAGCTTAGAGGGGGGGGGGGGGGAATATCTGCTAAAAAACAAAAAGTTTTCGAGATGCTTCCTCGCAAAGTACAAATTTTTTTATATTTTTACAAAAAAAATTAAAAAAATCCGTAATGATTGTTCGCTATGTTTGAATCTGCAGGACCTAGCAAAAAGTGTTGTATGTACTGATTATAGTAAATTTTATAAGCTATCAAATTTTTCAAACCGTTTTCGAATAGCTCAATTTGTTCTTGAGATATACACGATTAAGTGGAGCCATCTTTTTTGTTTTTTGAAATAACGGTAAATCGTAAATATCTCAAAAACGGTACCATTCAAGTAAAAATAACTTTGATTTTCGGAATTAGGAGGTGATTTTACATAGGAATTTCACTATGGCGTCTCTGGTGCAGAAAAAAAGTTGGAATTTGTGATCCAGTGTTATCAGTTAGCCTGACAGCATCAACATTCCTTTTTGTTTCATGTTTTATTAATTTCTATAAGAAATCAGATGTATTGGTAGGACAAAGAAAACAAAATCACCTTAAAATTACAAAACCCTAATGAGCACGGTTATGTAAGTACACACGTTTCCGTTTGATATAATTACGTCTTTGTCCCTCGCCAGGTGTTCCGAAGCCACCAAAAGGTTTTCTGCTCTAATAAAAACGTGTTGTCATTGCCATAGGCAGACCGCATAAAGAAGTTGTTTCCTCTTAATTTTTGGCTAAAAGTCATCAAATATGCATAAATAAAAACACAGTTCAAGAATTTTTTTGTTTTAAAGTTTTTGTACTAATAAAAGGCCAAACTGCCTCTCATTGACTTAGGCGCTGGCTCATGTGGCATGAGTTAAATTGTTTAAACCTATATATAGATACAATGCCAGTACATATGCAGGTGTATCTTCCGCAATCCTCTTGGTGCAAGCAATTTCATTGCTCCCGGTAGAGGGTGTGACGCTTACTCGCATCATTAAATTTTTACCACCGTCCGCATAGATATAATTAATTAGTAGCACGTTTGCATATGAGTACAATGGGCTCGAATTAATTTGTTAATATGCTAATTATCATCTAAAGTTTGTTGTATGAATGTTTATGCACAGAGAAAAATGAGCTGGTAATATAAACCAAAATATGGGTTGATTCAACCAGTTAAGCTGTTGTTTTAACAGTTAAGCTGTTATTTTGTTGTTCTAGGGACTGCTTGTTTCGTTTCTCGGTGAAGACAATATAATTTTTTTTTTTTTAATAAATCTTATTTTAACATCGAAATAAAATATTTTTCAGAGTTCTTTTATTGACTTCACGGAGAATCAGACTCAGGTCTGTTGAACGCTCAACCCAGATTTCGCATACTTATTATTTCAGCTTTGTTACAAATGACAGAAATCGTCGTTGAAAGATAAGCCTCCAGACGAGGTGGAACTCGACGATACGGCGGTGGCAGGGAAGTCTGAGCACTCTCATGTTGGTGGTGATTCAGATAAACCTGCACAAATCTAAAGCAGCCTCGGCTGCTTTAATCAGTCATCTCTCTAAAGGCGACGTAGATGTGGTCCTCATCCAAGAACCCTGGGTCAACAGCTCAAGGATTTGCGGTTTGGGGACTAAGGGTTATAAGCTTATTCGAGCCAGCGAGGGGGGCAGGGTTAGAGCCTGTATTTTAGTTAAGTCTGAGCTGAATGCATTTCTCTTGCCCAACTATACCAATGGTGACGTTACAGCTGCCAGTTTAACAGTCGACAGTACCAGTCTGACGATGGCGTCGGTCTATATGCCCTACGACGCCGAAGAACCTCCGCCACAGAGGGAGGTAAAAGACCTGGTGGCAAATTTTTCCATGGGTCATCTTATTATCGGAACTGACGCCAATGCTCATCACGTCCAGTGGGGAAGCTCCGATATCAATGCTAGAGGAGAGTCGTTGTTTGACTATTTGTTAACAACTAACCTGGTAGTTTGCAACGTGGGTAACGAACCTACGTTTATTACTAAAACCCGTAGGGAGGTAATAGATCTCACTATTTGCAGCGAAGGCGCTTATGAGTGGGTCAGAAAATGGCGCGTTCTCGATGAGCACTCATTCTCCGACCACCGGTACGTAGAAATAGTTCTAGACTTTTCTGTTGAGCAGCCGGTTATGAAACGCAACCCACGTAACACTAACTGGCAGCTACACAATGAAATACTATCTAGGGACTTACCAGCACTGCCCCACAAGTCCCCTCATCAGTAGGGGAGTTGGAGGATCTGGTAAAGACCTTTACAACGGCGCTCTCGAATGCCTTAGAGCAGGCTTGCCCAGTGCCAAAACCACGCGGTAAACATAGGCCGCATTGGTGGTCCTACGACCTGGACTCGCTCCGAAAATCATGTAGGACACAATTTAATAAGGCCAAGAGCCTTGGCACGGAGACTCAATGGCTCGAATATAAAGTTAAACTCAGGGCCTACAAAAAAGCTCTGAGGCAGGCGAAGAGAGTATCGTGGAGAAATTTCTGCACTGGGGTCGAAAATGTCGACGATACAGCGAGACTTAGACGAGTGCTCTCAAAAACTCAAACAGCCACAAGCTATTTGCGCAAACCTGACGGATCCTGGACCAGCACGGAGAGGGAAACCCTAGAGCTGCTCTTGAATACGCACTTCCCAGGGAACTTGCATGAGGAACCCGTAGCACCTACAACAAACCTGGCTGTATACATACCCGTTACGGAGGAAAAGGTTAGGTGGGCGGTTAAAAGCTTCGAACCGTTCAAGGCTGCCGGGCCAGACGGGATTATTCCCGCACAACTCATAAACACGCTGGAGACATCAGCCAAATGGCTGGTATTTATCTATACAGCCTGCCTGGCTCTTAGCTACATTCCGTCCTCCTGGAGAAGTGCCACGGTAGTGTTTATTCCTAAGGCGGGGAAGGCGTCTCATTACGAGCCGAAGGACTACAGGCCGATCAGTCTCTCATCCTTTGTGCTCAAAACCTTCGAGAGGATAATAAATGACTACCTCTCCTCTACTATTGATAGCAACCTGATCTGTAGCTATCAGCATGCATACACCAAAGGGAAATCTACAGAAACTGCGCTTCACAGCCTAGTTTCTGTTATTGAAAAATCGCTGTATGAGAAGGAGTACTGTCTTGCGGCCTTTTTAGATATTGAAGGAGCCTTCAACAACATAAGCCCTGATGCTATAAACACCGCTTTAACAAGTCTGGGCATAAGCAGGTCTCTTATTGGACTTATTGATCAACTGCTAAGGGGTAGACGAATAGTTTCATCACTGGGCTCGGTTGACTTATCACGCTATGTCACAAGGGGAACGCCTCAGGGTGGTGTTCTCTCCCCGCTTCTATGGAACCTCACTGTCAACTCGATGCTGCGAGACACAAGCTGGGGGGGCGGGAAGGTAGTGGCATATGCAGACGACTTAGCTATAGTATATAGGGGCAAATTCCCACAAACCCTGTGCGACTTGATGCAAGTAGCACTGCGAGAGGTTTCCTCATGGTGCTCGCGCTGCGGACTGAGCATCAACCCGGGAAAAGTAGAACTGGTTCTTTTCACCAACCGCTATAAGATACCACCGCTAACACTACCAAAACTGAATGACGTGCACCTGAACCTGGCTGACAAAGCCAAGTTCTTAGGCACAGTTCTGGATAGGAAACTAACCTGGAAGGAGAATGTTCTTCAGCGCCAGAAGAAAGCGTGTATTGCACTCTACACATGCAAAAGAGCCATTGGAAAGAAGTGGGGGCTCAGCCCCAAAATATGCAAATGGATCTACACCGCAATCATTCGACCAATCATGCTCTATGGAGTTGTGGTATGGTGGCCTGCGCTGAGCAAGGCAACAAACCTTAATCTGCTAGGTAAAGTACACAGATCTTGCATGATCTGTATAAGCGGTGCGTTAAGAACAACGCCCAATGAAGCACTCCATGCCATTCTTGGCATTTTGCCACTCGATCTGGAAGGGCACCGGGTAGCAGCAGCATCGGCTCTGCGTCTAAGGGAAACGTCCGGCTGGGGCGCAAGCACTACTGGACACGCCTGTATTTTGGGATCCTATAGCTTTCTTCCGCTGAGCACGGATCGTTGTGCGACCACAACAGTCGGAGATAGCTGTTTTAAAATCAACATTCCCAGCAGGGAAGAATGGGAGAGCACGGATCGGAGTCCCGCCCCTGATGGCGGCACTTCCATTTATACTGATGGCTCGAAGTTAGACGGCAGAGTTGGAGGAGGGGTTTATTCAAAGGATCTGAACCTTGAGCTCTCCTTCAGACTACCTGATCACTGCAGTGTCTTCCAGGCTGAAGTTTCAGCAATCATGGACGCCGCGGCTTGGATAGGCCAACACACTATCGGACACGACATTTTTATATTAAGCGACAGCCAGGCGGCCATCAAATCCCTTGGCTCTTATTCGTTCAACTCTGAACTGACGCTCAGCTGTCGTCGATCTCTACAAGAGATGGCCCAACAGAATCGCGTGAACCTCACATGGGTCCCGGGGCATAGGGACATTGAGGGAAATTGTAGGGCAGACGAACTTGCGAGGCAGGGCACGACCAAGCAGGTTCTTCGGGATAAAGAGCGCTTAGGTATGCCGTTTGCCACATGCAAGCTTATGCTGAAGGAGTACACACTCCGCCAAGCCAACGAAGGATGGCTGCAATCTCCAGGATGCCGGATATCCAAAGAAACCTGGCCGAAATGGGATCATAAAAGATCAAGACAAATTTATGCCCTAAGGAGAAGAGAAATCTCCATATTAATAGGCGTATTGACTGGGCACTGCCTCATTGGTAGGCACGCAGAAAGACTTGGTGTGCCCTACCGACGATGCTGTAGGAGTTGTAAGGATGATGAGGAGGAGGAAACGGTGGAGCACCTCATCTGCAACTGCCCGGCTTTAAGTGGCGCGAGAATGCGCTTTTTGGGAGTTCCCTTCCTGGTTAGCCTACGCCAGGTCACGGAGCTGGATATAAAGGACCTGATGGCCTTCATCAAGTCATCTAAATGGTTCGAGGAGGAGTAACGGTGTCGGTATAGGAAAGTCAGTCCCGGGATTCTGCTATGTGGAGAATTCCGTTAATACCGGGATTTTCCATATGGCAGGGTCCCGGAACTGACTTTCCTAGTGTTGGTGGTATCACAACGGGCCTTTTAATACTGGCCTAGGTGTGCCTCTACGGTAGCCACTTGAACCTAACCTACAAATGACACGTTGCTTTGTTGCCTCCACCGAGAATCGAACTCACACTACTTTGACTGTTGAACGGAGATGACTATAACCAGGCCATCGCGTACTTATGCTGGCCGACGTCTAATTGCCGCTTTGTTGTATGACAGTTGTTTACGCCATATAAGCTATGATTATTCCGTTCATTTCATATTATCTCCATTACATACTATTGTAATTCGCAAATAGTTTATGGAATATTCGGAATACATTGTTTATAATTGCATACGCAGATGGAGGTTTTTTCCAATGACAGTATCTTCGCTGTTGAATTAACTTCAGAAGTTTGTTGTTTTAAAAATGACAGTTCCTTCGCTGTTGGATTAACCCGAAATTCTGTCAGTTTTACCAAATTTTGTTGATTAAAAATTGACAGTTCTATGACTGTTGAATCAACAGTTATTTCAACAAAAAATTACTTGAAATAACGAAAATTTGGTCAATTCAACAGAATTTGGTCGATTTCAGGGTAACAGGTCGAGACTTTTGATTTTACCAGCGCCATTTTTTTCTGTGTGTAAGAGAGTTATGCAGTCAAGGGGCGAGTATCGAGTCAACGACCACGTGAGCTAACAGAAAACAATTGCGTGCTGCTGACGATCACTAGAGGTTTATTCTAAGGCATCTAGCACTTCAGTATTTAGCTATGGCATGAAAGTCTCGTACATCCCTGCAAAAATCGTTGGATTATGTGTTCCAATTTTTTTATATTGGAGTAGTCCAATAGTAATCCTTTGTACACCTCATCGGACCACCTTCAGCTTTTTGAAAGTCGATCATTGCTCGTGGCCTTATCGACGAAAATCACGGCACTATCGCTCTGGCAGTATATACAACATTGGAGTACATTGCAAAGAACTTTGACTGTAGGTACTCCATGGAGTAGCAGAAACAAATCGAAGGTTGGAGTAGGTGGTCCAGTCCTATGACATCGCAATGTTAATTGGAGCACAATTTGTATATGAAAAAGGATTACATTTGGAATACTCTGATGCTCCAATTGGAGTACTCTTTGGATAGCAAAAAGAGTACTCTCGATTTTTACAGGGATGTATCTGCCCACTTTTTTCATTTACATACAAAATTTGTAGAAGAGGTAACCCTACTGAAATCTGCTAAACAATTATCAATAAGCGTCACAGTCCTATACCCTGTACTGAACACATGGGAGACCGTTCTGCCCCTAATTGCTGTTTCATAACGCCACCATAACCAGAAAAACAGCTGATATTAACAACCTTATGGAATGTAATTGATTAATGATGCCATAACATAACGCTATATCGAACACATTTATTTCAATAAGGTTGAGGAATTAGCTGATTAATGGGGTTATGTTTAGGTTAGCTTTATGGAAGATTAAATAAGATTTTATGGTATGCTCTTAAATTCTACCTCGTCATTTAATTACCATATCATGTGTATATACTGTAAAATAACTCTTAAGTATCGAAAGAAGTATTTCAATAACAGCAACAATCACATCGCCAAGTCTATTAAATATGCTATGGCCTGCTTAGTTCAATGCTTAGTTCAGTCTTAAATAATTACAAAACATTTACATGTATATATTTTAAAACTACAAGGCTAGAATAATTTTAATGAAGCTCTTTTGATAACAAAAACGTGATGTGTGGCGAATTTTTAAAGCCTTTTAAAAGGAATCATAGTTTAGCAAATATCCCCGTATAAAATATTAGGGGGATTTTTGTAACAATGTAAGTTTACGAAATGTGTAAATTTATTCGTTTATCAGCTCAGTTATATGAAAGCCCTAGATAACAACCTATCTAGGACGTTTTTGAAAAATATTTTGAAACAGAGTGATCTTCAACTCAGTCGTTGATATATTTTTACACATATTTTTTATGTATTTATAAACATTACATACATGAATAAAAAACACTAGGCAAAACTATTATAATGGTAAAATAAAAAAATCTGTATCTTTGTATTTAGTCAAGTGTTAAAATGAAGTTTGGGATGGAGAGAAGTGGAATTAAGATACTTATAAAAAAATATAATTTACAAAAAATAAAAGTGCGCCAGTTTAGTAAAAAAGTGAAAAAAGTTGATTGTGTTTTTTGGTGCGTGTTTTTATACCTTTCATGAACATGAAATGGTATTATAACTTTAGTCCGATGTTTGTAAGTATGAGAAGAAGAAGAGATAGACCCACTAATAAGCATACCGTTATGATCAGGACGACGAGTTGATTCGATTTAGCCATGTCCGTCTGTCCTTCTGTCCGTCTGCTTGTACGCAAACTAATCCCTCAATTTTAGAGATATCTCGATGAAATTTGGTATGGAGGCGTTATTTTATATGAGAATAGTCATTCGTCGGAACCAGCAATATCGGACCAAAACTACTCATAGCTCCCATGCAATCGATTGTTCCGATAAACGGATTTCGGGCTATAACTTCTGTAATTAAAGAGCTAGTAACGTAAAATTTTGTAAATATTTCTGTTGTTATATGTAAAATATCGATGTTGAAAATCATTGAGATGGGATAAATATTTCATATAGCTCCCATACAGTCGATTGTTCCGATAAACGGATTTTGGGCTATAACTCCTGTAATTATAAAGCTAGGAACGTGAAATTTTGTAAATATTGTTATTTTTATATGTGAAATATCGATGTTGAAAATCATTGAAATGAGATAAATATTTCACATAGCCCCCATACAATCGATTGTTCCGATAAACGGATTTTGGGCTATAACTCCTGTAATTATATAGGTAGGGTCGTAAAATTTCGTAGCTATTGCTCTGATTTTGGGCTATAACTCCTGTAATTATATAGGTAGGGTCGTAAAATTTCGTAGCTATTGCTCTGTTAGTGTGAAATGTCGATGTTAAAAATCAATGAGACTGGACCAATAAAACACATCGCCCCCATATAATCGATAGTTATGATAATTTCGGTATGAGCTAAAGTTAAATTCACACAGGCTGTACTGGGGATCGAACAGTGAAAATCGTGACGCTTATTCATGAAAGGGATATAGCCTTCGGCACAGCCGAAGACAGCATTCATTACTTTTTTTTTTTTGTTTTCGGGCTCAACACGATCACGCCACGACACGAAATCACATTTTCAAACACGAGCACATGAACGCACGCGTGCGTGTTTCGTGTCACGGTAGGCAGATTTAAGTCGTCCATTAGATAGTTAACTTCTTCGGCAAAAGGAGTCCAAGCATCATTTGCATTCAGGACTCAACCAAATCAAAACCATGCAATCTCAGTTCATAAGCGCGTTCAAAAGATGTGTTTCGGTCAAGCAATGATAATCCGGAACTGCAAAAATAGTATTATTTATCATTTAAAAGTTATAACTGAAAAACATTTTATGTCTCTGTTTGACAATTTCATGGTGAAAAACTCACTAACTAATAAAATTAAATCTTTTTTGAACTGACTTTATTAAGCAAACACAAGTATTTTTGAAGAAAATGCAATTTATTTTCTTATTAAAAAATTAGAGTAACATTTAAAAGTGAGGGATTGGTTGCTAGTAACTTCGAGCGACTACTTCTGGCGTTAGCTGAGTTGTAAGGGATCACAACTAAATTGACAGCTTTCTGTGCTGCCTGTGCGCTCTCTACAGTGCAGATAACGCACTAATATCAATGCTTAAGCATTTTAGCATATTTTAGCATTTACGAGATGTAGATTTCTGGAGTTTACCTGCTGGTCTCGATATGGCTGTTGCCTCGGTAGCAAAATTAAGACTTTTTTGTGATATATGTATGTATGTAGGTCATCAGTAGCACCAGGTTCCAGCATAAGCGAATACACCAAGCCACATGGCTGTCCCCTGATCAAAGAACTAGAAGCCAGATTGATCATGTCTTGATTGACGGCAGACATAGCTCCACCGTTCTGGACGTGCGTACACTGCGTGGTCCCAATATTGACTCTGACCATTATCTTGTCGCAGCCAAGATACGCACACGCCTCTGTGCAACGAAGAAAGTGCGCACAGTAACGGAAGGAAAGTTTGACGTCGAGAAGCTGCGCATGACACAGACAGCTGATAATTTCACAACTCGACTCTCACACCTGCTAGCAGAGGGCAATCCTCGACCTAACGATGTAACCGAGCAATGGAAGCATATCTCTCACTCATTGCGTACCGCCGCTGAGGCCACTATAGGGTTCCAGCGAGCCCGCAAGAACAACTGGTACGATGAGGAATGCAAAACTGCCTCGAAAAAAAAGGACGCTGCCTACAAGGAGACGTTGCGAACGGGCGCAACCCGCAGTGTATGGCAACAATGTCGTGAGGCAAAGAAGGAAGAGAGACGCCTTTTCAGAAAAAAGAAAAGTGAGGCCGAAAGGCGTGAGTGTGAGGAGCTTGAGATGCTGGCTGACAGGAATGATGCCCGAAAATTCTATGAAAAGATCCGGCGGATGACGGAAGGTTTTAAGACCGGGGCAAGCTCCTGTAAGGACAATAATGGCGACCTGGTAACCGACGTACAAGGTGTACTTAAATTATGGAGGGAGCACTTCTCGTCACTGCTAAATTGCGAGGGAGACGTCGAACCCGATACCCCAATCCCTGACGAGGGAAAAGTCGTCCCACCACCTGACTATGATGAAGTCAAAAACAACAAAGCGCCTGGAAAAGACGGACTACCCGCCGAGCTGTTCAAACGCGGAGGCGAAGAGCTGGTAAAAAGCATGCATCAGCTCTTATGCAGAATATGGTCAGACGAATGCATGCCTCCGGATTGGAATTTAAGTGTGCTTTGCCCAATCCACAAGAAAGGCGATCCCGCTAACCGCACCAACTACCGCGGAATTAGTCTTCTTAATATCGCATATAAGGTTCTTTCTAGCGTGTTGTGTGAAAGGCTGAAGCCCATCGTAGACAAACTGATTGGACCTTATCAGTGTGGCTTTAGACCTGGTAAGTCTACCATCGACCAGATTTTCACGATACGCCAAATCCTGGAGAAGACCCATGATAAGAGAATCGACACTCACCATCTCTTTGTCGATTTTAAAGCCGCTTTTGACAGCGTCAAAAGGAGTTGCCTGTATGCCGCCATGTCTGAATTTGACTTCCCTGCAAAGCTTATACGGCTTTGTCAAATGACGTTGAGCAATACCAACAGCTCCGTCAGAATCGGGAAGGACCTCTCTGAGCCATTTGAAACCAAACGAGGCTTCAGACAGGGCGACTCCCTTTCATGCGATTTCTTCAATCTGATGCTGGAGAAGATAATTCGAGCAGCAGAGCTAAACCGCAATGGTACAATCTTTTACAAGAGCGTGCAATTGCTGGCGTATGCCGATGATATTGATATCATTGGCCTTAACAACCGCGCCGTAAGCGCTGCCTTCTCTGGACTGGATAAGGAAGCGAAAAAAGTGGGTCTTGCCGTGAACGAGGACAAGACGAAGTATTTGCTGTCATCAAAGAAAGAATCGGCGCACCTGCGCCTTGGCAGCCATGTCACTGTTGATAGTTACAAATTTGAAACTGTGAGGGACTTCGTCTATTTGGGAACCAGTATCAACACCGAAAATAATATCAGTCTAGAAATCCAGCGGAGAATCACTCTTGCCAACAAGTGCTACTTTGGACTGAGTAGGCAATTGAGAAGTAAAGTCCTCTCTCAAAGAACAAAGATCACGCTCTATAAGTCTCTCATCATACCTGTCCTGATGTATGGCTCAGATTCATGGACAATGTCAAGAGAAGATGAGATGGCCCTTGGAGTATTTGAGAGAAAAGTTCTCCGGAAGATTTATGGTCCTTCCCGTGATGCCAACGGCGAGTATAGAAGGAAATTTAACGATGAGCTGTACGAGCTCTACGCAGATCTGACCATAGTCCAGCGAATTAAAGCCCAAAGACTCCGCTGGCTGGGCCATGTTATGCGAATGGACAAAGAAGCTCCAGCACAGAAGGTTTTCCTATCGTCGCCTGAATTCGGCAGCAGAGGAAGGGGGAGGCCTCGACTGAGATGGAAACAACAGGTGGAGGATGACTTGAACTCCCTTGGGGTTTCCAATTGGCGTCCGTTATCGTTAAAAAGGAATGACTGGCGTGCTTTGATACGAAACGGCCAAAATCGCTTAGGCGGTTAAGCGCCAATAAATGATGATGTATGTACTATAGTATTTGGCGGAACTTTGCCTTATTGATGATTATGCGAGAACTCGAACTCCTCTCGCGTAAGGCATAATATATTGCCCTCCACGATCCTACACTGAAAAAAATCTACAAGAAACGGCCGTCAAATTAACAGTAAACCCTGTTATTTTTCGTCCAACAGTGGGTAATATCAATTTTGAAAGTGACCCCCTATCATTCTTCGAATATACTATCATATTAACATGAATTACTGTAAATTTGAAAGTGGACAGCATCATATTGACATGAATTACTGTAAGTTTGAAAGTGGACTCATATCATTAATTGATATTTTTAAAAATTCACATGTTTTTACTGCCAATTTTACAGTAGATACTGTAATATTTACAGTATTGCCATAATCGCTTTGAAAGTGGTTTTGATATGTTACTTTCAATGTGCACTTTCCACCTTTTTATTTCAGTGTATATAAGCTGGCGCATGTATCGTTATTATAGCGGACATAGGGCACAGTCATACTTGTTCAGGCGCGTATCCAGAAAATATTTTCGGGGGAGGAGTCCAATTTTTTTTTTTTCATAATAACCATTTTGACTGGAAAATAGAAATGACTTAGCTAAAGTTTATTTTTGTTACTAGTGCAGACGCCTAGAGAAAAACAACAAAAAATTAATAAATTGTCTTTTGAAAGATCATTAAAAAAATATCGAGGTCCATTACAAAAAAAAAAAAATAATTTTAAAGGAAATAGATCAAGCGGCCGCCGTGGTGTAGCGGTTAAGTGTTCGGCCTTCTGCACCAAGTCGTGGCGGTTCGATGCCCGGCAAAAGTAACATCAAAAATTATTTAGAGAAACAATTTTTCTAAACGGGGTCGCCCCTGGGCAGTAGTTTGGCAAACTCTCCGGGTGTATTTCTGCCATGAGAAGCTTCTCAGCAAAAAATCCATTTGCTTTGCAAGTGCCGTTCGGAGTGGGCAAAAAACTGTAGGTCCCGCAAACTTGTAGGAAAAACTCAAAAGCAACACACCACAAGTTGGAAAGAGAAGCTCGGCTAAAAATCTCGTTACAGGTTATGATAACCTGTTGGTATATCGCCGCCATTAGTTTTTTTTTTTTTTAGATCAAGCTTTAAGTAAGTATGTATTGAAAATGTTCAAAATTGAAAAAAATGGATAACATTTTTTTCAAGGACTGAAATCGAAACTGAAACCGTAACCGTAACCGATTCATGTTTCAAAACCGAAACCGAAACCGTAACCGTTATTTTTATCTGAAAAAGAACGATACCGAAGCCGTTTCAAAAGCCGGACCCGGTTCCAAACGGTTTTGAATTTTTTTAATGTCTTAAGCGTCAATTGCGTGACGTACGTCAACTTTGGAGCAAACCCTACTTTGACAAACACACGCAGTCTCCTTTGCTGTCAGTTGTTTCAACGTATCGACGTACTCATTCTGCTGAACGGTTTACTTCTTTTAGTGGGCACAAACAGGAAGATTGTCGAGCAAGGTTACAAAAGACAAGTTTTGACCTCAGTATAAAAATTATGAAAGAGGAAGTTTGACTATAGTTGAATGACGCAGAGAAAAAAATTTACGAGATCCGTCTCAGAAAGCACCACTCATATTAATGTTTTTGACGATTATATATTTAGAACAAATTTTTAGAACAAAAAAGTACAGTTAATTTTAGGAATTTGTTTTTCAGAAATTTCATCCGTGCATAGCGTTAATAAAATTTTTAAGTAGGTAGGTAGGTAGGTAGAAGTGGCTGCCGCAAAGGCACACCTAGGCCAGTAATAAAAGGCCCGTTGTGATACCACCAAACACTAGGAAAGTCAGTCCCGGGGCCCGGCCATATGGAAAATCCCAGTGCTGTCGGGACTCTCAATATAGCCGAAACCCGGGACTGACACTCCTAACCGACACCGCTACCCCTCCTCGAACCATTTTGATAACTTGATGAAGGCCATCAAGTCCTTTATGTCTAGCTCCGCGACCTGGCTTAAGCTAACCAGGAAGGGTACTCCCAGAGAGCGCCTTCTCGCTCCGCTTAAGGCCGGGCAGTTGCAGATGAGGTGCTCCACCGTTTCCTCTTCCTCATCATCTTTGCAACTCCTGCAGCATCGTCGGTAGGGAACGCCTAGCCTTGCTGCGTGCCTACCAATAAGGCAGTAGGTAAAACACCTATTAATATGGAGATTTCCTTCCTTTTTAGGGCGTATATGTGTCTAGATCTTTTAAGATCGCATTTTGGCCAGGTTTGCTTGGATATCCGGCACCCTGGGGCTTGTAGCCATCTTTCGTTGGCTTCGCGGAGTGTATGCTCCTTCAGCATTAGCTTGCACGTGGCAAACAGCATACCTATGCGCTCTTTATCTTGAAGAATCTGCTTGGTCGTGCCCTGCCTGGCAAGTTCGTCTGCCCTACAGTTTCCCTCAATGTCCCTGTGTCCCGGGACCCATGTGAGGTTCACGCGGTTCTGTTGGGCCATCTCTTGAAGAGATCGACGACAGCTGAGCGTCAGTTCACAGTTGAACGAGTAAGAGCCAAGGGATTTGATGGCCGTTTGGCTGTCGCTGAAAATACAGATATCCTGTCCGATGGTGCGTTCACCTATCCAAGTCACGGCGTCCATGATTGCTGAAACTTCAGCCTGGAAGACGCTGCAGTGATCAGGTAGTCTAAAGGAGAGTTCTAGGTCCAAATCCCTTGAGTAAACCCCTCCTCCGACTCTGCCGTCTAACTTCGAGCCGTCGGTGTATATAAAAGTGCCGCCATTAGTAGCGGGACACCGATCTATGTTCTCCCAGTCTTCCCTGCTGGGAATGTTTATTCTAAAACAACAATCTCCGACTGTTGTGGTCGCACACCGATCTGTGCTCAGAGGGAGAAAGCTGTAAGATCTTAGAATACAGGAGTGTCCAATAGTGCTTGCGCCCCAGACGGACGTTTCCCTTAGACGCACAGCCGATGCTGCTGCTGCCCGGTACCCTTCCAGATCGAGTGGCAAAAAGCCAAGAATGGCCTGGAGAGCTTCATTGGGCGTTGTTCTTAACGCCCCGCTTATACAGATCATGCTCGATCTGTGGACTTTCCCTAACAGATTTAGGTTTGTTGCCTTTCTTAGCGCAGGCCACCATACCACGACTCCATACAGCATAATTGGCTGGATTATCGCAGTGTAGATCCATCTGCAAATTTTGGGGCTGAGCCCCCATTTTTTGCCAATGGCTCTTTTACACGTGTAAAGTGCAATGCACGCTTTCCTCTGGCGCTGGATGACATTCTCCTTCCAGTTAAGCTTTCTATCTAGAACTGTGCCTAGGAATTTGGCTTTGTCAGCTAAGTTCAGGCGCACGCCATCTAGTTCTGGTAGGTTCAACGGTGGTATCTTGTACCGCCTGGTATAAAGGACAAGCTCCACCTTTCGCGGGTTGATGCTAAGTCCGCAGCGAGAGGACCATGAAGAAACTTCTCGCAGTGCTACTTGCATCAAGTCACACAGGGTTTGTGGGAATTTGCCCCTATATGCAATAGCTAAATCGTCTGCATATGCCACTATCTTCCCGCCCCCCACCTTGTGTCTCGTAGCAGCGAGTTTACGGTGAGGTTCCATAGGAGCGGGGAGAGAACACCACCCTGAGGCGTTCCTCTTGTGACATAGCGTGAAAGATCAACTGTTCCCAGTGAAGAAACTATTTTCCTTCCCTTTAGTAGTTGATCAATTAGTCCAATAAGAGACCTATTTATGCCCTGGTTTGTTAAAGCAGTGTTAATAGCCTCCGGCCTTATATTGTTGAAAGCCCCTTCGATGTCCAGAAAGGCCACGAGACAGTACTCCTTTTCATGCAATGATTTTTCAACAATAGAGACTAGGCTGTGGAGCGCAGTTTCCGTAGATTTACCTTTGGTGTATGCATGTTGATAGCTTGAAATAAGGTTGCTATCAATAGTAGAGGAGAGATAATCGCTAATTATCCTCTCGAAGGTTTTAAGTGCAAAAAACGAGAGACTGATCGGTCTGTAGTCTTTAGGCTCATAGTGTGAGGCCTTCCCAGCCTTTGGAATAAAGACTACCGTGGCGCTTCTCCAGGAGCACGGAATGTAATTAAGAGCCAGGCAGGCTGAATAGAGAACTACCAGCCATTTAGCTGATATTTCCAGCGTGTTTATGAGTTGTGCGGGGAAAATCCCGTCTGGCCCAGCTGCCTTGAACGGCTCAAAGCTTTTGATTGCCCACCTTACCCTTTCCTCCGTAATGGGTATGTTTACCGCCAGGTTTGTTGCAGATGCTACAGGTGCATCATACAAGTTCCCCGGAAAGTATGTGTTCAGGAGCAGCTCCAGGGTTTCCCCTTCCGTGCTGGTCCAAGATCCGTCAGGCTTCCGTAAGTAGCTAATGGCTGTTTGAGTTTTTGATAGCACTCGTCTAAGTCTCGCTGTATCATCGACTTTTTCGACCCCGGTGCAGAAATTTCTCCACGAAGTTCTCTTCGCTTGCCTTAGAGCCTTTTTATAGGCCCTCAGGCCATCAAGTCCTTTATGTCTAGCTCCGCGACCTGGCTTAAGCTAACCAGAAAGGGTACTCCCAGAGAGCGCCTTCTCGCTCCGCTTAAGGCCGGGCAGTTGCAGATGAGGTGCTCCACCGTTTCCTCTTCCTCATCATCTTTGCAACTCCTGCAGCATCGTCGGTAGGGAACGCCTAGCCTTGCTGCGTGCCTACCAATAAGGCAGTAGGTAAAACACCTATTAATATGGAGATTTCCTTCCTTTTTAGGGCGTATATGTGTCTAGATCTTTTAAGATCGCATTTTGGCCAGGTTTGCTTGGATATCCGGCACCCTGGGGCTTGTAGCCATCTTTCGTTGGCTTCGCGGAGTGTATGCTCCTTCAGCATTAGCTTGCACGTGGCAAACAGCATACCTATGCGCTCTTTATCTTGAAGAATCTGCTTGGTCGTGCCCTGCCTGGCAAGTTCGTCTGCCCTACAGTTTCCCTCAATGTCCCTGTGTCCCGGGACCCATGTGAGGTTCACGCGGTTCTGTTGGGCCATCTATTGAAGAGATCGACGACAGCTGAGCGTCAGTTCACAGTTGAACGAGTAAGAGCCAAGGGATTTGATGGCCGTTTGGCTGTCGCTGAAAATACAGATATCCTGTCCTATGGTGCGTTCACCTATCCAAGTCACGGCGTCCATGATTGCTGAAACTTCAGCCTGGAAGACGCTGCAGTGATCAGGTAGTCTAAAGGAGAGTTCTAGGTCCAAATCCCTTGAGTAAACCCCTCCTCCGACTCTGCCGTCTAACTTCGAGCCGTCGGTGTATATAAAAGTGCCGCCATTAGTAGCGGGACACCGATCTATGTTCTCCCAGTCTTCCCTGCTGGGAATGTTTATTCTAAAACAACAATCTCCGACTGTTGTGGTCGCACACCGATCTGTGCTCAGAGGGAGAAAGCTGTAAGATCTTAGAATACAGGAGTGTCCAATAGTGCTTGCGCCCCAGACGGACGTTTCCCTTAGACGCACAGCCGATGCTGCTGCTGCCCGGTACCCTTCCAGATCGAGTGGCAAAAAGCCAAGAATGGCCTGGAGAGCTTCATTGGGCGTTGTTCTTAACGCCCCGCTTATACAGATCATGCTCGATCTGTGGACTTTCCCTAACAGATTTAGGTTTGTTGCCTTTCTTAGCGCAGGCCACCATACCACGACTCCATACAGCATAATTGGCTGGATTATCGCAGTGTAGATCCATCTGCAAATTTTGGGGCTGAGCCCCCATTTTTTGCCAATGG
The DNA here is from genome assembly GCA_964058755.1 of Campiglossa producta. Classification (NCBI taxonomy): domain Eukaryota; kingdom Metazoa; phylum Arthropoda; class Insecta; order Diptera; family Tephritidae; genus Campiglossa; species Campiglossa producta. The sequence continues at coordinate 32,963,930 of CAXKVI010000004.1, forward strand.
CTCTTTTACACGTGTAAAGTGCAATGCACGCTTTCCTCTGGCGCTGGATGACATTCTCCTTCCAGTTAAGCTTTCTATCTAGAACTGTGCCTAGGAATTTGGCTTTGTCAGCTAAGTTCAGGCGCACGCCATCTAGTTCTGGTAGGTTCAACGGTGGTATCTTGTACCGCCTGGTATAAAGGACAAGCTCCACCTTTCGCGGGTTGATGCTAAGTCCGCAGCGAGAGGACCATGAAGAAACTTCTCGCAGTGCTACTTGCATCAAGTCACACAGGGTTTGTGGGAATTTGCCCCTATATGCAATAGCTAAATCGTCTGCATATGCCACTATCTTCCCGCCCCCCACCTTGTGTCTCGTAGCAGCGAGTTTACGGTGAGGTTCCATAGGAGCGGGGAGAGAACACCACCCTGAGGCGTTCCTCTTGTGACATAGCGTGAAAGATCAACTGTTCCCAGTGAAGAAACTATTTTCCTTCCCTTTAGTAGTTGATCAATTAGTCCAATAAGAGACCTATTTAGGCCCTGGTTTGTTAAAGCAGTGTTAATAGCCTCCGGCCTTATATTGTTGAAAGCCCCTTCGATGTCCAGAAAGGCCACGAGACAGTACTCCTTTTCATGCAATGATTTTTCAACAATAGAGACTAGGCTGTGGAGCGCAGTTTCCGTTGATTTACCTTTGGTGTATGCATGTTGATAGCTTGAAATAAGGTTGCTATCAATAGTAGAGGAGAGATAATCGCTAATTATCCTCTCGAAGGTTTTAAGTGCAAAAGACGAGAGACTGATCGGTCTGTAGTCTTTAGGCTCATAGTGTGAGGCCTTCCCAGCCTTTGGAATAAAGACTACCGTGGCGCTTCTCCAGGAGCACGGAATGTAATTAAGAGCCAGGCAGGCTGAATAGAGAACTACCAGCCATTTAGCTGATATTTCCAGCGTGTTTATGAGTTGTGCGGGGAAAATCCCGTCTGGCCCAGCTGCCTTGAACGGCTCAAAGCTTTTGATTGCCCACCTTACCCTTTCCTCCGTAATGGGTATGTTTACCGCCAGGTTTGTTGCAGATGCTACAGGTGCATCATACAAGTTCCCCGGAAAGTGTGTGTTCAGGAGCAGCTCCAGGGTTTCCCCTTCCGTGCTGGTCCAAGATCCGTCAGGCTTCCGTAAGTAGCTAATGGCTGTTTGAGTTTTTGATAGCACTCGTCTAAGTCTCGCTGTATCATCGACTTTTTCGACCCCGGTGCAGAAATTTCTCCACGAAGTTCTCTTCGCTTGCCTTAGAGCCTTTTTATAGGCCCTCAGTTTAGCTTTATATTCGAGCCATTCAGGCTCCGTACCGATGCTCTTGGCCTTGTTAAATTGCTTCCTGCATGATATACGGAACGAATCCAGGTCGTAAGACCACCAGTGGGGTCTATGTTTGCCGCGTGGTTTTGGTACTGGACAAGCCTGCTCTAGGGCATTTGAGAGCGCCGTTGTAAAGGTCGTTACCAGATCATCCAGTCCTCCCACTGATGAGGGGGCTTGTGGAGGTAATACTGGTAGGTCCCTAGCTAATATTTGGTTATGTAGCTGCCAGTTAGTGTTGCGTGGATTTCGTTTCATAATTGGCTGCTCAACAATAAAGTCTAACACAATTTCTATGTACCGATGGTCAGAAAATGAATGCTCATCAAGAACACGCCATTTTCTGACCCACTCATAAGCGCCTTCGCTACAAACAGTGAGGTCTATAACCTCCCTACGAGCTTTAGTTATAAAAGTAGGCTCGTTACCCACGTTACAAACCACCAGGTTAGTTGTTAGTAGGTAGTCAAACAGAGACTCGCCCCTAGCGTTAATATCGGAGCTTCCCCACTGGACGTGATGAGCATTAGCGTCAGCTCCAATAATGAGATGGCCCGTACAGAAATTATCCACCAGATCTTTCACCTCCTTTTGTGGAGGAGGTTCTTCGGCGTCATAGGGCATATAGACCGACGCCATCGTTAGGCTGGTGCTGCCGACTGTTAAGCTGGCAGCTGTAACGTCACCATTTGAGTAGTTGGGTAATAGAAAGGTGTTTAGCTCAGACTTTACCAAAATACAGGTTCTGACCTTGCCCTCATCATTGGCTTGGATTAGCTTGTACCCCTTAGTCCCCAGTCCACAGATCCTAGAGCTATTGACCCAGGGCTCTTGGATAAGGACCACGTCTACGTCGCCTTTAGAAAGACGACTGCTTAAAACAGCCGAGGCTGCTTTAGATTTGTGCAGATTTATCTGAAGCACCACCAACATGAGAGAGCTCAGACTTCCCTGCCGCCAGCGTGTCGTCGAGGTCTGGCCTGTTCCGGGGGCTGTCTCTCAACGAGGAGTTGTTCAGAGCACCTGCACGATTTGGCGTGGCGGGAACCCTGCTGTCTGAAGCAGCATCAACGTTAGTGTGCTCAGGTTTAGCCACGATCGTGACGTCGAGGCCTTCTTCGTCAAGCAGGCTTTCTTCTATCGCCGAGTTGTTCGCAGCACCATCGCAATTGGAAGGGCGGATAACATACTTTCCGCGTCGGACTCCTCTGCTTCCCCTTCCGATGCCTCGATCTCCGAGTCCTCCGGAGCGTCCGGAATAGCAGCGCGCTGTGCATCGCCACGGTATACGTGGATCACGATCTGACCCAAGCCGTAATGCACTCGTCCGTTGCACCGTTTAAGGGGCTCGAGCGCCTCCTTATTCAGAGTGATAACCACCTATCTATTGGGCCCAACCACTTCATCGACCAGATTGACGCCCCAATCCTGCGTCGGGAGAGACGGATTCCAGACCTGCAGCATCTCAAGAATATTCTCGGGTTCTGCAGGGACGGCAGGAATCCATGCCCTTGCCCTTGGCCGAGCAGGAATGTCCTTCCAGTCGACGACATCTAGTCTTGCCCCTGGGTAGACTTCACCCAGTCTTGCAACTGCTGCCTTATACAGTGCGACAGTTCTTGCATCCTCGCACGCGAATATTTTGATCTGACCTTGGTGCCAGCCCGCGTCAGTACCTCGCGGCGGACTACCCGGAGACTCACGCATTAAGTCGAGGAGGGCCCTGCCCATTTCATTCCGGACATACAGCCACCGGTCTTTGGGGATGGACCAACGGTCGTTACCTAGGTCAATGAAACCTATAAGGATTCTGTCCTTGGTTACTTCAGCAAAGCTGAGTTTTCCCACTACGGGGTTGAACTGATGCCGCTTCGGATGGGGGTCTACCTCTCCGTCCGATCTCTGGCGTTTGAAGGGATTACCGTTCACCCTCTTAGGCACATAGGGCCTCTGGAAATTTGGTATCAGAGCTCTCGCTTCCTCCACCATCTTCCTTTCTTCCGGCGACAGCTTCTCCTGCGACGCTCCCTCATATTTTTTAAGGATCCTTGCGGCCTTTCTTTTATCCCAGTACGCAAAGCGTCGGGGAGATGCCTCTTGGGGGGGATTCAGACTCGTAGTTGCCATCGCGGTCTCTCCCTTTGCGGCGTCGTCCTTCTCTTTCGAAACTCTGAAACCAGGTCGTGAGACCATTGCCCCAGATGTGAAGAGATTGGGTTTCGTACCAGCGCTTGATGGAAGTTTAGCTTCCGCCGTTTTCTGCTTGACTGCGTAGGCAGCCGCACTGCTGCTTGCTCCCATCAAGTCACTCTTACTTGATAGCAGTTTCCATCGCTGTCGGCCTCCCAGTTAACTTTGAGGCGGAGTTTGTCCTCCGGCGTTGTGTTTTCGCTTGCTCCAGCATAGTTCTTCTCTGCTGCGGAGTAAACGAAGTCGTTAATTGCTTTGTATTTTGTGTGTTCTTCATCTTGTTCGTACGACCCCTCGCCGGACAAGGCCAGCTTAGGGTCAAGGGTAGTGTAAGGGGAAGTGTGTCGTCCGCCGCGGCAGAGCCCCATACCGCGGTAAGACCATAGTTACTCCCTGAGGCGGCCCGGTATCAGTGAGGCTCCGTTCGACTACAGCCACGATTTGCCTCCCGGCTGCAAACGTCCAATGGGCACGGTATCGCATAACACCCTGGATTGGGAGGGAAAAGTTTTGCACATTTATATAGCGAGCCGCTTGCTTCAAGACAGACGCTCGCTTACAGCCGCACCTCATGGTGTACAGACGCTGCGAAAAAGACCCCGGTGAGCCCTTAAACCAAGTATGTCAGAGTGGCCCCACCGGGGCTCCCTCTCTTTCTGCCGCGAGCCTAGGTAGCTCAACGTTGCCCAGAGTGCACGAACGAGGACGCAAGAGTCGGGATTGAGCGCGGTCACTCAGCAACCACACCCCATTACACTCCAAATTTTTAAGTATATTGAAGAAATTCCATCATGGCCGCAGGAAATAAATTATGAAAATTCAGATCTATTTCGAAGGTACATAGGTACTTGAGTATTTTAGTATGTAGTAACATTTATTTTGTTCGTGTTTTTATTTGGAAACCGAAATCGGAATGAAACCGTAACCGAAACCGAAATAAATGTTGAAGAACGAAACCGGAACCGAAACCGAAACGCGTTGCAAAACCGAAACCGAAACCAGAACGTTATTTTAATCGGTCCCAGACCTTAATTTTTTTTAATACAATTTTTACAAAATTTTTTTAATACAATTTTTTTTTTAAGTTTTATTCGAAAAGAACGGAAAAATTCTTTAGAAAACGAAAAAGGCTCACACATAAAAAATTACGAATTCAAACCCGTATATCTCGGTAACCATCCAAATCGAATTTTTAGGTGGTCCGCTTGAGGAATTTTAACCCATATGTAGACAGTGATAGGGATCGGGATGGAGATACAACGTCTGCCGGGACAGCTAGTAATTTAGAAAAATGCTAGGACGATATTTTGATGAATTTTCAGGTGTACAGCTTGGTCGAAGAAAAATTCGTAAAACCTTAAATGTTCACCTTTGTCCCCAAATAACTTTTTTTACCACACATGATACTGTGGACTTTTGTGTACCGCCGCTGAGGCCACTATAGGGTTCCAGCGAGCCCGCTGTTCTTACTTGTACGATGAGGAATGCAAAACTACCTCGAAAAAAAAAAGACACGGCCTACAAGGAGACGTTGCGCACGGGCGCAATCCGCAGTGTATGGCAACAATATCGTGAGGCAAGAGGAGTGACGCCTTTTCAGAAAAAAAGAAAACTAAGGCCGAAAGGCGTGAGTATGAGGAGCTTGAGATGCTGGCTAGCAGGAATGATGCCCGAAAATTCTATGAAAAGATCCGGCGGATGACGGAAGGTTTTAAGACCGGGGCAAGCTCCCGTAAGGACAATAATGGCAACCTGGTAACCGACGTACAAAGTGTACTTAAATTATGGAGGGAGCACTTCTCCTCATTGCTAAATTGCAATGGAGACGTCGAACCCGATACCCCAATCCCTGACGAGGGAAAAGTCGTCCCACCACCTGACTATGATGAAGTGAGGATATCTATATCCCGACTCAAAAACAACAAAGCCCGTGGAAAACACGGACTACCCGCCGAGCTATTCAAACACGGAGGCGAAGAGCTGGTAAAAAGCATGCATCAGCTCTTATGCGGAATATGGTCAGACGAGTGCATGCCTCCGGATTGGAATTTAAGTGTGCCCAATCCACAAGAAAGGCGATCCCGCTAACCGCACCAACTACCGCGGAATCAGTCTTCTTAATATCGCATATAAGGTTCTTTTTAGCGTGTTGTGTGAAAGGCTGAAGCCCATCGTAGGCAAACTGATTGAACCTTATCAGTGTGGATTTAGACCTGGTAAGTCTACCATCGACCAGATTTTCACGATACGCCAAATCCTGGAGAAGACACATGTTAAAAGAATCGACACACACCATCTCTTTGTCGATTTCAAAGCCGCTTTTGACAGCGCAAAAAGGAGTTGCCTGTATGCCTGAATTTGACTTCCCTGCAAAGCTTATACGGCTTTGCCAAATGACGTTGAGCAATACCAACAGCCTCGTTAGAATCGGGAAGGACCTCTCTGAGCGATTTGAAACCAAACGAGGCTTCAGACGGGGCGACTCCGTTTCGTGCGATTTCTTCAACCTGGAGAAGATAATTCGATCAGCAGAGCTAAACCGCAATGGTACAATCTTTTACAAGAGCGTGCAATTGCTGGCATATGCCGATGATATTGATATCATTGGCCTTAACAACCGCGCCGTAAGCGCTGCCTTCTCTGGACTGGATAAGGAAGCGAAAAAAGTGGGTCTTGCGGTGAACGAGGACAAGACGAAGTATCTGCTGTCATCAAAGAAAGAATCGGCGCACCTGCGCCTTGGCAGCCAAGTCACCGTTGATAGCTGCAAGTTTGAAACGATGAGAGCCTTCGTCTATTTGGGAACCAGCATTAACACCGAAAATAATATCAGTCTAGAAATCCAATGGAAAATCACCCTTGCCAACAAGTGTTTCTTTGGACTAAGTAGGCCATTGAGAAGTAAAGTCCTCTCTCGACAAACAAAGATCACGCTCTATAAGTCTCTCATCATACCAGTCCTGATGTACGGCTCGGTATCATGGACAGTGTCAAGAGAAGATGAGATGGCCCTTGGAGTATTTGAGAGAAAAGTTCTCCCGAAGATTTATGGTCCTTCCCGTGATGCCAACGGCGAGTATCGAAGGAAATTTAACGATGAGCTGTACGAGCTCTACGCAGATCTGGCCATAGTCCAGCGAATTAAAGCCCAAAGACTCCGCTGGCTGGGCCATGTTATGCGAATGGACAAAGAAGCTCCAGCACAGAAGGTTTTCCTATCGTCGCCTGAACTCGGCAGCAGAGGAAGGGGGAGGCCTCGACTGAGATGGAAACCACAGGTGGAGGATGACTTGAAATCCCTTGGGGTTTCCAATTGGCGTCAGTTATCGCTAAAAAGGAATGACTGGCGTGCTTTGATATGCAACTACCAAAATAAATCGCTTAGGCGGTTAAGCGGCAATAAATGATGATGATGATGATTTTGAAGATATCTTTCTTTACCAAAGTTTGTATTTGTCGCAATTTTTGTTATATTAAATGTCTAATTTGACCGGAAATCAAAAAATGTTATCCCATGAGTTTGGGACTCATATTCTAAATTTTATTTTTTACAGTCACAGACAAAAGAATTCCATTAACTTGCGCATTCCGGGGTGTCCGAACACCTCACACCCCCCCCCCCCCCCCCCCCACGCCTAAGGGGTTTGCAAAAGTATGATACGCGGTCTTATAAACTCATCGACGATATGTACTGTAGGTATGCAAGTGGTCTGCTACTGCACCAAATAATGATCACCCAAATTGTAGTAACTCATAGCCTCAAAGAGGATTGATAATTAATTTATGTATTTGGCCAATCACCTTGTAATTATGTATATACAATTGAAAAAAAAAAACTAAGTATTCTCAAAAAAATTGAAGCATTGTATATTCATATGCACACAGCTATGTGCGTGTGGAAGAACGAACGTGCTTTTAAAAACTCCAACCATTAAATAGTTCTTTTACTGGTCTGCTGTGTTGGTTTTAGCAATGAACAGAGGTATAATATGTTGGTTTGGGTTTACAGACTTGTCCATCGCAGCACGTTTTGAATCGTTGAATGTCAGCACTTCAATTTGTGCTTAGTTGGGCATCGAATTTTCCATTAACATTTTGGTCACAGAAAACAAATAAAATATGTAATTGAAAATACCAAACACATCACCAAATATATGTTTGTATATTTTGCTGCAAATGTTGGAATTTGGCCATGTATTTAGGTGTCTACCTATATTAGACTGCTCGTTCTACTCAGTCGAATTATGAAGAAACATCATAACAGAAAAAAGTTATATAGAGCTGTTACCATTTCTTTGTTCAGCTTACAAGTTACAATGCCAGGTTTCAGATACTTGATACATCGCGATGTATCGTTAAAAAGCTATAGAATATAAGGGTAAAGCCATGTGAAGTGTGCACAAAATTTTGGTTTTTTTTCAAACCCCCGCCGATTTTGAAACTTGTCATTTCATTGGATAGTGGGCCAGACTCAAACCTCGTGCCAAAAATATTTCGTCAAAATTCATGTCTTTGTTATTGTTATTGGAGGTTGAATTTTTGATAATTTTCAGATCATGATAATATTGAAAAATTTTTTTCTCATAAACTACTGCAGATAAATCAATGAATTTTTTTTTTACTTACAGATAATTGTTTTTGCTATATTATATGTATTTTTATGCGATCTTATTGTTTAAACAATTATACTTTAAATCATTTTTTTTTAAACAAATAATTTTTTTTTCGTTCTGCATGCTCAAAAAAAAATTGAAAATATGTCAAATAGTGCGAAAAACAGTGACCTTTAATAATCAAAAAAAAAATGTTTGTCCATTCATACCATTCCAAAGATATTGCAGTTTTGTGTCACCCCTTGCGATCAAATTGTTAAAATAATGATATTTAAAAAAAAATTTTTTAAAGAAATAACATTTTTTTTTCGTTCTGCATGCTCAAAAAAAATTGAATATATGTCAAATAGTGCGAAAAACGGTCATCTTTGGTAATAAAAAAATGTTTGTCCTTTCATACCAATCCACAGATTTCTTATTTTTTGTCACCCTTTGCGCTCTCCCAATGCGTTGCACATAGACCGTTGGGTGGTGTGCTGAACAATAGTGTTCTGCATTGGTCCTTGTTATCAAGCTATTTTCAATTATAACATACATACATATCTACATTTAGCAGAATGTATGAGCATAGGAAATAATAAAAAGGGATAACGTTTTTAAGTCTATATTTTATATCTTTATTAGTTGTAAGATATTAGGAAAAAAGGTAATTGTTTCACAATACGTAAACCTACATATTCAATACATAGGTACATACATACATATTTAACAATATGTTTGTTACATATTAACCTGACATATTCCACCATAACTTGTACAAAATGGATTCAAAATTGTTCAGAGTAATTTTTTGTTTTACGTTGCCTACATGCAAATAATATTTTCCACACTTGATTCATCACTTGAGAAAATTTGACTTCGAATCTTTTTGTTAAACATTGGTTGAGAATGATGGAATTGCCGTGTGTTTTTTATTGCTATGGCTTTACTTGTGCGATTTTGAAATTTCTTTTCATGAGCGTCGTGATCCACTTGGGAGCAAAAATCGAAATCTCTTGCCTGAAACGCATTTTCTGCCTATCTAAGCTGGAGTTAAATGGTGGGCGGCGAGCAGTTTATTATTATTGTTGTTGCTATATTATATGGTTGAGGGAGTTGGCCGGGGTTGCCGGTTCGAATCCCACCTCAACCAAAGTATTTTTAATTTTATTTATTTTATTATTTTTATATTCCATCAAGTCTAGTGGACTGTGTTTTGGTATTGACACTTTGTATGTATTAATTGGGGCGAGCACTTTGGCTCTGAGAATGCGTCGTTCGCTATTCTCACTTCCTTAGAAAACCCCTCAAAATTGTTGGTGGTGAGCACTTGGGCTCTGAGGCATTGGCGGCTATTGGCTTACCCCATTTTGCTTGTGAAAAACCACTCGTGTTTTGTTACACCTTATATTTATTGTTTGGTGGTGAGCACTTGGGCTCTGAGGCATTGGCGGCTATTGGCTTACCCCATTTTTCTTGTGAAAAACCACTTGTATTTTGTTGCACCTTATATTTATTATTTGGTGGTGAGCACTTGGGCTCTGAGGCATTGGCGGCTATTGGCTTACCCCATTTTGCTTGTGAAAAACCACATTTTGTGACTGCGACTATAAGCTATGTATTCCGAATATTCCATAAATTATCTGCGAATTACAATAATATGTAATGCAGATGAAATAAACGAAACCATGTTATGTCGCTTAAACATACTCCCCGCCCTAGACGGCTTAGTCGTCTAGTAAAGAGCCATAGGTTGCTGGTTTGATCCGGCTCGAAGGACCATATCTAAGCTGGAGTTAAATGGTGGGCGGCGAGCAGTTTATTATTATTGTTGTTGCTATATTATATGGTTGAGGGAGTTGGCCGGGGTTGGCGGTTCGAATCTCACCTCAACCAAAGTCTTTTTAATTTTATTTATTTTATTATTTTTATATTCCATCAAGTCTAGTGGACTGTGTTTTGGTATTGACACTTTGTATGTATTAATTGGGGCGAGCACTTTGGCTCTGAGAATGCGTCGTTCGCTATTCTCACTTCCTTAGAAAACCCCTCAAAATTGTTGGTGGTGAGCACTTGGGCTCTGAGGCATTGGCGGCTATTGGCTTACCCCATTTTGCTTGTGAAAAACCACTCGTGTTTTGTTACACCTTATATTTATTGTTTGGTGGTGAGCACTTGGGCTCTGAGGCATTGGCGGCTATTGGCTTACCCCATTTTGCTTGTTGAAAACCACATTTTGTGACTGCGACTATAAGCTATGTATTCCGAATATTCCATAATGCAGATGAAATAAACGAAACCATGTTATGTCGCTTAAACACTGCCCATTCAAAAAGACTTCGAGCGTCGCGTATGTGATTTTCCGCAATACGCCGCATACTTGCTTTTCGTGCCAGCCTTTTGACAGTGCCCCCCAGCCCATCGCAAGCTCCCTTACCGTGGTATCTCGCGAAAAAGTTCCACTCAGCTGCAATTCCAAAGTCTTCTTCGTTATTATATAAATTTAAAAAGTTTAATTTATTTTTCAGTCATTGACTGATACTCTCCGCGTGAGGTTGTGCGTAAAGTATTATTGGTCATTTTGTTATTCTCTTCCGCGCTTTCAATTTTCTGCACATACGTGCGTACAAACGTATAATAAATTTTTTTTTTCTTTTGTTTATTTATTGTGTATTTTTTTTCTGAGTGTCACATTTCTCTTGGGTCTATAATGCCCCCTGGGGGACCTCAGCTTGGGGATAACAGGTTCGCCCTGTTATCCACAAGCCCCAAAGCTAAAAAGAAAAAAGCTAATAACTTTACAAGTGACGTTTTTCCAAGTTTACCCATAGTTAAAAAAGATCATCCAAAATACCTAGTTGCAAGTGCTATCAATTCCGATCGTCCCCTTAACAAGTACTCGTGTTTCGCGATACACAAAGCCCTTAAAAATGTAAGCACAGAAATTGTTAATATTTCGGAACTAAGAGACGGAAATCTCTTACTGTTAGTGAAGAATGACAATGTAGCAAAGAAATTCCTGGCAACTACAGACTTATCTGGAATCTGTACCGTAAAAATCGAGCTTCACAATAACCTTAACTCCTCGAAAGGTACCATCTACGCTCCCTGCTTAAATGATGTCCCAGATAATGAAATAATCGAAAACTTATCCGATCAAGGTGTAGTATTAGTGTTCAAATTCCCGAAAATAGAAGATGGAAAATCTTTCCCTAGCGGAGTGGTTCTCCTTACATTTGATTTGTACCAGCTACCAGATAAAGTAGACGTATCGTGGTATACTACGAAAGTTAGACCCTATTACCCGAACCCCATGAGGTGTAAGAACTGCCAAAAACTTGGGCATACGACTAAACGCTGTAACATACCTGGTGTATGTGACACTTGCGCCCTTCCCCCACATCCGTCTCTTCCATGTACACAAAAATTGTGCGTGAACTGCACTGGTCCCCACCCCTCCTCAAATAAAAATTGCCCAAAATACAAACAAATGAAAGAAATAATAAAGGTTAAGACAGACAAAAAATGTTCAATGCGAGAAGCTATAAAAATACATAATGCGCAAGCTGCCGCTACTTTTGATCTATCCTCTCCTTCCTTCTCTACTATCGCTAAAAATATCCCAACCTCCCAACAACACACCTCATTAAAACCAGTTTCACAAAACACTAACAACGTCCCAACAGTGCAGTCGCACGCCAACCTTAACAATATCAACTCACCACCATTCGCCTTTAATAATTCATTACTTACCAGCATTTCAAAGCAAACAATAGAAAACGAAAACAACAATAATACATCACAACAAATATTAAATAATGAAAATATCACAAATCATACTACAGTACAGTCAACAGACATAGAATTTAATGAAAATAATCTAAATGAATCTACAAATTTCGATTCCACGCGGTTATCAGTCGATGACCCAACAACAATGGTTTCATCCCTTCTTTCCCAGCTTACTTCTCCCAACCCCCCTATCCCTTCTCCTAGTCCCTTCCTTTCGGAAGACCAATTTATGGAGTAAATGTTGCAAATCCTACAATGGAATTGCAACGGACTTTTAAATAACTATCCAGATCTTAATATACTCATCAACGACTTCTCGCCGGGCATAATTGCCTTGCAAGAGACTCACTTAGCATACAAAAAAACAGCACACCCACCAAACAAGTATACTAGTTACTTTCACAACAACAACCAAAACGTTACTAGCAAACAAGGTATTGCAGTATTTGTTCACAAACGTTTAACCCATAGACAAGTTCTCATCTCATCTAATATCTCCTGTTTAGCAATTGAGGTTGATATCGGGTACAAAATAACCATTATCAACTGTTACATCCCTCCACAGCAAAACTTCATAATCTCAGACCTTGTGAACATTATTAAGAGTTGCACTACCCCCGTTATTATGTTGGGAGACTTCAACTCTTGGAGCCCCATTTGGGGCTCGCCTTCAGTGAACAGAAGAGGACAAATTATAGAAGATTTCATTCTTTCACATAATTTAACGGTCCTCAACGACGGAGCTCCAACCCATTTCTCCACCCATTGTACCTTTTCCCACCCTGATATTGCACTAGCATCTTCCTCCTTATCTCCTAAGCTTTCTTCCCGCACATTAGATGATCTTCATAACAGCGACCATTTCCCCCTTATCACTTCCTTAAACACTCCCTCTCAGTCCCTGGTAACTTTCAAAGCAAAATTTCTCACTGACAAAGCTGACTGGTCCCACTTTCACTCAAAGTCCACTTCATTGTCGGAAGAAAGGCCACGTTCGGAAAACATAAATCAGGAAGCCGCTTCCTTGAAAACCATAATTCGCACAGCAGCTCATCTGACAATCCCTCAGAGCATTAAAAAACAATTTCACTCTAAATTGCCCTATTGGTCTAACTTGCTGACTTCTCTTAGGAATAACAAGAAACAATCATGGATGAAGTACAAAAGAAATATGAATGATGTAAACCTTATCAACTACAAAAAAGCTAATGCTGCTTTTCGAAAAGAGCTGAAATCAGCCAAGTATAAGTCACTCGAAAAACTGACTTCTGACATCAATCCGAATTCTAGCCCAAAAAAGATTTGGGCTGATATCAAAGTCCTTACAGGGTCACCGTCCTCCTCATACATTCCATTCATAAATTCTTCACAAGGCTCCATTTTCTCTACAGAACAAATAACGGAAGAGTTCGCATCAACCTGGTCGAAGTACTCTCACTCCACCAACTTCCACGCCAACTTCAACGCACAGAAAAATGTCATCCTTTCGGAAACATACCATAACCTTTCCCCATCCCCCTCAGCATTAGCAATACAAGCCCCTATTTCTCTGCATGAATTCGATTCCACAATATACTCAATGTCAGGGAAAACGCCTGGTAAAGATAGAATTAGCTGAGTCTGGGTTACCTGATATTACACAAAGAGCCAAGCATAATACAATGATGCTGATCCCAAAAATTTTGAACTGCAAGCCCAACTGTTATTTAAACAAGTAAACTCAACTAACCTAACACAATACAGGACAAATAAGCTGTCAGCCCTTTCCCGTTGCCTTTTATACATAAAAGACCTAGGTATAATAGCAACACCAAAGCTTACCCATACAACCACTCATCCACCATTTCAATCTCCGAGGCACTCATTCATTAACGAGCTGCATCAGCACGCCAAAAACGACACCAGTGCCTTACAATACAAACAACTATTTTATGAAGCCTTGAAGCCTTTCAACGGGAGCTGGGATGTAATATATACTGACGGATCGAAATCGGATACCACCACTACGTTTGCTGTGGTAAACAAGTTTGGTGATACAATTACCGTCGGCGCACTCCCCCGATACTGTTCAGCATTCACAGCCGAAGTAGCTGCTCTGCTAGAAGCGGTATCTTATGCTTCTTACAACAAAAACAAGTTTATCATATGCACTGACAGTAGATCGGCAATAGACGGCATCCTAAACCTGAAAAACGATAACCCGCTAATAGTTCAGCTTCGCGAACTGTTGCTGCAAAATACCAGTTCCATTAAAATTATGTGGGTACCTGGGCACATAGGTATACCCGGTAACGAAGCAGCTGATAAAAGAGCAAAGGAGGCTAGCACAGAGCCGCTTCACATGTTCCCATATTTCATCACCAAAGACATCCAAAACCTCGGAAGAAAAAGTTTACATGATAACTGGCTTACAGAATGGCAAAACTATCAACATAATTACAAAAAATATAATCCCAGCGGTGTGCGATCTTTGTATCCTGCAAGTGCAACCAGTATTGGCATTAAAAATTTTGTCCGACTCAGAATTGGGCACAGCATAACTACACACGCCCACCTCCTTAACGGAACAGCTTTAAACTCGTGCTCTTATTGTGGATCGCTTGACCTAACAGTTACACATCTCATCGACGACTGTGAAGAATTTCAACAAATCCGTACTTCTATCTTCGCCAACATCAAACCTTCTTATTATCTTAGTAACATAGACGAAAAAAATATTACCTTAATTTCCAAATTCATATCCCTTTGTAAGCTATCTATTTAACTGTATCCAATACAACATAATGTAAATAACTCTCCATTTTTACTACTTATTACTTTCTTATTACTTAAAAAACCTACATACATATGTAAAAATTATCTTTAAGCTCAATTACTCTCCATTTGGTACCGCGATCCATCCTGAACCCATGCGCATGACTATACATGCGCATGTGCACGGACGGACCTCGGATCCAAATGTGCGACCAATACTTTTCTTATTGTAATAATTATTATAGCCGAAGGCCTTGGCAGCCAGTGCTATTTAGATTGTAAGTGTAGCAATTATTTGATAATTGTTTCTCTTTTTGATAAATAAATAAAAAAAAAAAAAAAAAATTTATTTTTGTATTGCGCTGCGGCTCCGTCAGAGTACTAGAACAATTTTTTTACATTCCTGGACCCAAATTTTTTTTCATATAATTCGCAAGTCTTGTATTGAACAATTGAGCTGAACTTGAATCATGAGTCAGTTTTTCCGATATAATCACAAAACATAAGTGATGTAGAACACCATCAGCACGATAGTAAATTACGTAAGGGTGTATGGTTACTTGAGTGTTTGACCAATGGTGTGCCTGGATTTCATCTTGAATCTGAATTGCATAATTTTTCGCATTGGGAGAGCGCAAAGGGTGACAAAAAAATAAGAAATTTGCGGATTGGTATGAAAGGACAAAAATTTGTTTATTACCAAAGATGGCCGTTTTTCGCACTATTTGACATATTTTCAATTTTTTTTGAGCATGCAGAACGAAAAAAAATGTTATTTGTTTAAAAAAAAATTTTTAAATATCATTATTTTAACAATTTGATCGCAAGGGGTGACAAAAAAATGCAATATCTTTGGAATGGTATGAATGAACAAAAATTTTTTTTTTGATTATTAAAGGTGACTGTTTTTCGCACTATTTGACATATTTTCAATTTTTTTTGAGCATGCAGAACGAAAAAAAAAATTATTTGTTTAAAAAAAAATGATTTAAAGTATAATTGTTTAAACAATAAGATCGCATAAAAATACATATAATATAGACAATTATCTGTAAGTAAAAAAAATTTCATTGATTTATCTGCAGTAGTTTATGAGAAAATAATTTTTCAATATTATCATGATCTGAAAATTATCAAAAATTCAACCTCCAATAACAATAACAAGGACACGAATTTTGACGAAATATTTTTAGCACGAGGTTTGAGTCTGGCCCACTATCCAATGAAACGATAGTTTTCAAAATCGTCGATAAAGTGATTTTACCTGGCTTTACCCATAACCAATTTTGGCTTGAACTTAAAACATGTTAAACTTTGAAAAGTTTTGTGGACTAATTTTGTATCAAATTATTCTTTTGAGTTTTTTTTTGGCGAAGATGTAGATTGCTACTCCTAATATTTAAAATCAAAAGGACTTTATCCTCAGACAAAATTTATTACATATCTGTGTCAATTCGCAATAATCGCTTAAGTCGACTTACTATTTAGACCCATTGAAATTTCTTCTGGCGATTTTAGATAACATCAGTGGCGTAGATAGGGATTGGATATAGGGGATCAATCCCCTCCCCCATATCGTCGCTCCCAACGAAGACTAACACGGTTGAGTTTTCTGCGTCGAAGACTAACACACTTCGTTCTCTGCGTGGAAGACTAACACACTTCAGCTTTCTGCGTCGAAGACTAACACACTTCGTTCTCTGCGTGGAAGACTAACACACTTCAGTTTTCTGCGTCGAAGACTAACACACTTCAGTTTTCTGCGTCGAAAACTAACACAATTCGTTCTCTGCGTCGAAGACTAATACACTTCAGTTTTCTGCGTCGAAAACTAACACACTTCGTTCTCTGCGTGGAAGACTAACACACTTCAGCTTTCTGCATCGAAGACTAACACACTTCAGTTTTCTGCGTCGAAAACTAACACACTTCGTTCTCTGCATCGAAGACTAATACACTTCAGTTTTCTGCGTCGAAAACTAACACACATCACTTTTCTACGTCGAAAACTAACACACTTCGTTCTCTGCGTCGAAGACTAATACACTTCAGTTTTCTGCGTGGAAGACTCACACACTTCAGTTTTCTACGTCGAAAACTAACACAATTCGTTCTCTGCATGGAAGACTAACATACTTCACGGTGGTAGCAGCCAACGCTGAGCGATTAACATCTAACGCTACAGACAGCAGGACTCCCGCAACGACATATCGGGCAGTTAATCGGAACAACTCGTCGTTGATAGGCAACCTCCGGGATGGGGCAAACCTCTAAGCACAGATCGTTGTGCGACCACTACAGTCGGGGATAGCTGTTTCAAAATAAACATTCCCAGCAGAGAAGACTGGGACAGGACGGATTGGTGTCCCGAAACAAATGGTGGCATTTCCTTTTACACCGACGGCTCTAAGTTGGACGGCAGAATTGGAGGAGGGGTTTATTCAAGGGATTTGGACCTTGATCTCTCCTTCAGACTACCTGATCATTGTAGCGTCTTCCAGGCGGAAGTCTCGGCAATCCTGGACGCCGCGGCCTGGATAAGCAAACGTGTTATCGGAGAAGATATCGTTATTTTCAGCGATAGCCAAGCGGCCATCAAATCCCTTGGCTCATACACGTTAAACTCTGAACTGACGCTCAGCTGTCGTCGATCTCTTCAGGAGATGTCCCAACAGAACCGCGTAAACCTCATATGGGTCCCGGGACATAGGGACATTGAGGGAAGCTGTAAGGCAGACGAGCTTGCCAGGCAGGGCACGACCAAGCAGGTTCTTCAGGATAAAGAGCGCTTAGGTATGCCGTTTGCCACATGCAAACTAATGCTGAAGGCGCACACACTCCGTCAAGCCAACGAAAGATGGCTGCAATCCCCAGTGTGCCGGATATCGAAACAAACCTGGCCAAAATGGGATGTTAGAAGGTCTAGACGCATTTATGCCCTAACTAGGAGGGAAATCTCCATATTGATAGGGGTATTAACCGGTCACTGCCTCAATGGTAGGCATGCAGAAAAGCTAGGTGTGCCCTACCGACGATGCTGCAGGAGTTGCAAAGATGATGAGCAGGAGGAAACAGTGGAGCACCTCATCTGTAACTGCCCGGCTTTAAGCGGCGCGAGAACGCGCTTTTTGGGAGTTCCCTTCCTGGATAGCCTAAGCCAGATCGCGGAACTGGACATAAAGGACTTGATGGTCTTCATAAAGTCATCTAAGTGGTTCGAGGAGGAGTAACGGTTCGAGGAGGAGTAACGGTTTAGGAGTGCCAGTCCCGGGATTCTGCTATGTAGACAATCCCAACAACTCAGGGATTTTCCATATGGCTGGGTCCCGAGACTGACTTTCCTTGTGTTGGTGGTATCACAACGGGCCTTTCAAAACTGGCCTAAGTGTGCCTCTGCGGCAGCCACTTGAACCTAACCTCTAGTCTTCGACGCAGAGAACGAAGTGTGTTGGTTTTCGCCGCAGAAAACTGAGGTGTGTTAGTCTTCCACGCAGAAAACTGAAGTGTATTAGTCTTCGACGCAGAGAACGAAGTGTGTTAGTTTTCGACGCAGAAAACTGAAGTGTGTTAGTTTTCCACGCAGAAAACTGAAGTCTATTAGTCTTCGACGCAGAGAACGAAGTGTGTTAGTTTTCGACGCAGAAAACTGAAGTGTGTTAGTCGTCGACGCAGAAAACTGAAGTGTATTAGTCTTCGACGCAGAGAACGAAGTGTGTTAGTTTTCGACGCAGAAAACTGAAGTGTGTTAGTCTTCCACGCAGAAAACTGAAGTGTGTTAGTCTTCGACGCAGAAAACTGAAGTGTGTTAGTCTTCCACCCACAGAGCGAAGTGTGTTATTCTTCGACGCAGAAAGTTGAAGTGTGTTAGTGTTCCACGCAGAGACCGAAATGTGTTAGTCTTCGACGCAGAGAACGAACTGTGTTAGTCTTTCACGCTAACTGAACCGTATTAGTCTTCGTTGGGAGCTACGATATGAAATTGAAGGAGGGGGGTAGTAGGGCATCATTTAATCTGGCAAATTTCTTACTTGCTATTGTGAATGCAGCTTTTGATTCGAAGAAGTATGACAGCTGCAGCATAGATTATATGGCATATAATATATAGGGCGATAGAAGATCTTTACTACGGTTAAAATTTATTTTTAAGGGATATGTAGAACTAGAGATTTATTCAACAATACACTCAATCTCACTTCGTAAACAAGTTATTGTCGCGAGCCAAACGGGACAATTTCGATAAGTGTGATTTCGAGTTTTCTGTTCCGACAGAATAGCTGATAGACCCCTATAACGCATATCTCTGTGTGCATATTAGTTTAGTTTGGTCCCGTATTATTTAGAAGAAAAATAAATTTCTTTAAAGAAATCCCAAAACTATGTGGCATATTCTTAGTTAAAGTACGCACTAGAGTTAAAGCCAGATTTGTGACAGAACTTCCAAAGGCTTATCTGTCAATAAAGTTGCCGATAGCTATGTACCTACTTAAATTTTACTATGACTATGCCCCCATGCATTTATTTTTCAGATTTGTTTTGCCGCTTTTAGCGGGTCTCTAGCGGTATTTTGTAAAAATTTTGCGGTTTCTACTTGGTGATAGTTGGCAGCACTGGTTATGGATTTGTGTCGCAACGCACGATGGGATGAAATCTGAAAAAAGCGGCAAAAAATCAATAACTCAAGAAAAAAATATATACATCTCAAGCGAAAATTGGCCATAACGGGCAATAACCATTCCCAAATCTTATACTTACTCAGCATAAGGCAAATTCATTTATATGGTAATAGCAGGGCGAATTCGGCAATATTCGCCTCGATTGGAATGTCAAAGTTGACAACCATCGATTGTTTCTTTATTTCTTTCATTTTCTGACATTCTTATGCACACGGTAAATTGCCGGGTCTGGTACGATATGTCGAAAAAAAAGAAGTCGAAACTAAAAATGTCGAAAAAAAAATGTCGAAAAAAAATTTGCCGAAAACACAAAAGGTCGAAAAAAAAAATGTCTCGAAAAAAAGTGTCGAATGAAAAAATGTCGAAAAAAATATATAAGATGTAGAAACAATGTAATGAATGATGTGTAAAATTCGCGCGAATTTAACACATCATTCATTACATTGTTTCTACATCTTATCTATTGTTTCTACATCTTATATATTAATGTTGAGTATTATTTTTCTAGTGTTTTGCAATAGCTCTTGCAAGCAAATATAAAACCTGACGGTAAAGTTACAAACACAAACTCTTAAGCTCTTCTCAATATAATTAACAACAACCTCTCAGAAACGAATCTCCGGTTTAAAGATGTCAGAAAAATTTCGATTTTTGGCGACTTTTATAGTCACGTAAATATTTGATGTATCGATACGTCGACGTTTCTATAAAAATTTTGAAATTTTGAACGTTTAAACGTTATTTCGGTTTCTCACTTGTCCAAAAACAAAAGTAAATTGGACCAACATCTTTTCCTTGTTCAAAAATATGCACGTAATTAGAAAAATATACACATATTATATGGTGTTTCCACCAAAAGCAAACACCGTGTTTTCTAGCCCTAGCGTGTTTAAAATCAAACACTACTCGAAACCCTTGTCAAATCTCATACAAATTTCATAACCCAAACCCATTTTTAAAGCGTGTTTGCTTTGGGTTTGCATACGATCTATCATTAAAAGATGGCAATAATGTTCATTTACGTCATTATTTCCTTTTAGTTTTTAAGTTCTTATCGAAATCATGTTACCCAATGTGTATCAATACAAAGTGTAAACTCTTCTGCATAGACGTCAAAATTCCATAATGAGTTTAACACCTGTTTGAGATTGTGGTTAATAACAAGTGTGATATCATAGGCATAGGCGTGAAAATTTCAAAGTGAGTTTAGTCACCTGTTTTTAATTTCCTTTTTTGTCTCACTTTTTTCCATCTTCCCATCTCTTTCTACCATTAGGTAAAAGATAGGAGACCGCCATGTTGATGTGTGCAGGATGTTAAACAACGCCATTGCTTTTCTGTTATTCGGTGCTGGCGACATTTTAATATGTGCAGGATGTAAACAAACCGACATTTTAATGTGTGTTGTCAAAAGAAGAGTTCACACTTGGTATTGATACACAATGATGTTACCATTGCTTTCAGTTTGTCAAAATTGTTGACAATTAAAATTAAATTAATTTATATTTAAAATTTTTAAATTTTTTAATATTTTTCAAAATGCAACGCAAAATCATATATATATCATGTTATAAAGGTTATAGCTTTGATAAGACCCAAATGGCTACCAATGGGCTTTCGTGGCTGGATCTGCCTTTTGGCGTAAATAGCATTTTCCACAAAATTTTCGAATAATAAAATTACACGAATAACAGATTGAACACAATTTATATCAAACACGCAGTGGAAACAGTTGACAATTATTTCAAACCCAAAACCTACAAACACGGTGTTTGTTTTTGGTGGAAAGACCATATTAGAAAACTAACCAAGTCTAAGCATCGATGTACATATATAGCGAAACAAATGTACATAGACTTCGCATCAAAGACATTTTTGCCATTGGTGACTCCAGCATAGTTTACCTCAATAAGATAACGGTAACTTTCTCGAAATGATCATTACCAAATGATTAGTGTTATGCTTTTAATAAGTACAAATCATAAGTCATTCTCAATCGTAATTTTTACATGTGCAGTTTGTAGCCCGAAAATGTCTGAGAATATTTCTGTTGTTACCTCTAACAAGGGGAAAATTTGAATAGGCTTTGTATTGGAAAATGGTTGAAAAGTTCTTGATAAGAGGTAAGGAAGTGATAAATAATTGTATACTGTCATAAAACACGTTGGTAAACCGAAATTTCCGAAGTTTTACATTAACAGGTCAATTCTACTGTGGTAATAATTTTATTATTACCGGCAAACTAATTCACTCGGCAACTTTTACTCCTTTTTGGTATTCTGAGGGCAAAATTTTGCTGGTAACACCGTTACCACCAAAATAGGTGGTAACATGTGGTAACATCAATATAAAACAGCTGATGTTTACTTTGAAAAATAAAAAAGCGAAAGTGCAATTGAACAAAATAAAGTGAAAATCAAACAAAATAAATAAAACAAAGTGAAAATCAAACAAATAAACAGGTATATAGTATTAATAAATCACAATAAAAACTGTGTATAACGCCAGTAATTCCTTTAATATAGTAAAAATGTCCGCGTTAATACTATTGCTGCTGGCTGAAGAAGATGAAAATGATGAAATTTTGGAGCGGAGACACAACTTGAAAAGCCTTCGGGACAGTCATGATCCGTTGCAACTTCCTTCCAATATTTTCAAGCAACATTTTCGTTTGCCAAAAGAAGCCTGTAAAATGCTCATAGAAGAGTTGTGGTTTGCTTTTCAATTCACCATACACACTGGTGAGTTTTTTTGCCATTAGAGCGTTACCATCTGCTCAGAATCGCAGCCACTTTATTTGGTAACGTATTTTAGGGAAAATTGTTTGCCGATGGCAATTTTACCGGTAACGCGCAGCATAGGGCTGTAAGCATCCAAATTTCGACCTTTTTCGGTCATTTGCATTTTTTCGACATTTTTTTTTTCGGTCAAAAATCTCTTCGATATTTTAAAATTTTTTTAAATTCAGTCTTGGAAATTCGACATTTTTTTTTCGACATATCGTACGGGAGCCTAAATTGCCTTGGGTGTGGTACGATAAGCCGAAAATCAAAATGTCGAAAAAAATAACGCAGAATGAAAAAATATCGAATTAATTTAATAAATGGGGTCTGGTACGATAAATCGAAAATTAAAATGTCGAAACTCAAAATGTCGCAAAAAAGTGTCGAAAATCAAAAATGTCGAAAAAAAATTTTGGAAAAAAAGGGTCCCGTACGATATGTCGAAAAAAAATGTCGAATTTCCAAGACCGAATTTAAAAAAATTTTAAAATACCGAAGAGATTTTTGACCGAAAAAAAAAATGTCGAAAAAATGCAAATGACCGAAAAAGGTCGAAATTTGGATGCTTAATGTAAAATTTCGGAAATTTGAGTTTAACAACGTATTTTATGACAGTATACAATTATTTATCACTTCCTTACCTCTTACCAAGAACTTTTCAACCATTTTCCAATACAAAGCCTATTCACATTTTCCCCTTGTTAGAGGTAACAACAGAAATATTCTCAGACATTTTCGGGCTACAAACTGCACATGTAAAAATTAAGATTGAGAATGACTTATGATTTGTACTTATTAAAAGCATAACACTAATCATTTGGTAATGATCATTTCGAGAAAGTTACCGTTATCTTACTGAGCTAAACTATGCTGGAGTCACCAATGCCAAAAATAAATCGATGTGTCTTTGATACGAAGTCTATGTACATTTGTTTCGCTAATTATGTACATCGATGCTTCGACTTGGTTAGAAGTTTTCTAAGATGTGTATATTTTTCTAATTACGTGCATATTTTTGAACAAGGAAAAGATGTTGGTCCAATTTACTTTTGTTTTTGGACAAGTGAGAAACCGAAATAACGTTTAAACGTTCAAAATTTCACAATTTTTATAGAAACTTCGATGTATCGATACATCAAATATTTACGTGACTATACACACAGAGAAAAAACTATTGTAAATATAACAAAGTTTACTTGGTTAAAGAATTTTGTATGGAGCCTAAGAAACTTGTGCATGCTATCAAAGTTCTTAGACAATTTATACTCTACAAAGAAAAACAAAGCTTTGTTAATTTTTTACCTAAGCCCTTTGGCTAACAAAAGTCGGGGTTGCTTTGACTAAGTTATCCTAGGTATTTTTTTTTTTATATGAAGTTTAAAAGCTAGGTGTAAATCAACAAGGTTCTTGGGAAACAAATATTAGTTAATCTGTCAAAGTTATTTTTTGTAAAACGTGCTAGCACCGATTATATTTAATTTTAACAAAGTTCCTTGGAATCTTAACAGTAATAACTTTGATATGTTGTGTAATCACCCAAGCACTTTGTTAGCTCAACAATATATACAATGCTAGCTTAGGTAACTTTTACAAACACCTAAGAAACTTGGTTAACCTAACAAAGTTTATGCTTACTTTTACGAAGTTGTCTTTGATAATTTGCAATGAGACCTAGGAAACTTTTTTAAACTACCTAAGAACCTGTTTGTTTTTACTAAGTTATCTTAGGTAACTTGCTATATTACCTAAGAAACTTGTTTAATCTAACAAATTATTTGTAAAATTACAAATTAGGTGAAGCTCACGCAATTTTCTTTCATTCTGTGTTTCCAATTAAATTGAAGAAGTCACAACGCGGATAATTCATAAATATTGTGTGTTTAAGTGTTTTTATAAATAATTAATACTTAGCGATTCTGAAGCGGTTTAAGGAACCAGGTAAGTAAACAAATGATTCATACATCCTTAAATACAATGTATAAAGTCTGATCCATTTTTTACTAAGGTTAATCGGCAATCGGAGTATTTGAATTGTGGCGTTCGAAAAATTTCAACACTAAGCAGCTAAACGGGTATATATAAAATTAAGCGTGGGTGTAATGGAGTGTAATGGAGTGTGGTTGCTAAGTGACCTTGCTCAATCCCGACTCTTGCGTCCTCGTTCGTGCACTCTGGGCAACGGGAGCTACCTAGGCTCGCGGCAGAAAGAGAGGGAGCCCCGGTGGGGCCACTCTGACATACTTGGTTTAAGGGCTCACCGAGGTTTTTGCGTAGCGTCTGTTCACCATGAGGTGCGGCTGCAAGCGGGCGTCTGTCTTGAAGCAAGCGGCTCGCTATATAAATGTGTAAATATTTTCCAAAACCCCGAAACAGGTTGTGCGCTGGGTTTGGGACCCGCCACGTAAAAAAAATTGAATTCCAATGAAAAAATATACAAAGCCTCGGATGAGAACCCCTTTAATGTTGACGACCCGGCAAAACGAATAAGGCATAACGATTTGGATATTAGGGCATGTACCGGGAATGTCCGGACCCTTTCAAGGGACGGTACCGCTGCCCGACTGGTTGATGTCCTCGTAGGCGCAAAGGCCGACATCACCGCCCTGCAGGAAATGCGATGGACGGGGCAAGGAAAGACGACCATCGGTCCTTGTGACGTATACTACAGTGGCCAGACACGCGGCAAAGCGCGTGGTGTAGGATTCGTGGTGGGAAAGAGACTTCGCCGCCAAGTATTAGCGTTCACTCCTGTGAACGAGCGTCTCGCAGCGATCCGCATCAAGGCGAGGTTTTTCAACATAACATTTATCTGCGCCTATGCGCCGACTGAGGAGACGGACGACGCAGAGAAGGAATCCTTCTACGATAAACTTGAACAGACTTATGATCGCTGCCCACAGCATGATATCAAAATCGTGCTCGGCGACTTTAATGCCAAGGTGGGCAAGGAAGGAGTCTTTGGTCCCACAGTTGGAAAATTCAGTCTCCACGATATAACATCCCCCAACGGCACTAGGTTGATTGACTTCGCCGCTGCTCGCAATATGGTCATCAGTAGTACCAGGTTCCAGCATAAGCGAATACACCAAGCCACATGGCTGTCCCCTGATCAAAGAACTAGAAACCAGATTGATCATGTCTTGATTGACGGCAGACATAGCTCCACCGTTCTGGACGTGCGTACACTGCGTGGTCCCAATATTGACTCTGACCATTATCTTGTCGCAGCCAAGATACGCACACGCCTCTGTGCAACGAAGAAAGTGCGCACAGTAACGGAAGGAAAGTTTGACGTCGAGAAGCTGCGCTTGACACAGACAGCTGATAATTTCACAACTCGACTCTCACACCTGCTAGCAGAGGGCAATCCTCGACCTAACGATGTAACCGAGCAATGGAAGCATATCTCTCACTCATTGCGTACCGCCGCTGAGGCCACTATAGGGTTCCAGCGAGCCCGCAAGAACAACTGGTACGATGAGGAATGCAAAACTGCCTCGAAAAAAAAGGACGCTGCCTACAAGGAGACGTTGCGAACGGGCGCAACCCGCAGTGTATGGCAACAATATCGTGAGGCAAAGAAGGAAGAGAGACGCCTTTTCAGAAAAAAGAAAAGTGACGCCGAAAGGCGTGAGTGTGAGGAGCTTGAGATGCTGGCTGACAGGAATGATGCCCGAAAATTCTATGAAAAGATCCGGCGGATGACGGAAGGTTTTAAGACCGGGGCAAGCTCCTGTAAGGACAATAATGGCGACCTGGTAACCGACGTACAAAGTGTACTTAAATTATGGAGGGAGCACTTCTCCTCACTGCTAAATTGCGAGGGAGACGTCGAACCCGATACCCCAATCCCTGACGATGGAAAAGTCGTCCCACCACCTGACTATGATGAAGTGAGGATAGCTATATCCCGGCTCAAAAACAACAAAGCGCCTGGAAAAGACGGACTACCCGCCGAGCTGTTCAAACGCGGAGGCGAAGAGCTGGTAAAAAGCATGCATCAGCTCTTATGCAGAATATGGTCAGACGAATGCATGCCTCCGGATTGGAATTTAAGTGTGCTTTGCCCAATCCACAAGAGAGGCGATCCCGCTAACCGCACCAACTACCGCGGAATTAGTCTTCTTAATATCGCATATAAGGTTCTTTCTAGCGTGTTGTGTGAAAGGCTGAAGCCCATCGTAGACAAACTGATTGGACCTTATCAGTGTGGCTTTAGCCCTGGTAAGTCTACCATCGACCAGATTTTCACGATACGCCAAATCCTGGAGAAGACCCATGATAAGAGAATCGACACTCACCATCTCTTTGTCGATTTTAAAGCCGCTTTTGACAGCGTAAAAAGGAGTTGCCTGTATGCCGCCATGTCTGAATTTGACTTCCCTGCAAAGCTTATACGGCTTTGTCAAATGACGTTGAGCAATACCAACAGCTCCGTCAGAATCGGGAAGGACCTCTCTGAGCCATTTGAAACCAAACGAGGCTTCAGACAGGGCGACTCCCTTTCATGCGATTTCTTCAATCTGATGCTGGAGAAGATAATTCGAGCAGCAGAGCTAAACCGCAATGGTACAATCTTTTACAAGAGCGTGCAATTGCTGGCGTATGCCGATGATATTGATATCATTGGCCTTAACAACCGCGCCGTAAGCGCTGCCTTCTCTGGACTGGATAAGGAAGCGAAAAAAGTGGGTCTTGCCGTGAACGAGGACAAGACGACGTATTTGCTGTCATCAAAGAAAGAATCGGCGCACCTGCGCCTTGGCAGCCATGTCACTGTTGATAGTTACAAATTTGAAACTGTGAGGGACTTCGTCTATTTGGGAACCAGTATCAACACCGAAAATAATATCAGTCTAGAAATCCAGCGGAGAATCACTCTTGCCAACAAGTGCTACTTTGGACTGAGTAGGCAATTGAGAAGTAAAGTCCTCTCTCGAAGAACAAAGATCACGCTCTATAAGTCTCTCATCATACCTGTCCTGATGTATGGCTCAGATTCATGGACAATGTCAAGAGAAGATGAGATGGCCCTTGGAGTATTTGAGAGAAAAGTTCTCCGGAAGATTTATGGTCCTTCCCGTGATGCCAACGGCGAGTATAGAAGGAAATTTAACGATGAGCTGTACGAGCTCTACGCAGATCTGACCATAGTCCAGCGAATTAAAGCCCAAAGACTCCGCTGGCTGGGCCATGTTATGCGAATGGACAAAGAAGCTCCAGCACAGAAGGTTTTCCTATCGTCGCCTGAATTCGGCAGCAGAGGAAGGGGGAGGCCTCGACTGAGATGGAAACAACAGGTGGAGGATGACTTGAACTCCCTTGGGGTTTCCAATTGGCGTCCGTTATCGCTAAAAAGGAATGACTGGCGTGCTTTGATACGAAACGGCCAAAATCGCTTAGGCGGTTAAGCGCCAATAAATGATGATGAAGCGTGGGTGAAAGAATAAAAGTTACAAATATCTAGAAGATTTTAATTCAAAATGTTATGCTTTATTTGTAAAAAAAATTTCGAAACCATAAAAAGTTTAATAAGTCACCTTAACATAATTCATTGTGCTCATAAAAGTCAATACATCTGCACTTATAGCTTTTGCAGGCAATCATTTAGTTATATTTACACTTATAAAAGACATTTAAGTAATCATTTGTTAAGAATCAATCAAAAAAATGTCCCTGCAAATAAAGCAATTAAAACAAGTAAGGAAAGCTGTCTTCGGCTGTGCCGAAGGCTATATACCTTTCATGAATAAGCGTCACGATTTTCACTGTTCGATCCCCAGTACAGCCTGTTTCAATTTAACTATATTTACTATACACATTACACATCTTTGTTATAATTTAAAAAAAAACTTACAAAATAATAGGATCCGAGTTATCGGAACAATCGATTGTATGGAGGCTATATATTATACGTGTTCAATTGTACTGACTTACACTATACACATTACATATGTAGAAATTACTAAAGGTGAAATATTTTACGTTCCTAACTTTTTAAATGCGGAAGTATTGGCCAAAAAACCTTATATCGGAACAACCGGTTGTATGGGGCTAAATATATGTTATATTTACCCGATCTTCTTGATTTTCCTCTACACACTACATAAATAGAAAGTACTCGAGATGCAAAATTTTACGTTCCTAACTTTTTAATTGCAGAAGTTTTGGCCAAAAAACCTTATATCTGAACAATCGGTTGTATGGGGGCTATATGTTACATTTGCCCGATCTTGTTGATTTTCACTATATACACTACATAAATAGAAAGTACTCGAGTTGCAAAATTTTACGTTCCTAACTTTTTAATTGCAGAAGTTTTGGCCAAAAAACCTTATATCTGAACAATCGGTTGTATGGGGGCTATATGTTACATTTGCCCGATCTGGTTGATTTTCACTATATACACTACATAAATAGAAAGTACTCGAGTTGCAAAATTTTACGTTCCTAACTTTTTAATTGCAGAAGTTTTGGCCAAAAAACCTTATATCTGAACAATCGGTTGTATGGGGGCTATATGTTACATTTGCCCGATCTTGTTGATTTTCACTATATACACTACATAAATAGAAAGTACTCGAGTTGCAAAATTTTACGTTCCTAACTTTTTAATTGCAGAAGTTTTGGCCAAAAAACCTTATATCTGAACAATCGGTTGTATGGGGGCTATATGTTACATTTGCCCGATCTGGTTGATTTTCACTATATACACTACATAAATAGAAAGTACTCGAGGTGCAAAATTTTACGTTCCTAACTTTTTAATTGCAGAAGTTTTGGCCAAAAAACCTTATATCTGAACAATCGGTTGTATGGGGGCTATATGTTATACTGGTCCGATCTTGTCAGTTCCGACAAATGATTCCTATATTACAAAATGGTGGCCACATACAAAATTTCAGCCAGATATCTCAAAAATTGAGGGACTAGTTTGCGTTCAAACAGACAGACGGACAGACGGACAGACGGACAGACGGACATGGCTAAATCAACTCATCTCGTCATCCTGATCATTTCGGTATACTTATTGATGGGTCTATCTCTTCTTCTTCTCATATTTACAAACATCGGACCAAAGTTATAATACCATTTCATGTTCATGAAAGGTATAAAAAACGAAACTAGTCCGGTAATTGTGAATAACACTGCTTTAGAAATTGATAATTTGGAATTTAATGAAACTTGTAAAGAACGTGATGAAAACAATTATAATGAAGGCAGAATCTTTATATCAGAAAAAGATCTAAATGAAGAATTGAAAAAGAAGGTCTGTGAATTCACATTATCGTTACACAACAATAACAATTTCGCAAGGTGCAATGTTCACGTTTTGTTAGATAACATTACTACACTTGTTATACAACCACTTTTAAATTGTTTAAAAAATATCGTACATGATTTATGTGTTGAAAATTCTGAAGAAATTTCAAAAATGTTTGATAAATTTGGAACTCCTTTCAGTGATATCTCTTCTGAATATAAACTTCTTAAACATTTAAAAAATAATCATTTGTATGAGAAGCCAATTAAATTCGATATAAATAGATCAGTTGTTAATAAGATAAAGTGTGGCCAAAATGTTCTTGAAGAACAGGTTGATACTGGAATAATACTGCCAATTGAGTTTCAAATAAAAAAAATTTTTGAGAAGCCACAAGTTCTACAGAAATGCTTGAACAGAATGGAGCAATATAATGCTGATTCACAAAACTTGAAAAATTTTGTTCAGGGGAAATTGTGGCGCAGTAAAATAGCTTGTTTTAAAGATAAAGTCTGTATTCCCTTTTTTTTATATGTTGATGATTTTGAGATTAATAACCCACTTGGATCACATACTAGATCACAAGCTGTGACTGCTTTATACATATCATTTCCAACTTTGGGAAATTTATCAAAACTAAAGCATGTATATCTAGCGGCCCTTGTTAAAGCCGAACATCAAAAAAAGTTTGGAAATGAATTGACAATGAGTTCCTTGATCAAAATACTTATTTCTTTAGAAGTTAATGGTTTGGATCTAAATATAGATTTAGATTTTATTGAAAGTACATTAAAAGTTCACAAAAATTTTATTTTATGCTACAAGCAAGTAAAATGTAATTCAGGCTTATACAAGTCGGGACACTATTTAACAATATCAATCAATTTTAACACTGATGTCTATATGGCTTCTTATTATGTAGTTGTAGACAACAAACTATATGTTGTGTGTCAAAAACTCCAAACTGTCTTAAATAAGCATTACATTTCATTTGAAATTCCATTGGTAAATCCATCTGATGCAAGTTTGTTATGTATTTATCCAGTTGAGACTTTCGACGGTCCACCACTTAATTGTCAATTACTTCCGACTGGTCAATATATGATAAGACCAAAGTATTTTTTCTAATAGCTTAGAACTTTACATCATTTATTAGTTTTAATCATATCTCTTTTTACTTTCATTAGACATTTATAAATAAGCTAGATTAGAAGTAAAAGTACATACATATAAGTAAACCTATATAAGTTTGATCAAAATCACAATGAAAAATCTGAATAGCAGCATCATCAGCGAGTTTCAAGAGGGAGAGGGTGATAATTACTGCTTACTTGAAAACGTGGTATATATTCCTGCACAAGAACATCAACTGGAACAGCAACAACAAACTGCGATTTTTCCACAAAGTCTTGAACTTAATCCAGAAAACGAAATGCGACTAGATACAGAAATTGATAATGACCCTTTGGCCATGCTGTTGAAATCATGGAACTTATTTGACGAGCTTTATACGTTTTTAACTTGTAAGTATAGTTTTTTTTTGCAAAGTGTATATAAGCATTGTATTTTTTCTCCAAGTAAAAGGTATAACCATTGAAGGCCTCAAATATGTTAAGACCAGGCATTTAGACGAAATTTTCCGTGGAGAGAAAATTAATGAGAAAATAATCTTAGAACATATGGTTTCGTGTTGGCAAAACGAGCAAGTATGAAAATATCTATGTAAAACAACAAAAAAAATAAACAGTCTAATTTTTAGGGCATTTACAATTTACGTCCACAGCAGGAGGCAAGGGATTACAGAGAAACTTTCCAAACTGACGGAAGCTCAGACGAAGGCAGGAATTTGAAACAGGTATAATCCTAAAACATTTAATGTATTCATTTTGACCAAAAAATACTTAATTTAGAATAATTTCGTTTAAAGAAGCATATGTAAAAATATGAAACCAGTTCTATAAAGTAAAGTTTACAACTTTATGTAAATTTTGTTTTTTAAACTTCAATTAATAGTACTGATACTGTATATTTTCATAAAAAATTATGAAAATTCTTCCAAAATAAGTGTTTCCTGGTGAAAATTGCAATTCATATGGTGTCCAATTTTTAACGTGGCTCACTATTTGTATATATTTTCAGTCCTACGGTGATCATGGCATTTTGATGAGCACGGAAGAAGGAAAAGGAATTTGCAAACTTTATAAGGACACTAAAACGCTATCGCCGCAAGCACGAACATATATCGTTCACAATATTATCGAAAATATAATTGAAAACGGTCATAAACTTTGCGTAAAGAATTGCGAAGATTTAGCGGATGAAATAGTATCCATATTTCCTACTGAATGCCGCGTAAGTACGAATGTTCATCTTTATGTGATTGTATAGTTTGTCTAATACCCAATTTTAATACTTTATAGAAATCTGAAAAAAATAATGTTTCTAAAGAACTCAAATTTTTTATTTGCAGGAAACATATTTTTCACAAAAGAACCAAAAACTGGCACCGAAAGGCAAGATTTGGGACAGGTATCAAGGACGTAAATGACTCGCTTCAAAGCTTTTAAATAATTCCAAGCGGCTGAAGCAACATACCGAAACTACCATTACGACAAATACTATTCCAGATGTTAACTACGAGGAAGTACGCGCTGACCTCAAGCATATGTATAAGAGATTGGGAAACTGTTCTAATAAAATGGAAAGAAACGGTTTCATACAGAGCAAATCGGCTGTTGACTTTAGATTTGACTTTAGACAAAATTTTAGATGTGTGGCCACTATACAAGTATTCAAAAGCTCCCGAATTGGTAGGTTTTTTATATAAAAAAAACGCGGATAAACTTGGTCCATAATAATATATTAAAATAATTTATTTAAGGTGGATATTGACTATCGCCAAAGCTTCCCAGAAAACGAGCTAAATTTTGGCAAATGGGATAATTTATGCTCAATTTCTTCTAATATTTTTGACACACGGATTAGGGACCCGCAATCCCAATTCCTCAAGAAACGCGTTTTTGAACAGAGAGGCGTTTTAAATATAGGTACAGACAAAGTTTAAATTACATACTTCTCTTTGGGACACTTAATTAAATTTCTATATTTTTTAGACAATTTCAACATATATGTTATAATGCTGTTACATTCAATTTTATTGCCGAGCGGAAAAGTTGTAAATGGGCGTCGCAAAAAGTTTACGATTACGGATTCGCAAAATGCATTCACAGTTAAGGTCAGGCAACCAAGTGAAGTAGATGCAGTAATTGCAGAGAAGAGGAGAAATTGTCTTGTGGATAGTTCAACTCTGCAACCATTCATTGTTGTTGTGGGTGACGAGTTTAATTTTAAAGAATTTTATGTTACGCTAGATGGAATTAAGTACGCATTTAATTCTTATATAGAGGCGGTTCAGTATTGCTTTAAGTTAATTTTTGTACTAAATTTAAAATATCCTGATGAGTGTACAACTGTATGGATATTCATGCAAAAATATTTGTTTAATATAAAACATAAGTCTGCATCCCCTATAGTTGATACTTTGATCAACGATATTAATAATTTTAAAATTTCAGAATCCGATTAATCACAATTCGTTCAATATCAATATAATAATAAATGCTAGCTGTTAAGGGCACTTTTCTAACTATACACGGCTAAAATTTTAGTCTTAAATTTTAAGCCCTAGCCAACATCTTCTCCTTTCACCAGTTTTCTTGAAAACTGGTCCAACTTAAATTTTATATAATATTTGGTTTGGTCATAAAAAGTTTGAAATTTAGTATACAAATTTTAACCGTGTACCTTTTTTTACTACAGAATTGAAGTTTCCATTTTAATTTTTCTTTAATATCAAGGGTATTCTCACTAAACTTTTTTTATAAATAATACACTAATGTCGAAATTGTATTATCTCATGTTCAACTATAAAAGAGTCAAAAATCAGAAATAAAACAATTTTCTAAAATATTAAAAATGTTTATTTGCAGGATACATACTTTACTCAAAGGATGAGGCAGTGATAATTGAAATATCGCAGTAGAAAGGAGGTAACTTAGACATTTTGTTAAAAGGAACGTACTTAACTGGAAACATTAAAAACGTTGTAGATCGTACTTTCTGTTTAAAAATGTATCTCAGCATTATAGTTAATAAATTCGTATCTCAAATATTTTCATGAAAGTTTTATCAAAAAGAATTTCTGAGATACGAATTTATCAACGAAAACGCGGAGTTCCGTTCTTTAAAAAAAAGTCCGACATACATCATTTCTAAAGTTGCCTCTGAGTTGCGTACCTTTAAACAAAATGTTTAACTAACTCGCTTTCTACTGGGATAGGTTGATATTCACTGCATTATCGACAATTTGCAAATTACCCAAGTTTTTAGTGGTATAATACCTAGGTTATATTAGTTAAATCAACCAGGAAACTTGATCAAACTGCAAAAGAAACTTTGTTAGAATTTACCGTAGCTAAATTGGGCAAAATATACGAGACTTCGTTAAATTTACCCAAGAAGAAAGCTTACCAAGCTTTAACAAAGTTTTTTTCGTTACGATACAAAAAAAACTTAGTAGGTTCCTTTTTCCTAAGTTCTTAGTTACGATGCATGCGATTTTTGTTTATTTTACAATGGTTTTTCTCTGTGTGTAAAAGTCGCCAAAAATCAAAATTTTTCTGACATCTTTAAACCGGAGATTCGTTTCTGAGAGGTTGTTGTTAATTATATTGAGAAGAGCTTAAGAGTTTGTGCTTGTAACTTTACCGTCAGGTTTTATATTTGCTTGCAAGAGCTATTGCAAAACACTAGAAAAATAATACTCAACATTAATATATAAGATGTAGAAACAATGTAATGAATGATGTGTTAAATTCGCGCGAATTTTACACATCATTCATTACATTGTTTCTACATCTTATATATTTTTTTTCGACATATTTTCATTCGAAATTTTTTTTCGAGACATTTTTTTTTTCGACCTTTTGTGTTTTCGGCAAATTTTTTTTCGACATTTTTTTTCGACATTTTTAGTTTCGACTTCTTTTTTTTTCGACATATCGTACCATACCCATACCGAAGAGATTTTTGACCAAAAAAAAAAAAATGTCGAAAAAATGCAAATGACCGAAAAAGATCGAAATTTGGATGCTTAATGTAAAACTTCGGAAATTTGGGTTTAACAACGTGTTTTATGACAGTATACAATTATTTATCACTTCCTTACCTCTTATCAAGAACTTTTCAACCATTTTCCAATACAAAGCCTTTTCAACTTTTCCCCTTGTTAGAGGTAGGTTAGGGTTAGGTTGAAGTGGCTGCCGCAGAGGCACACTTAGGCCAGTTTTGAAAGGCCCGTTGTGATACCACCAACACAAGGAAAGTCAGTCCCGGGACCCAGCCATATGGAAAATCCCTGAGTTGTTGGGATTTTCCACATAGCAGAATCCCGGGACTGACACTCCTAAACCGACACCGTTACTCCTCCTCGAACCACTTAGATGACTTTATGAAGCCCATCAAGTCCTTTATGTCCAGTTCCGCGATCTGGCTTAGGCTATCCAGGAACGGAACTCCCAAAAAGCGCGTTCTCGCGCCGCTTAAAGCCGGACAGTTGCAGATGAGGTGCTCCACTGTTTCCTCCTCCTCATCATCTTTGCAACTCCTGCGGCATCGTCGGTAGGGCACACCTAGCCTTTCTGCATGCCTACCAATGAGGCAGTGACCGGTTAATACCCCTATCAATATGCAGATTTCCCTCCTAGTTAGGGCATAAATGCGTCTAGACCTTTTAAGATCCCATTTTGGCCAGGTTTGTTTCGATATGCGACACCCTGGGGATTGCAGCCATCTTTCGTTGGCTTGACGGAGTGTGTGCTCCTTCAGCATTAGTTTGCATGTGGCAAACGGCATACCTAAGCGCTCTTTATCCTGAAGAACCTGCTTGGTCGTGCCCTGCCTGGCAAGCTCGTCTGCCTTACAGTTTCCCTCAATGTCCCTATGTCCCGGGACCCATATGAGGTTTACGCGGTTCTGTTGGGCCATCTCCTGAAGAGATCGACGACAGCTGAGCGTCAGTTCAGAGTTGAACGTGTATGAGCCAAGGGATTTGATGGCCGCTTGGCTATCGCTGAAAATAGCGATATCTTCTCCGATAACACGTTTGCTTAACCAGGCCGCGGCGTCCAGGATTGCCGAGACTTCCGCCTGGAAGACGCTACAATGATCAGGTAGTCTGAAGGAGAGCTCAAGGTCCAAATCCCTTGAATAAACGCCTCCTCCAACTCTGCCGTCCAACTTCGAGCCGTCGGTGTATATGGAAGTGCCACCATTTGTTTCGGGACGCCAATCCGTCCTCTCCCAGTGTTCTCTGCTGGGAATGTTTATTTTGAAACAGCTATCCCCGACTGTAGTAGTCGCACAACGATCTGTGCTTAGAGGGAGAAAGCTGTAAGATTCCAGAATACTGGAGTGTCCAATAGTACCCGCAGCCCAACTGGAGGTTTCTCTTAGGCGTAGAGCTGATGCCGCCGCTGACCGAAACCCTTGCAGATCAAGTGGCAAAATGCCCAGAATGACCTGGAGGGCTTCGTTGGGCGTTGTCCTTAGCGCACCGCTTAGACAGATCATATTGGATCTATGGACTTTCCGCAACAGATTCAGGTATGTTGCCTTGCTCAGCGCAGGCCACCATACGACGACTCCATAAAGCATGATTGGGCGAATGATGGCCGTGTATATCCAACTGCATACTCTAGGGCTGAGCCCCCATTTTTTGCCAATGGCTCTTTTGCATGTGTAAAGAGCGATGCAAGCTTTCTTCTGGCGCTGAAGAACATTCTCCTTCCAATTCAATTTCCTGTCCAGAACTATGCCTAGAAACTTGGCCTTATCCGACAAGCCCAGGCGCGTGCCATCTAGTTCTGGTAGGCTTAGTGGCGGTATTTTGTACCGGTTGGTGAAGAGGACAAGTTCCACCTTCCCTGGGTTGATACTAAGTCCGCAGCGAGAGGACCACGTCGAAACTTCTCGCAGTGCTACTTGCATCAGGTCACACAGAGTTTGTGGGAACTTGCCTCTGAATGCAATAGCTAAATCGTCTGCGTATGCCACTATCTTCCCGCCCCCCCAGCTTGTGTCACGTAGCAACGAGTTGACTGTGAGGTTCCATAAAAGCGGGGAAAGAACACCACCCTGGGGTGTTCCCCTTGTGACATAGCGTGATAACTCAACCGTACCAAGTGAAGAAGCTATTTTCCTTCCCATTAAAAGTTGGTCAATTAAACCAGTTAGAGGTCTATCTACGCCCAGATTAGTTAGAGCGGAGTTGATAGCCTCCGGGCTTATATTGTTGAAAGCCCCCTCAATGTGTAGGAGGGCCACGAGACAGTAGTCCTTTTCACACAGCGATTTCTCAATGACAGACACTAGGCTGTGCAGAGCGGTTTCTGTTGATTTACCCTTGGTGTATGCATGCTGATAGCTAGAGATAAGGTTGCTATCAATAGTCGTTAAGAGGTAGTCGCTTAGTATCCTCTCAAAGGTTTTTAGTACAATGGACGAGAGACTGATCGGTCTGTAGTCTTTTGGCTCGTAGTGGGATGCCTTCCCAGCCTTAGGGATAAACACTACCGTGGCGCTTCTCCAGGAGCCCGGAATGTGGTTGAGAGCCAGGCAGGCTGTGAAGAGAAATACCAGCCATTTAGCTGATGTCTCCAATGTGTTTATAAGCTGCGCGGGGATAATCCCGTCCGGCCCGGCAGCCTTATACGGTTCAAAGCTCTTAACTGCCCACCTTACTCTTTCCTCAGTGATGGGTATATTTACTGCCAGGTTTGTTGCAGGTGCTAGTGGTGCATCATGCAGATTCCCCGGAAAATGTGTATTCAAGAGCAGCTCAAGGGTTTCCTCTTCCGTGCTGGTCCAGGATCCGTCAGGTTTTCGCAAATAGCTGATGGTTGTTTGACTTTTCGAGAGGACTCGTCTAAGTCTCGCTGTGTCGTCGACCTTTTCGACGCCAGTGCAGAAATTTCTCCACGAGGTTCTCTTCGCCTGTCTCAGAGCTTTTTTGTAGGCCCTTAGTTTAGCTTTATATTCGTGCCAATGAGGCTCAGAGCCGAAGCTCTTGGCCTTGTTAAATTGTTTCCGGCATGATATTCGGAGCGAGTCCAAATCGTAGGACCACCAATGTGGCCTGTGTTTACCGCGTGGTTTTGGCACTGGACAAGCCTGTCCTAGAGCATTTGAGAGCGCCGATGTAAATGTAGTAACAAGATCCTCCAGCTCCTCTACTGATGAGGGGGCTTGTGAGGGCAGTACTGGTAGGTCTCTGTCTAATATTTCATTGTGTAACTGCCAATCAGTGTTACGTGGATTGCGCTTCATGATTGGTTGTTCTACAATAAAGTCTAAAACCATTTCTATGTAACGGTGGTCGGAGAAAGAATGTTCTTCCAGAACCCGCCATTTTCTGACCCACTCATAAGCGCCTTCACTACAGATAGTGAGGTCTATGACCTCCCTGCGGGTCTTAGGGATAAAGTAGGCTCATTACCCACGTTGCAAATCACCAGGTTGGTTGTTAAGAGGTAATCAAACAGAGACTCGCCCCTGGCATTGATGTCGGAGCTCCCCCATTGGATATGGTGAGCATTAGCGTCCGCTCCAATAATAAGATTACCCGTGCAGAAATTTGACACCAGGTCTTTCACCTCCGTTTGTGGTGGGGGTTCTTCGGCGTCGTAGGGCATATAGACCGACGCCACCGTCAGGCGGGTGCTGTCGACCGTTAGACTGATAGCGGTAATATCACCATTGGTGTGGTTAGGTAGGAGAAAGGAGTTCAAATCAGACTTGACCAAAATACACGTTCTGACTTTGCTCTCCTCGCTGGCTCGAATGAGCTTGAAGCCCTTAGTCCCCACTCCGCAGATTCTCGAGCTATTGACCCAGCGTTCTTGGATGAGGACCACATCCACGTCGCCTTTAGAAAGACGACTACTTAAAGCAGCCGAAGCTACTTTAGATTTGTGCAGATTAATCTGAAGCACCACCAACATGAGAGCGCACAGACTTCCCTGCCGTCCCCATATCGTCGAGGTTTGCCCCATCCCGGAGGTTGCCTATCAACGACGAGTTGTTCCGATTAACTGCCCGATATGGCGTTGCAGGAGTCTTGCTGTCTGTAGCGTTAGATGTTAATCGCTCAGCATTGGCTGCTACCACCGTGACGTCGAGGGCTTCCTCGTCCTGTAGGCTGTCCTCCATCTCCGAGTTGTTCACAGCACTATCGCCAAGGGACGTGGCGGATAACATGCTTTCCGCATCGGAATCCTCCGCTTCCTCTTCTGGTAATTCGTTTTCCGGTTCCCCCGGAGCAGCCGAGAAGGCAGCGCGCTGAGCATCCCCACGATATACGTGGATAACGATCTGGCCTACGCTGTAGTGTACTAGGCCATTGCACCTTTTGAGGGGCTCGATTAACTCTTTATTCATGGTGAACGCCACTTGTCTGTCGGGCCCTACCGCATCCCCGACCAGATTGACACTCCAGTCATGCGTTGGCAGGGACGGATTCATTAGCCGTAGCATCCCGAGAATTCTCTCGGGTTCGTCAGGGATGGCCGGAATCCACGCCCTTGCCCTTGGACGAGCTGGAATGTCCTTCCAGTCGACGACCTCTATCTTTGCGCCCTTGTAGACTTCACTCAGCTTAGCAGCTGCTGCCTTGTACAGTGCTACGGTTTTTGCATCCTCGCATGCGAGTAATTTAATCTGACCCTGGTGCCAACCCGCATCCGTTACTCGCGCCGGACTACCCGGAAACTCTGGAGCAACATTGAGAAGAATGTTGCCGAGTTCATTTCGCACGTAACGCCACCGGTCCTTAGGGATGGCCAGACGGTCATTGCCTCGGTCAAGGACGCCTATAAGGATCCTGTCCTTAGTTACCTCAGCAAAGCTTAGTTTGCCCGCTCCAGGGGTATTCTGATGCCGCTTGGGAGGGGGATTTAACTCCAGGTCCGATCTCTGGCGCTTGAAAGGGTTAACTTTTAACCTCTTTGGCATGTAAGAATTTTGGAAATCCGGTATCACAGCTTTCGCTAGCTCTACCGATTTACTGGAATTCGGCGACAGCGATTCCTGCGGTACCGCTTCATACCTCTTCAGGATCTTTGCAGCCAATCTTTTCTCGTGGTATGTGAAGCGGCGGGGAGATGTCTCCTGGGAGTGCGGACCCGTAGTTGCCATCGTGGTCGCTCTCCTTGCCGAAATCTCAGTTGCAGCTTCCTTCACCTTCGAAACTCCGAGGCCAGGTCGTGAGACCGCTGCCACAGACGTAAAGATACTGGTTTTCATATCAGCGGTTAATGGGAGTTTAGCATCTGCCGTTGTCCGCTTAGTTGCGTTGGCAACCGCACTGGTGCTAGCTCCCATCAAGTCAATCTTAGTCGATAGAGGGTTGGTTGACCGACTCGTAGTTGCCATCGCTGTCGATCCCCCCCTTGATTGTGGAACGGAGGTTGTCCTCCGGCGTTGTTGTTGCTTCCTCGCCTGTTCTCCACAGCTCTCCTTTGCTGAGGAGTGAAATTTGGCGTTGTTTGTTTTTTAGGTTTATCGTTTTTATTTGGGTTATTTGAGTGAGAAAATGTGTCGTCTGCCGCGGCAGAGCCCCGTACCGCGGTAAGGCCATGCTTACTCTCTGAGGCGACCCGGTATCAGAGAGGCTCCGTTCAAATACAGGCGCGATTTGCCTCCCGGCTGCAAACGTCCAATGGGCACGGTTTCGCATAACACCCTGGATTGGGAGGGGGAAGATCTTTGTCGTCGCGCCAGAGAGGCTAGGCTGCTCTCGTGATGAAGTGCCGTACGGAACTATGATCACAAGGGCAGCGTAGCCCTTGCGAGAGAATACTCGGGATGCTACGGCTAATGAATCCGTCCCTCCCAACGCATGACTGGAGTGTCAATCTGGTCGGGGATGCGGTAGGGCCCGACAGACAGGTGGTGTTCACCATGAATAAAGAGTCAATCGAGCCCCTCAAAAGGTGCAATGGCCTAGTACACTACAGCGTAGGCCAGATCGTTATCCACGTATATCGTGGTGATGCTCAGCGCGCTGCCTTCTCGGCTGCTCCGGGGGAACCGGAAAACTTATTACCAGAAGAGGAAGCGGAGGATTCCGATGCGGAAAGCATGTTATCCGCCACGTCTCTTGGCGATAGTGCTGTGAACAACTCGGAGATGGAGGACAGCCTACAGGACGAGGAAGCCCTCGACGTCACGGTGGTAGCAGCCAACGCTGAGCGACTAACATCTAACGCTACAGGCAGCAGGACTCCTGCAACGCCACATCGGGCAGTTAATCGGAACAACTCGTCGTTGATAGGCAACCTCCGGGATGGAGCAAACCTCGACGATATGGGGACGGCAGGGAAGTCTGTGCGCTCTCATGTTGGTGGTGCTTCAGATTAATTTGCACAAATCTAAAGTGGCTTCGGCTGCTTTAAGTAGTCGTCTTTCTAAAGGCGACGTGGATGTGGTCCTCATCCAAGAACCCTGGGTCAATAGCTCGAGAATCTGCGGATTGGGGACTAAGGGCTTCAAGCTCATTCGAGCCAGCGAGGAGAGCAAAGTCAGAACGTGTATTTTGGTCAAGTCTGAGTTGAACTCCTTTCTCCTACCTAACTACACCAATGGTGATATTACCGCTATCAGTCTAACGGTCGACAGCACCCGCCTGACGGTGGCGTCGGTCTATATGCCCTACGACGCCGAAGAACCCCCACCACAAACGGAGGTGAAAGACCTGGTGTCAAATTTCTGCACGGGTAATCTTATTATTGGAGCGGACGCTAATGCTCACCATGTCCAATGGGGGAGCTCCGACATCAATGCCAGGGGCGAGTCTCTGTTTGATTACCTCTTAACAACCAACCTGGTGATTTGCAACGTGGGTAATGAGCCTACTTTTATCACTAAGACCCGCAGGGAGGTCATAGACCTCACTATCTGTAGTGAAGGCGCTTATGAGTGGGTCAGAAAATGGCGGGTTCTGGAAGAACATTCTTTCTCCGACCATCGTTACATAGAAATGGTTTTAGACTTTATTGTAGAACAACCAATCATGAAGCGCAATCCACGTAACACTGATTGGCAGTTACACAATGAAATATTAGACAGAGACCTACCAGTACTGCCCTCACAAGCCCCCTCATCAGTAGAGGAGCTGGAGGATCTTGTTACTACATTTACATCGGCGCTCTCAAATGCTCTAGGACAGGCTTGTCCAGTGCCAAAACCACGCGGTAAACACAGGCCACATTGGTGGTCCTACGATTTGGACTCGCTCCGAATATCATGCCGGAAACAATTTAACAAGGCCAAGAGCTTCGGCTCTGAGCCTCATTGGCATGAATATAAAGCTAAACTAAGGGCCTACAAAAAAGCTCTGAGACAGGCGAAGAGAACCTCGTGGAGAAATTTCTGCACTGGCGTCGAAAAGGTCGACGACACAGCGAGACTTAGACGAGTCCTCTCGAAAAGTCAAACAACCATCAGCTATTTGCGAAAGCCTGACGGATCCTGGACCAGCACGGAAGAGGAAACCCTTGAGCTGCTCTTGAATACACATTTTCCGGGGAATCTGCATGATGCACCACTAGCACCTGCAACAAACCTGGCAGTAAATATACCCATCACTGAGGAAAGAGTAAGGTGGGCAGTTAAGAGCTTTGAACCGTATAAGGCTGCCGGGCCGGACGGGATTATCCCCGCGCAACTTATAAACACGTTGGAGACATCAGCTAAATGGCTGGTATTTCTCTTCACAGCCTGCCTGGCTCTCAACCACATTCCGGGCTCCTGGAGAAGCGCCACGGTAGTGTTTATCCCTAAGGCTGGGAAGGCATCCCACTACGAGCCAAAAGATTACAGACCGATCAGTCTCTCGTCCTTTGTACTCAAAACCTTTGAGAGGATACTAAGCGACTACCTTTCAACGACTATTGATAGCAACCTTATCTCTAGCTATCAGCATGCATACACCAAGAGTAAATCAACAGAAACTGCTCTGCACAGCCTAGTATCTGTCATTGAGAAATCGCTGTGTGAAAAGGACTACTGTCTCGTGGCCTTCTTAGACATTGAGGGGGCTTTCAACAATATAAGCCCGGAGGCGATCAACTCCGCTCTAACTAATCTGGGCGTAGATAGACCTCTAACTGGCTTAATTGACCAACTTCTAAGAGGAAGGAAAATAGCTTCTTCACTTGGTACGGTCGAGTTATCACGCTATGTCACAAGGGGAACGCCCCAGGGTGGTGTTCTTTCCCCGCTTTTATGGAACCTCACAGTCAACTCGTTGCTACGTGACACAAGCTGGGGGGGCGGGAAGATAGTGGCATACGCAGACGATTTAGCTATTGCATTCAGAGGCAAGTTCCCACAAACTCTGTGTGACCTGATGCAAGTAGCACTGCGAGAGGTTTCGATGTGGTCCTCTCGCTGCGGACTTAGTATCAACCCGGGGAAAGTGGAACTTGTCCTCTTCACCAACCGGTACAAAATACCGCCACTAAGCCTACCAGAACTAGATGGCACGCGCCTGGGCTTGTCGGATAAGGCCAAGTTTCTAGGCATAGTTCTGGACAGGAAACTGAATTGGAAGGAGAATGTTCTTCAGCGCCAGAAGAAAGCTTGCATCGCTCTTTACACATGCAAAAGAGCCATTGGCAAAAAATGGGGGCTCAGCCCTAGAGTATGCAGTTGGATCTACACGGCCATCATTCGCCCAATCATGCTGTATGGAGTCGTCGTATGGTGGCCGGCACTGAGCAAGACAACATACCTGAATCTGTTGCGGAAAGTCCATAGATCCAATATGATCTGTATAAGCGGTGCGCTAAGGACAACGCCCAACGAAGCCCTCCAGGCCATTCTGGGCATTTTGCCACTTGATCTGGAAGGGTTTCGGTCAGCGGCGGCATCAGCTCTGCGCCTAAGAGAAACCTCCAGTTGGGGTGCGGGTACTATTGGACAGTCCAGTATTCTGGAATCTTACAGCTTTCTCCCTTTAAGCACAGATCGTTGTGCGACCACTACAGTCGGGGATAGCTGCTTCAAAATAAACATTCCCAGCAGAGAAGACTGGGAGAGGACGGATTGGTGTCCCGAAACAAATGGTGGCACTTCCATATACACCGACGGCTCGAAGTTGGACGGCAGAGTTGGAGGAGGGGTTTATTCAAGGGATTTGGACCTTGAACTCTCCTTCAGACTACCTGATCATTGTAGCGTCTTCCAGGCGGAAGTCTCGGCAATCCGGGACGCCGCGGCCTGGTTAAGCAAACGTGTTATCGGAGGAGATATCACTATTTTCAGCGATAGCCAGGCGGCAATCAAATCCCTTGGCTCATACACGTTCAACTCTGAACTGACGCTCAGCTGTCGTCGATCTCTTCAGGAGATGGCCCAACAGAACCGCGTAAACCTCATATGGGTCCCGG
Source organism: Campiglossa producta (assembly GCA_964058755.1). Taxonomy (NCBI): domain Eukaryota; kingdom Metazoa; phylum Arthropoda; class Insecta; order Diptera; family Tephritidae; genus Campiglossa; species Campiglossa producta. Next base: position 33,007,826 of record CAXKVI010000004.1, read on the forward strand.
GACATAGGGACATTGAGGGAAACTGTAAGGCAGACGAGCTTGCCAGGCAGGGCACGACCAAGCAGGTTCTTCAGGATAAAGAGCGCTTAGGTATGCCGTTTGCCACATGCAAACTAATGCTGAAGGAGCACACACTCCGTCAAGCCAACGAAAGATGGCTGCAATCCCCAGGGTGTCGGATATCGAAACAAACCTGGCCAAAATGGGATCTTAAAAGGTCTAGACGCATTTATGCCCTAACTAGGAGGGAAATCTGCATATTGATAGGGGTATTAACCGGTCACTGCCTCATTGGTAGGCATGCAGAAAGGCTAAGTGTGCCCTACCGACGATGCTGCAGGAGTTGCAAAGATGATGAGGAGGAGGAAACGGTGGAGCACCTCATCTGCAACTGTCCGGCTTTAAGCGGCGTGAGAACGCGCTTTTTGGGAGTTCCGTTCCTAGATAGTCTAAGCCAGATCGCGGAACTGGACATAAAGGACTTGATGGGCTTCATAAAGTCATCTAAGTGGTTCGAGGAGGAGTAACGGTGTCGGTTTAGGAGTGTCAGTCGCGGGATTCTGCTATGTGGAAAATCCCAACAACTCAGGGATTTTCCATATGGCTGGGTCCCGGGGCTGACTTTCCTTGTGTTGGTGGTATCACAACGGGCCTTCAAAACTGGCCTAAGTGTGCCTCTGCGGCAGCCACTTGAACCTACCTACCTAGCCCTGTGGCTATCGACTTAAGCCCTCGTACCGCGGCAAGGTATCCACCCTTCACGAGGGATAGAGGTAACAACAGAAATATTCTCAGAGGGTCCCGTACGATATGTCGAAAAAAAAAATTTCGAATTTCCAAGACCGAATTTAAAAAAATTTTAAAATACCGAAGAGATTTTTGACCGAAAAAAAAAATGTCGAAAAAATGCAAATGACCGAAAAAGGTAGAAATTTGGATGATTAAGGTAAAACTTCGGAAATTTGAGTTTAACAACGTGTTTTATGACAGTATACAATTATTTATCACTTCCTTACCTCTTACCAAGGACTTTTCAACCATTTTCCAATACAAAGCCTATTCAAATTTTCCCCTTGTTAGAGGTAACAACAGAAATATTCTCAGACATTTTCGGGCTACAAACTGCACATGTAAAAATTAAGATTGAGAATGACTTATGATTTGTACTTATTAAAAGCATAATACTAATCATTTGGTAATGATCATTTCGAGAGAGTTACCGTTATCTTATTGAGCTAAACTATGCTGGAGTCACCAATGGCAAAAATAAATCGATGTGTCTTTGATACGAAGTCTATGTACATTTGTTTCGCTAATTATGTACATCGATGCTTCGACTTGGTTAGAAGTTTTCTAAGATGTGTATATTTTTCTAATTACGTGCATATTTTTGAACAAGGAAAAGATGTTGGTCCAATTTACTTTTGTTTTTGAACAAGTGAGAAACCGAAATAACGTTTAAACGTTTAAAACTTCACAATTTTTATAGAAACATCGATGTATCGATACTTCAAATATTTACGTGACTATAAAAGTCGCCAAAAATCAAAATTTTTCTGACATCTTTAAACCGGAGATTCGTTTCTGAGAGGTTGTTGTTAATTATATTGAGAAGAGCTTAAGAGTTTGTGCTTGTAACTTTACCGTCAGGTTTTATATTTGCTTGCAAGAGCTATTGCAAAACACTAGAAAATAATACTCAACATTAATATATAAGATGTAGAAACAATGTAATGAATTATGTGTTAAATTCGCGCGAATTTTACACATCATTCATTATATTGTTTCTACATCTTATATATTTTTTTTCGACATTTTTTCATTCGACATTTTTTTCGAGACATTTTTTTTTCGACCTTTTGTGTTTTCGGCAATTTTTTTTTCGACATTTTTTTTCGACATTTTTAGTTTCGACTTCTTTTTTTTCGACATATCGTACCAGACCCTTTTTTTTGACTTATGGTACGGGTCTGGTACGATATGTCGAAAAAACAGAAGTCGAAACTAAAAATGTCGAAAAAAAATTTGCCGAAAACACAAAAGGTCGAAAAAAAAAATGTCTCGAAAAAAAAATGTCGAATGAAAAAATGTCGAAAAAAAAATATATAAGATGTAGAAACAATGTAATGAATGATGTGTAAAATTCGCGCGAATTTAACACATGATTCATTACATTGTTTCTACATTTTATATATTAATGTTGAGTATTATTTTTCTAGTATTTTGCAATAGCTCTTGCAAGCAAATATAAAACCTGACGGTAAAGTTACAAGCACAAACTCTTAAGCTCTTCTCAATATAATTAACAACAACCTCTCAGAAACGAATCTCCGGTTTAAAGATGTCAGAAAAATTTTGATTTTTGGCGACTTTTATAGTCACGTAAATATTTGATGTATCGATACATCGATGTTTCTATAAAAATTGTGAAGTTTTGAACGTTTAAACGTTATTTCGGCTTCTCACTTGTTCAAAAACAAAAGTAAATTGGACCAACATCTTTTCCTTGTTCAAAAATATGCACGTAATTAGAAAAATATACACATCTTAGAAAACTTCTAACCAAGTCGAAGCATCGATGTACATATATAGCGAAACAAATGAACATAGACTTCGCATCAAAGACACATCGATTTATTTTTGCCATTGGTGACTCCAGCATAGTTTAGCTCAATAAGATAACGGTTACTCTCTCGAAATGATCATTACCAAATGATTAGTGTTATGCTTTTAATAAGTACAAATCATAAGTCATTCTCAATCTTAATTTTTACATGTGCAGTTTGTAGCCCGAAAATGTCTGAGAATATTTCTGTTGTTACCTCTAACAAGGGGAAAATTTGAATAGGCTTTGTATTGGAAAATGGTTGAAAAGTTCTTGGTAAGAGGTAAGGAAGTGATAAATAATTGTATACTGTCATAAAACACGTTGTTAAACTCAAATTTCCGAAGTTTTACCTTAATCATCCAAATTTCGACCTTTTTCGGTCATTTGCATTTTTTCGACATTTTTTTTTTTCGGTCAAAAATCTCTTCGGTATTTTAAAATTTTTTTAAATTCGGTCTTGGAAATTCGACATTTTTTTTCGACATATCGTACGGGACCCTTATGGTACGGATCCCTAATATGGTTTCATTTATTAAATTAATTCGATATATTTTATTAATTCGAATATATGAAAATATGGAGACATATCTTGATATAGCTGTAGAAAAAACTAATATATTATAGCTTAACTTGAGAAGCGCGAATTGCTTGTGTATGTTATATCGTCGTGTTCATTGCAAAATCTGATATGTGTATTTGGAAAGAGCGTAAAAAGCGGTTTCAAAACAGCGCAAAAAATCTGTTTTTTCGTTACTGCGGAAAAACCACATGCTCTAGGAAAATTTTGATAAAAAGAAACGATGTAAGAGAAAATAAAAGTTTACCACACTTTTCTGGTAGGCGGCCTTCGGCGTAGTTTTTAATTCCAAATTCCTTTCAATTTCTTTACGGAATATGGCATGGCGTAGCCCAGGGCTATTTTTTATAAAGGCAACCGAAGGCCGCCTACGTAACAGGCTAAGTAATATCAAAAAACCTTGAGCTCTTTATGAATACTTTACAATGTTTCAAAAATTTAAAACATGAATATCTCAAAACATATTTTTCATAAAAGTGCCCTTTTTGCACGCAACTCCTCAATTACTTGAAACAGTTTCTTCTGTGTGTTAAATGCTGATACAAAGTGGTGCCATAAAGTGGCTGCAAGACAAGGTTTTCCGCAATAACTTTTGAACTGGTCAAAAAAGTCCCATTCCGACTTTGGATTCTTGATTCTTGCATTAATACGGGTAGTTTTATACCTCGTTCAAAAATGTTGGTCGATTTTTCGGATCGTACGCCAAAATGCACTTTTACCGTTTTTTTGTTATTGTGAAATATATTCAGTTTCGTACTAGAAAACTAAACAATTCTAATAATTGTAAAAAAATTTATAATTAGTCAGATACTGTCATAATTTACATAAAAACTAAAAAAAACGTCGTTAAACTTGATTTTCTGGATTTTTACCCCCACAAAAAAAAATCGACCTTTTTCGGTTATTTTCCATTTTTCGACATTTTTTAATTCGGTCAAAAACGCGTTCTGTAAAAGTAGGATTTTAGCAGTTCGGTCATTTCAATTTCGACTTTTTTTTCGACTTATCGTACGGATCCCAATTGCCTTGACTCAGCGCTACTTTGAAGTTTCTAGATTTCAAGAATGAACTGCTTTTGTCCAATGCCGAAACCGACTTTTGCCCATTACTTTTTCAATTCAGCCCATTGTGCGAGGCCACCTGACTACATTAATACATACACTAAAATCAGTCTACCTCGTTGCGCGTCTGCGAATCTCATTCATGAACGAAGGAGAAGAGTTTAGCTTACGTTTACAATTTTGTAGTTTTCAGTTAAATATGAAAACATGCTTGAGTGTCGCCGGGCAAGCGACAATCACCCGACACCCACACATTTGTATACCTCTTGCTATTGTTACCATCAATCAGCCGTTGTGTGTTGCCATCGAGCTTAAGGAAGACTTGATCTTCGTTATCGCAAACGCCATACTCATAACGCTAATCTTATGGAAAACAATGTAGTAAGTGATTGTCATGATTATAAAAAAGAACCAGAAAGTAAAAAAAAGTCAAATTAAATCCCCCCCCCCCCATCACAAAAAACTATCTACGCCACTGGGTAACAAAACTACACACATACTTCACAACTTAGCCAGACATGTTACATTCAATCGTTTATAAACGAAAATATTATAACCGCCTTAAAAGTTTTGAAAAAATTCCACGATTTTGATATTAAAAATCGCCAAAAGAAATTTCGATTGGTCGAAACTATTAAGACGACTTAAGGGGATTATTGCAAATCGGCACAGGTGTATCCGCTATATACATATTAACACGTTAATCTTAATTCAGTTACCAAAATCAGAGTTCTTGCTGTTGTGATCATACAAGTTGCAAGCGAACTATAATCAACTTAAAACCCATTCAAACTAACATCAACTACTTTATCAAAAGAAGAAAAATGAAATATAAACAAGTAAGGAGAGCGCTGATTTCGGTTGTGACGTCGGCTTTATACCATTCATGAATTGGAATCACAATTTACACTTTCCGAACCTTATTTACAAGAAGTAAAAAACTGTGCGAAATTTGGTGTGAAAATTTATATTTATTGCGGTTTGGTTTGAATGACACTGAAGTTATTGCGTTTTGGTTTGAAAGTCGCTGGATTCTCAGGGAATGGAGTTTGTGTAACCATTTTGATAACCATATATCAATTTCTGATTAGTCCCAGAGCAAAATAATAGTTTTAAAGCAATTTATCATACTTCTTATCAGTAGCCTACAAAAAAGATGCTACTTTTGTCTACTTCAGTTTACCAAAAATGTTTCATTCCTGTAGAAACTTTACTTTATACTAAGTACTGATAATGCAAAAAATTCGCAATATTTTGCAAAAATTACCTAGAATAGAAAAAATTAGGACACCCTACAGCCAAAAATAGAGTTTCCGTGTTTTTATGTGTCATTTCAAAAAAAAAAACTTCTATATATAGTTTATTTTTCACTTTAGTAAATATAAAAATCGTATGGGGTTATTGCGTTTTGCTGTGAATGGTATTTTTGAGGGCGATACAAAATGGCCAAATTGCCAGTTTTTACAGCTAAAATATGTTGTTACATAGTTTTCAGAAGGGGAAGTCGAATCCCATCAGTGTCGCAAAAAATTAGGTGGTACTTTATTGCATTTTGGTTTGAAGCTCCTCAATTAGCCATATTTGTCAAAAAATGGGCTTTAATAATTTTTTTGGTTACACAACCTTTTAGTCCAGATCATTAGTGTACACTTTTTGATGTACCCATATTGCCTTCTTCCCATACTTAGAAACAAACTAAGGTTTTGATACCATTTATTATTTATAAAAGGTATGAAAACAAAAAAAAAGCAACAGTCAAAATACCTACCCAATCATACATTTTTGTTGATCGTTGTGTGATTGCTTGAACTGTTGGCTAAAACAAGCGCTGCTGTGATGTTGCTGTTGGCCGTGGTTGTTTAGTTTGACAATAGACTTTGTGATCATTGGTTGTCGAATGGCGAACTAAGCGGGCTTTAAGCGCCAGTATCCGTGGTTTAGCAGTAATTTTTAAACAAACCTCTCGGCCGGTCTTATAAACGTAAAGTGCTTAAAACAACGGTTCGGTTAAACTTAATATTTAAGGTGAAAAAACACAAAACATCTAGTGTACACAAATACGACACATAAATTAATAAATATGGACATTATAACAGTGAAATACTTATTAAAGTACTTCCATAGTTCATCGAAATCTATCAAATGGGACAAACTTATTCTCTTATTATGTAACTGCACATATTAGTTTAGTATTAGTATTAGTTTTTTATCTTAGTTATCGCATTAGATGAATGTTTAATAAATATTCCATCAGGCATTAAATATTTGTGTATGCCTAATATGACGAACCAGATATTGCAAATAAAACTGAAAATAATTCCGCCACCTAAATTTGTATACAAATTCACAAAAAATGTCAATGAAAAAATGTGCATAAAAAGTGATCATTTGCATACCAGATACATAATGTGTATGTATGAAATTTGAATAACAGTAGATAGTTGAAATTGTTTTATACCCAGTCTCCACTTCAGTGATCGCTATTTAATAACTAACAATAACAATTAAAAACGGACTGTCGATTTAGAGAAAAGAGCCCTAAAATTATTTGTATATTTACTCAGATATAACTTCAAAGAGAACAAGTAAGGAAAGCTGTCTTCGGCTGTGCCGAAGGCTAAATACCTTTCATGAATAAGGGTCACGATTTTCACTGTTTGATCCCAGTACAGCCTGTGTGAATTTAACTTAAGCTCATACCGAAATTATCGGAACTATCGATTATATGGGGGCGATGTGTTATATTGGTCCAATCTCATTGATTTTTAACACCGACATTCCACATTCTAAAATAGCAATAGTTACGAAATTTCACGTTCCTACCTATATAACTACAGGAGTTATCTACCAAAATCCGTTTATTGGAACAATCGATTGTATGGGGACTAATTGAAATATTTATCCCATCTCGATGATTTTCAACATCGATATTTCAGATATAAAAATAGCAATACGTCCAAAATTTCACGTTCCTACGTATTTAATTACAGGAGTTATAGCCCAAAATCCGTTTATCGGAACAATCGATTGTATGGGAGCTATGTGAAATATTTATCCCATCTCGATGATTTTCAACATCGATATTTCACATATAAAAATAGCAATACTTACAAAATTTCACTTTCCTAGGTGTTTAATTACAGGAGTTATAGCCCAAAATCCGTTTATCGGAACAATCGATTGTATGGGAGCTATATGTAATATCGGTCCGATCCTGCTGGTTCCGAGAAATGATTCCTATATTGGAAAATGGTGGCCGCATACAAAATTTCAGCCAAATATCTCAAAAACTGAGGGACTAGTTTGCGTTCAAACAGACAGACAGACAGACAGACGGACATGGCTAAATCAACTCAACTCATCATCCTGATCATTTCGGTATACTTATTGATGGGTCTATCTATTCTTCTTCTCATACTTACAAACATCGGACCAAAGTTATAATACCATTCATGTTCATGAAAGATATAAAAATTAGCCCCTCATGGACCGAAATCACCATTTTAGTAGATAACTTTAATGGCAAATACTCCTAAACGATATCTAACCCAGACAAAGGAATAGAGTCATCGTGCACGGGTTGCTCGAATTTTCTTTAGTAGATATTGGCGTTCGTTTGCCAGAGGCATCAATGTGCAAATATTCCAGTTTTGAGTTTGTTTTGAGTTAAAAGGCTGACCTGATTAATTTATGAAAAATTCTATGCATGACATTCTGCATTCAGAATTCGGAACGCAAAATAGTCCCTCAGTTTTGGAGACACCTGGCGGAAATTTGGTGTTCAAACATTCCGATCTGTGTATGTTAAACGGGGCTTGGACCATAACTTCTGTAATAAAATGGACAGTAGTATCCAAGCGCTTGAATTAAATGGTGGACGGAGAGCAGCTTTTTATATTATTGGTGCTAGGGAGTTGGCCGGGGTGACCGGTTCGAATCCCACCTCAACCAACGATTTAGTGGACTGTAATTAGCTCCAATTTTATTCTACTATATACTTATGTATTTTTTTAAGGGAGTAGTTTCCTTCCAAAAGTTATTATATACACAGTCTTCATAAGGGGCATCCAACTATATGTGCATGGGGGCGAGCCGTGAGCTCTGAGGTATTTGGCTGCTTCATTTGAGCCCACATGTATTTCATCGTGAAAACCCTCTATTTGTTTATGCGGCTATAAGCGATGTATTCCGAACATTCCATTAACTACCTGCGAATTACATTCCTTTAACTACCTGCGAATTACATTGGTATGTAATGCAGATGATATGAAATGAACGACATAATCATAGCTTATGCCGCGTGAACATAATCCCCACCGCAGACGACTTGGTCGTCTAGTAAAAGAGCCATAGGTGCTGGTTTGATCCGGCTCGAACGACCATGAATAAATGCGACAGTGGGTTTTTAGATAGCGGCGGTGGCCCAGAACACCGTGGTCGTAAGCGGGAAAGCGAAAGCGAGAATTTCTCGTTAGTAAATTGGTAGTTTATTGCGTACAAAAAGATAAATTACAAATTTGTTTTACCTTTAAATGTGGCGTTGTGGAAATCCTTTGGCTACGTTGTATCCTCTTGATCGTTTAAGGGGAAGTGAACCCACACATGCACCATTTCATTGTTATATATATAGATTGAAATTTAAAAAAATCTCGTGATATTTTCCGACGCTCCCAATAGTTATGATAATAGCACGCGGTTTTTTGTTGGAAGCTTCAACTTTAAGAGTGTGTAATGGTTGCTTGAACCCAGCAAACCAGCTTCGGAGCGCTCTTAAAGCTGAGCTCTAATATGAGCCTTTTTATGAGTTTTTTCAGAACAAGCCCATAATTATGATCGTTATGTGAGCTTTTATGAGCGTGTATATTAGGGTGATTAAAAAAATGTCGAATTCGTCTTACCCCCTAAAAAGTTTGGTATTGATGAGAAAATAAGCCTTGCAAAAAATTAGCGCTCTAACTTAACCCTTAGGTGTGGCTATTTTTTTTCGCCCTTTCCCATACATTTTGTATGGAGAAAAATGGCATTTTTTTTCATAGTGAATTACACAGGCCGACAAAATGAGACCATAAACCAGACCATACTTTCCTGAAGGTTTTCGATGTGCTGAATTCAAATCTGGACGCAGAATTGCTCTATCACGTCAGGATTTTGAGATATCCTAACCTGAAAGTGCAAAAAACACCGTTTTTGCCTATTTTTGAGGTTATATATATACGACAGATTTTTTTTTTTTTAAAGCAAACATTGCATCTTAAAGAAGAAGTCTTCCTCTTACGAATGGCGTTGAGTTTGCTCAAATATTTTTTTTTCGCTAAGAGAGAGCAATTTAAAGTAAGAGGTATGTGTTCTACTGCATCATACCTACGTTAATTCAGTGGTTTTTCAGCTATAGGAAAATTAGCAAATTTAAAAACTTTAAATTGCTCTATCTTAGCGAAAAACAAGTAAGGAAAGCTGTCTTCGGCTGTGCCGAAGGCTATATACCTTTCATGAATAAGCGTCACGATTTTCACTGTTCGATCCCCAGTACAGCCTGTTTCAATTTAACTATATTTACTATACACATTACACATCTTTGTTATAATTTAAAAAAAACTTACAAAATAATAGGATCCGAGTTATCGGAACCATCGATTGTATGGAGGCTATATATTATACGTGTTCAATTGTACTGACTTACACTATACACATTACATATGTAGAAAGTACTAAAGGTGAAATATTTTACGTTCCTAACTTTTTAAATGCGGAAGTATTGGCCAAAAAACCTTATATCGGAACAACCGGTTGTATGGGGCTAAATATATGTTATATTTACCCGATCTTCTTGATTTTCCTCTACACACTACATAAATAGAAAGTACTCGAGATGCAAAATTTTACGTTCCTAACTTTTTAATTGCAGAAGTTTTGGCCAAAAAACCTTATATCTGAACAATCGGTTGTATGGGGGCTATATGTTACATTTGCCCGATCTTGTTGATTTTCACTATATACACTACATAAATAGAAAGTACTCGAGTTGCAAAATTTTACGTTCCTAACTTTTTAATTGCAGAAGTTTTGGCCAAAAAACCTTATATCTGAACAATCGGTTGTATGGGGGCTATATGTTACATTTGCCCGATCTGGTTGATTTTCACTATATACACTACATAAATAGAAAGTACTCGAGTTGCAAAATTTTACGTTCCTAACTTTTTAATTGCAGAAGTTTTGGCCAAAAAACCTTATATCTGAACAATCGGTTGTATGGGGGCTATATGTTACATTTGCCCGATCTTGTTGATTTTCACTATATACACTACATAAATAGAAAGTACTCGAGTTGCAAAATTTTACGTTCCTAACTTTTTAATTGCAGAAGTTTTGGCCAAAAAACCTTATATCTGAACAATCGGTTGTATGGGGGCTATATGTTACATTTGCCCGATCTGGTTGATTTTCACTATATACACTACATAAATAGAAAGTACTCGAGGTGCAAAATTTTACGTTCCTAACTTTTTAATTGCAGAAGTTTTGGCCAAAAAACCTTATATCTGAACAATCGGTTGTATGGGGGCTATATGTTATACTGGTCCGATCTTGTCAGTTCCGACAAATGATTCCTATATTACAAAATGGTGGCCACATACAAAATTTCAGCCAGATATCTCAAAAATTGAGGGACTAGTTTGCGTTCAAACAGACAGACGGACAGACGGACAGACGGACAGACGGACATGGCTAAATCAACTCATCTCGTCATCCTGATCATTTCGGTATACTTATTGATGGGTCTATCTCTTCTTCTTCTCATATTTACAAACATCGGACCAAAGTTATAATACCATTTCATGTTCATGAAAGGTATAAAAAAAGATATTTGAGCAAACTCAACGCCATTCGTAAGAGGAAGACTTCGTCTTTAAGATGCAATGTTTGCTTTTTAAAAAAAAAATCTGTCGTATATATATAACCTCAAAAATAGGCAAAAACGGTGTTTTTTGAACTTTTAGGTTAGGATATCTCAAAATCCTGACGTGATAGAGCAATTCTGCGTCCATATTTGAATTCAGCCCATCGATAAACACACTCCGTGAGTTTACCGCACGTACATGCGCGACTTTTTTCCTTGTAAGGGGTCGTGCATATATGACGTCACGCTCTTTGAGGGGGGGAGGGGTCTGCGATTTGTGACGAAATGTGACATGGGGGGAGGGGGGGAGTAGCACTTACGTGATGTCACGTTATTTTTTGCATGTTTTCTAGCGTGCAACGTCCATGAACGTTTTCAAATTTAGCACGTTTTCATTCTTTCGATTGGCAAATATTATTTAATAATTAATATAAACATTCTAAATATGTATCAGATTTTATGTCAAATAAATATTGAATTTATATTTATTAAGGGTGTGATGTGACATTCGAGGGGGAGGGGGGGGTCTGGCGTTTGTGACTGGGTGTGACATGGGGGGAGGGGGGGGTCAAAAACTACCAAAAATCGCGTGACGTCATATATGCACGACCCCTAACCGAAATATGCGTACGTTTGTATATTTGCCTGTGAACAAACGTCAAATCGAAATGTCACGCGGAACAAAAATTGGAAATCAAGTTAGGTTTTTACGCAGTGCGCTCAAATTCGGTTGCTCCCATACAAGTTGTATGTGCATGAGACGAATTTGACAGAAAACTAACGGTGCGCGTTTATATTGCGTTACAATTTTTAGCTCAAAATTTTTAGAGCATTTTCCGAATCTCAAACTCTCTGAAGTTGCTTCCTCGAACTAATTTCCATTGTATACCTTATTTAGTAGCGCAACTCGCAAAAAAACACACTAATACACACGCACAGCATATTCCCCATAAGCACAGAAAAATATTTTCTCAAACGTTTGGTAAATAATGAGGGTCAATAATGTACCACGATTTGGACAAAATTTATTTTAGGGAATGGTATAGGGGGTCGTATGTATAAAAACTGTGAAGGTAGAAACTTCCGGACATTTATAATATAATTTTTATATTTAATTATACCTCAAGTTAATACTCATTTAGCAAAAAAGTTTACTTGCTACTGGTAGTTTATCACTAAATCGAAAATTAATTGATTGATTAATTGATATTAAGTTTTCAACTATTGAGAATTGACGTTGAAGGCTTCATCTAAAATGCGCCTCAGGTTGATATCAAACAAAATACTTTATTGGGCTTCATACTATTCCTTCATTCCATTTCATTTGGAGTCACTCAGCCCATGCCTTCCACTCAAATTCGTAAGAAGAAGAAAAGAAGTTGTCAAACTATAGCATCCCTCTATTTCTGTAAAGCAGACTTTGTTAAGAATTGATGTAAGTGTGACATGAAAAAAAATTTGAAAGCCTACCTTGATTATTTTAAAGCTCCGTCACTCGCGTTACTTCTAAATTATACCAAAGTAAAAGTTTGGAAAGTCGATTCTAAAGTGAGGGATCGGTTAAAATATCATTTATTCGGCCTAGGATGCCTGTTTATTGCACTTTTCATTATATACAATCGTTACTTCTTTATACATGTATTTTTCAGTATGAAAAATTTCATTTCCTTTATTTTATGTATTTACTACCCTAAATTTCTTTTAAAGATAGTCTTGCTTTAAAGTCTGACAAGCTTATTTAATTATATGCTTTTGGCATGCCCTTACAATGATTTCCATAAAATATATATATAATTTAAAATATTGACAAAAAATATATATATTTTAAATATTGACCAAAAAGTGGTTTTTGACCTGCTGGTGCAAGTGAAGTGTTATGAAGGCTATATAATTATCAAATTTAGTAAATATTAGTAAAAAAAACTTTTATTTTAAAAAACTTGAATGAAATTCGTCACTCGCATTGCACCAAAAAATCGGTAATAAAAACGAACCCTTATGAGCTGGAGCAAAAAGGAAACATCGAGATGAAAGGGCAGACCCGTCAATTAGAACATATGAATTTTTATGTTATTGTCATTAAGTATCCGTTTTTATTAATGTTCAAGATGTCATTAGTTACTACTAAGTACTAATAAGTTGGTATAAGCCAAATTCAATGCCAATGACATCTTAAAAGGAAGTATCCCTAATATCCGAGAAATATTGAGTGCCTACTTAAAACAGTGACGACGCCGGAGTCAGCTAAAACTCACAAAAATTTATAAAAAAATATGTATTTTCAGTACCGTGTCTTTAGTTGGAAGTATTGGCTGGAAGATTTATTATTTGGTTTTAAACAAACTACCATATTTTCCCTCGAATAGAAACATTTTTACAGCTATAATTGTGTAAGCCTAAAAAATAAATTTTTCAAATTTCGTAACTTGACCAGTCGGAAACGAGTGGTTATAAAAACTAGATGTGGGTGAATTTGTTTCTTTAGAGCCTTAAAGAAGTGTCTCTTAAAGTTAAAGCGAAATCCGATATTAGTCAGCAAAGATTTTTTCTCTTATTCGACGTTTTCCTTTGACTCATATGTAAATTAATTACAGCCTTTGAAAATTACTAGATTTTGTATGAATTTTGTACTATTGCAAGTAACATTGGAAAAGGTTTCAAAAATTATAAGAATACACATTGAAAAATATCCGATTTTTTAACATTCATTCCTCTAGAAAAATAGCGACCTCTAAGGGTTAGTTTAAAAAATACTATTTTTTTTATTTTAAAGAACCTAATGTGCATTCATATGTAAGTACTTGCGTAAACGTACATTTAGTCATCATTACTAATAACAAATAAAGGATTGGCCAAACATTGCCATATGTATAAATCAATTCATATTTTCTTGGATATCTTCAATTTTATGTGGGCTTCAGTTAATTACCGACATACATATGTATGGTGGCATATATGAAGATATTTTCTTGATGTACAAATATATATGTACATACATACCCAGCAAAGATCCGATTAAGCCGACCATTAGAAATAAGAAACATTCGAATAGTCGGCGGTAGCTCTCCACCATAAGTTCCCTGGTTGGTTTCTTTTATGCTTCTTAAAACAAATAAGTTCGATACTGCTTTCAAGTTTTTGTTGATAAGGGTCGTTAATAATTGTATTAGTTAATGTTATTAAAATAAAAAGTAATTAAAATTAATAGAAACTAATTAATTAAAACTAAGGTTGCCACCTAAACAGGTTTTTGTTCCAGTCATTTATCTAGAGGTTATTGAAAAATTTGCATACCTATGTATATAAAATACTTACACGGTTAAAAATTTTAGCCCAAATTTTAAACTTTTTTGGTCTACATATCGACGTGCTATACGAAAATTAACACTAAAATTTTGTGTCTGAAGAAAACTAACACATTTATTTTGTAAGTAACACTTTAATTTTTTCTCGGAAGAAAATGTACTACCCAAAAGTGTTAGTTTTCGTCAGACACAAAATAAATGTGTTAGTTTTCGTCAGACACAAATTGAAAATGTTATTTTTCGTCAGACATAAAGCAAAAGTGTTAGTCTTCTTACAGAATTTGAAAAGTGTTAGTTTTCGTATGGCAGGTCGAAATGTTGTGGGCGAAATTTTTGAGAGACTTTAAGCTAACATTTTTTTAGACTAGAATTGAACAGGCTACAAATTGGCATTTTCGGTTTTTTGATTCAAAATATTTGAAAAAAATTGAACTTTTACCAAACCGTTCTTTAACTTTAAAAGATCAGGGTAAACGCTTAGAGCGGAGACTTTTACTGCTATAAATTTATAATTTCATAAGCAAAAAATTAAAATAAAATGACATAAGGGCTTAGAACATGTCAGAACGAGGTGTCCTATAATTATGATAAGGAGTGTATATCAGAATATCAAATTATCAGTAAAGATTCAACTTTAGTTTACACTCGAGTGAGTAGATATGTATGACACTACTAGACATTTTCTGGAAATAGGCTTGTAAACCCACTTCATAGAAAAAATGTTGCCAAATATGCCAGATTTCATATTGAGAGGATGAAAGACTCTTTCCGCCAAAGCAAAAATATTTATTATAGGGCTGATACATTAGCGCAAATCCGAAATTAACTGCACTTTTGGGAATTAGCTTGGGCATAAACTTCATTATAAAATCTCAAAAATTAAGAAGATTTGAGCAGATTTAAAAGTATACAAAAAGTTTTCGTTGGCAACACTCTTCAGATAAAAAAACAAAAACAGCAATAAATACAAGCAAACTGAAACAAATGAAAGGTGATGACCCAATGTACGCTTGCTTTGCTTGCCTTGCTTACCTAGGCTTACCTTGCTTTCCTTTGAAAGCTTCTATGGCCAAATGTCAAAAGGACCAATAGTGAAGCGTGTACACCGAGGGAAAAAACAAAGGCACAATAAGGAGATTGATTTTACAATAAACATAAAAATTAATTGTTATTTTGTCATTATTATAACTATGATTCATAAGAGTAGAAATTTCAAATCATCAATGATATAGTTTATATAAAAATGTTTTTTTTTTTTTTTTTGTGATTGACCAGTAAATTTTAACAATGTTGATTTGAAATTCCTTGTGGTCATAATCACTATTGAATTGTTAAATCAAGATCAAAATTGTTATTTTGTCCTTTCTAAAATTTTGATTCAACAGATTTGAAATTTCGAATCAGCAATGAGAGCATTGAATTAAAAATGTTTTTTTTTTGTTATTGGCCAGAAAATTTTTGCAATGTTGATTTGAAATTATTTATGGTTGTTTCTACTGTTGAATTGTTATATCAAAATTAATATTGTTATTTTGTCATTATTAAATGTTGAATCAAATATATTTTCTTATACCATGCGAAATTGTACAAATGACATTGGGAATAGTTATTTTAGCATTTCAGTTTTTCCCTCAGTGTAAAGCGCTGTCAAATTGAGATTTCGGCTATTCGACGCTATAAAGTGCTTGAAGCAAGCAAAGTAAGAATGCCATTGGGCCAGATTTCAGACATTTCAGCAGAGTTCAAAAGAATTTTGACATTTCTCGAGGCAAAGCCAGCAAAGCAAGCGTGCATTGGGCCATCACCTTAAGAGTAGCCACTGCTAGATGTCGCACTAGTGTGTGGATGTGGCCGTTAGATGTCGACGATAAACAAACCAAAAACAGCAAATACAAGCAAAATGAAAGGAGTTCCTTGCCAGCTGCAACGTCGTAATAACTCAAAAAACCCCAAATTTTGAGTTAACATCACTAGTATATCGGAAATAATATATTTGATCAACTGACAAAGTGTTATATCCGAGGTTGTAACATTTCACGCAGCATCGCGATAGAAGCCTTTTGCTTTAATTACATATCCCATGTTTTGACGATGTTGCAGCAAATGAGAGATATATTAACACCCGTTTCTGTGTTAAATTATGGCAGCAGATGAACTGCTTGTTTTAAAAATGTTATATTGTTTGGCTAGCAAATAATTTTGGTACGTTTTTTTTCGGTTTGGTACGAATTTTGGTACGCAAAATTTTAGGCAAACGGCTACCGTGCGGAGCATATGAAATGTATCATTGATAACTAAAAAAAATTGCATATAGAAATGTTGCCATTAGTTCAGTAACGCTGTAAAGTGTTATTTGTGTTGCGTTTTGATTTTAGCCCATGTTTATAATTTGGGGCTAAAAAAACGCATGGCGGAGGTATGCCAACAGGTTATCTTTATAACTTTAAATTTTTCCCTACAGTTTTTTGTCGACACCAACGACATCTGCAAAGCAAAAGAATTTTTCCTGAGAAGCCTTTTATGGCAGAAATACAGGCATAAAGTAATGCAGAAATACACTTGGAGAGTTTGCCAAACCACTGCCGAGGTACGAGCCCGTTTAGAAAATGCTTTTTATAAATAATTTTGATGTTTCTTTGACCGGGAGTCGATACCAGATTACTTGGTGTAGTAGGCCGAGCACACTATCGCTACACCACAGCAGCTGCCTAAGCAATTTCTCAAAAATTTTGATACCAACTTTTGCAGGAGTTGAGAAGCATTTAAATAGAGCATTTGAGTCTTTGCATGAACCAATTACTACAGATCACGCATTCCGACAACCGTGTATATGTAATTTAATTTGAGAAAAAAGTTTGTTGTCAAATGACGTCACGGTTTTGAAAGTTTCACTTTTCTCTTCACACTTTCATTGACGTTTTTTTTTTTGAAATTTCTTAATTACAATTTTTTAAACATTTTTTCATAACATTTGAAACATTTAAATGGAATCAGACATGCTTATAAAACCGTGACGTGACAGTTTTTTTTAAATGCGAGATCTTATTAATTGGATCATGTGTTCTTTGCATACTTGCATATAAAAAGAATAAGTAGATTGTACTAATTTTGTTGATAGATATCTCCGAAACGAATTGAGATAACGAAATAAAACGTACACTTCTTTCAGAACCACATGAAAACCTTTCATTTGATACCCATATTAAAAAATCAATTTCTGGGGTATGTCCATCTCCTGTACATCCTTAAATATTTGCATACATGTCAGAACTTTTACCATACGATTTTTTAAAACACATGGAGTTTTGAAAAAATTTAAGGATAACAATTTTAAAACCCATTACTTCCATATCCTTGAAGGATAATTAAAAAAATTAATTATATTTAGCCTATTTATCAATTATCCTTTAAATTAGTAACCACATACATATCCATATATTGTTGAAATTTTTCGGGTGGCGCTGCAATCTGTGTTCTTATAAAGGATATTCTGAGCATCTGGTACAGAAAAACAAAATACCGATTTACTAATTACGAAGTCCTTAAAGTGTTAGGATACAGCAATTTGAGAGAAACGAGTACATAAATCATTAAATTAGCAAAACTCAGTGGAATGTAGTACGATTTTACTGGCAACTTCGACAGTCAAGTGGGTACCTTTGCATATGGATTTTAACGTTAATCTGAATTTATCGCAAACACTATTAAAGAAATAAAGAAAACAATGATTTTGGCATATTTGGGCTAAATACTTTCTCGTGTGAGATACTTTGAATAATTGTAAGCTAGCAAACACTTGCCGTTCGAATATAAATTAACCTTAAGAATGGAATTTTAGAAATTATTGAAGGAAAGCACACAATTGTAATTAAATTGCTTTCTGTAAAGGTATATTGAGGGTGCCAAATCATATATGGATGGAGAAATTACTTACCTATGTACATACACTCCATAAATAAAAAACAAATTAAAAAAGTGAAAATGAAACTTAAAATCAAATAATACGAAACAATGCTGAAAAATATATAAAGTTGGAAATTGGCAAATATTTATTCATACATTCTGGTTATTAGCCTTTGTTTGCATTGTGTTTAAATTACTCATTTAGATATTCGGGAAATTATATTTTATTGCAATAACTGTATCGAAAACAAAAAAAAATAACAGACAAATATCTTTTCATCTTGAAAACTTAAGTCATACTTCCTTGTGACTTAGTTATTGTTTTTTTCTTACTATATTTAATGCGTACCTGAACCTCAGTTATGCTCACTGAATTGTTTTTTCCCCACTTAATCACATAATATACATTCAAAAATGCACACGCAACAGCTTTGTCTCGCAATGGAATTGACCTATCGATGGGATAGTAAGTACACACATGCAGGCATACGTAGCTGAACAAAAGACTTAAGCAACGAACCCTGATGTTTGGTTTATCTAATGATTATCTTATTGTTCATGCATAATTGCAGTCATCTTATGTTTGTAACTTTAATATTAAAAAATATTTGTGGTTTTGTTTTTAAATTTGCCGTTCATTAAGTATTTTTAACTTTGTGTAACCGCAACTTTTTTTAGTAAATACTAGTTTTTTATTAATTTTCAAACAAAAGGAAAAAAATTGAATGCTGCGAATATTACAATCGCTTGGCCAGTGTGTCCCATATTGACATTGGATGTCAGGGTTTTCTTCGCATTGAATTATTTAAATTTTTATATCGTTAACTTTGTTACTGGAAGCTAATATTTCATATATCCAAACTATATTTTTCAAAAGATAGTTCCTGGGTGTCCTAGTTGTAGTTGCGACCTAGATGAAGGCTACTTATGTAGGTATAGAAAACTATTTTTTTCCGTACTTCCGTCCGTCTGTCCGTAAAAACATACGATATCTTGAGTAAAAATGGAGATATTTGCATGAAATTTTGTATACAGTTTACTTTCTGGCCAAGGTAGGTTGATATTGAAAACGCCCCCTTTTCGATATCGAAAATTTCGAAAATTACATAAATTGACATATCTTGAGTAAAAATTGAGATATTTGCATGAAATTTGGTACACAGGTTACTTTCTGGCCAAGGTAGGCTACTATTAATAATGGGCGAAATCGGATGATAACCACGAGCCCTTTATCGGGAGGCATTTTTAAAAGTTCTACTGATCGTAACTTTTATTCTGAATACGGTAAAACGATGAAATTTGGCAAAAAGCATACAAGTATCGGTGTATAAAATCGCCCTCCAACCACGCCCACTTTCGATGTCGAAAATTTCGAAAATGACCTATTTCGGTAATAGCTAAAATAGTATAAACTTTTAGGTAAATCCTCCTGGGGCCTATATCATTGTTATCCCGTTCTGAAAACTACCGTTAAGTATTTAATGTCCGGTTCGCCCGAACTTAGACTTACTTGTTTTTTTTTTTCAATTTCATTATGTAATCGATATGTTATCCGTTTCTTTTTCTGGAGTTATTCAAGTTTACGTAGATGATTGCAAAAACATTTTTTTTTTTTTTTCATATAAAATTTACAAGTAGAAAACTGAAAAAATTTCAAATGGGATCATTTACCTGAGCTCACTTCTCCTGACACATAACTTTTTGAGTTTGAATAGTAAAGACAAATGTTTGTTCTATCATATTCAGCCTTTCAAAGGCATTTACTGTTCGACTTATGGACCTCGCAAAAAGTCGATTTTCGTCAAAAGTTGTGCAACAGAATCTGCCCGTCCGGTCTGCTATGAATCGGCGATAGTAAAACACTATTGTATGACAAAGAGAAAGGTTTAGGCTTTCAGAATCATGTATTTTCATGCAAATATCGCTTCTTATGGCAGAGTTTTAGAGGTCCAAAAAATAGGTCATTTGAGCTTTAAACGCGGATTGTGGGAGAAATAAGCTCAATATAAAAATTCTAAGAGTAGGTAAAGATTCTACGGAAGATCCTCTAAAACCCCTCATACTCAGAAAATTGGTTTAGTTCACTCACAGGATTTTTAAGAGGGGGTGAACTCCCCCCGCACACATAAACGGGGCAAGTTACATCCTCTAAGTTTTTTTAGTAATAATCTGCAAGCTTTTCTTAATTTAAGTCCATTATCAGAATATTGATTTCGTCTCTTTTTTACCATTTCGACTCAAAAACGCTGTTTTACCACTTTTTTACGAAAAAAAAACCGGGACACCTTAAAAAAAAATTCGTCAAAAATCAACGATATGTCGTCGTAGGCACTTTGTTAGACTAAAATTACATGATCTATAAAACTGCATACTCCAAAAATTTCTTCTTCCTATTTTTAAATGTCTTTAACAGCACTGGGCGTACGAGTAACAACAAATGCACTTCTATTGCATTTCACAAGTGTCAGTGCGAAGATATTTTGAAAGTAAAACATGGAGGTGATAGAGGTCTTACTCCTCTTGCAGAATATATAGGATTTTCCAATATCTGACAAGAAATGAAGTTTTCCGAAGCACTTAAAAAAAACCCGGTTATTTCGCGGTTTTCTCAAAAACGGCTCTGGCGATTTTTTTTAGGTTTTGCGTGAATCGTGTTTATTAAGCTTATATTATCATAAAGTAATGCTTATACTATCAAAAAAGTATCGTACTCTGATTTTGAAGTTAAAATTGATTCAGGCGGGCCGTGTATGTCGACTAGTCAATAAATTAAAGCTCACTGTAGACGAATGGAATCAATCGCGGCCAGCTCTCTTTAGGGACTAATCGAACGATTTTCTGCAGGGTAGGTACAAATGTTTTGTGCATTTAAGCACAATTAATGTTTTTACGCCGCATGCTCATTTAATGTACATTGTTTCTGATATAATGAAAAGTCACACGAAATTTTTAGTAGAAATTTTCACTTTCAATACCAAACTTACTCTTGATTGCTGTTTGTTTATGGTTTGCAGATTTTGCGGTGAAAATACTTTTAACAGTGTTGCGTGCGAGCTTGAGGCCGCAGTTAACCCCAATAAGGTGGCACCGACTAAGCAAAGTCAATAATCGCTCTTGACTCTTGAAATGCGCGCGTGATTAAATAAGTAAATATTAGGTTTGTTTATTGGGCTGCTATAGCTTACGTCAGATTGAGATATTTCACAAAATTGTGTTTAACGAACATTTTTCTTGCTCTATGTTGCTCTATCTTTTGTTTCATGAGTACGCTCAAAACAAAACTAGCGTAATCCAGATCATAAATTTCTGCTCTAGTTTTTTTTTTATGGAGTAAGTTCCCTACAAGATGGGCTGATATTTTTACTAACACACTCACACTATAAATTGTCAATGCTGACAATTTGTTGACCAAAGCGCTGACAAATGTCAAAGCTGAGTGTCACCTGACACATTAAATGATTTTAACAAATGGTGTATTTTCAAAATTAATCAAATCTATTCAGATGTTCATTCCCTACAAGACAGATGATGCAACATTTGATTGTCATTGCTGTCAGCTAAACGATCATCGCTTCACTCATTTCACACTAGGAATAAGAAAAAGTTGATGTCAACAACTGTGTCCGTGTGAGTTTTTGTCTCCCTCTAACACATTACTAATTTGAAATAAGCATATATCTGTACTCTTCATTCTCACGCTATTTTTGGACCAATGATGACATCATAACTATCATCACAGTGATGTCACAACTGACAATTGTCATTACCTGTCAAAGCTGATATGAAAATGATTTTCTCAATATTTTTTTTTTTTTTTTTGTATTCAAATATTTATTTTTTAAAACCAAATAAAATGCGCTATATATTATTGAAAATTTAATACAATTTTAGATATACACATATATAGATTAAATACAACTGAAATAATTAATATTAAAAAATGTACAAATATGGTCATCTATGACAATAAATGACAATTGTCAGTGTTTTTGACAAAACTTTATCAGCATTGACAATTTGAAGTGTGAGTGTGTTTGTAAAAATATCAGCCCGTCTTGTAGGGTTCTTTTCAAAATTAAATTGGGAGCGGTGAAATTAATTTTGCTGCAAAACATTGAGATAAATATACAAAATCGTCAAAAGAAATTTGTTAAATCTATTTTTTAGGCGTTTAGGCAAATGGAGTCAATTTATCTGTAAAAAGCGGACGAATAGTTTGTCCAGATAGTCGCCACTCTTTTCAAACCAACAACCCAGCACATTCACAGAAATATTCAGCTCATATACTAGTTACCCTGCACTTGTGTTAGCTGGACAAGTGTCTGACCAGGACACGTATAATTCATGAAACATTTTTATAAAATTGTTCGGAGCTGTGGGATTTTATGGCGAGCCTTCGTGTTAAATCTCTCTACATATTTCTTGAATACCACAAACGTTTGTTTTCAGGCAATCGTGGTTCGTGGATGGGGGCAAGGGTAGTGAGGTAGCTGGTAACGTTGATAAGCTTTACCACAACGGAGTTGAGTTTTGCGCTGGGCGCCGGTGATGCCGTAGTGTACCAAGGGCCCTCTGTCGCCTTCTCCCAGTTGCGTAGGCTGTGTTTTGTTTGCTGAGTTTTATTAAGCCATTTTTGTTTATTTAAAAATATATTTTAATAAAAAAAATTTTAAGCATCATTTTTACGCAGCTTTGGCAGATTATGACAGCTGTCAGTTATGACAGTTGTCAGTTATGACAGTTGTCAGTTATGACAGTTTTCAGTTATGACAGTTGTCAGTTATGACAGTTGTCAGTTATGATATCATTATGACTTCATCATGATGTCATCATTGATCCAAAAATAAAGTGAGACAGATCTATGCTTAACTCAAATAAGTAATGTGTTAGAGGGATACAAAAACTCACACGTACACAGTTGTTGACATCAACTTTTTCTTTTTCCTCGTGTGAAAAGATTGGAGCGATGATCGTTTAGCTGACAGCAATGACAATGAAATGTTGCATCAAATGATTGACATCTGTCTTGTAGGGTTAGAGCAGAGAAGCAATTGTCAGTCAGGAAAAAATAAATTTTTGAAAACTTCAAACAAATTTGCATTAATTTTTAAGATTTAAACAAAAAAAAACCAAATAAAAAGAAACTATCGAGATTCAAGTGTTTCATGGCATTTCTGCTCTGAGTTGCTCTAAGTTGCTCTGACCTTTTTTTTGGTCAGTAAACAAACCTATCAAGTTTACTTGTATGCGCAAAACACCCTGTCAGCAAATGGAATTCAATTTAAATACATAACGGCAATCAATTACTAATCGATACGTTTTGTAGGGCCGTGGTACCCCGGGTAGAAAATCTATTAAATTTAGCCTAGGGCCTGACTAGGTTTTCCCTTTTAAAATCATGAGCCTGACAAGGAAAGTTTACACAGGCCCTTATCTGTTTATTAATGCTTTTTAATAAAGGGCCTGTCGGGTATTGCAAATCTAGGCCCTGCCTAGTTTTCCCAAGGCAATGCCAGCTAAGAAATAAAATAAATCATTGTCTTTCAGTCAGCATTGAACTCGGGCACCTTTACATCTCAGTTGTCTTCTCTGTCCATTGGGCTATTCCAATCATTGAAATATTTTCTGCAAATGAACAACTTGAATTAAATTTCACATACATTTAATAATCAATTTAAAAAAAATCATTGTCCCTGAGCCAGCATTGAACCCAGGCACCTTCATATTACAGTCATCATCTATATCCATTCAGCTGTCACAACGCATGAAATTTGTTCGGCAAATGAACAACTTTAATTAAATTTTATAATCGTGGAAAAACTATCCTGGCGCTGGATTGTAAAAACTAGGCCGCCCCAATATGGGGCGATGGGGTAGTGCACAATTATGTTAAGTGACAAATTTTAAATTTTTCAGGAGAGCATATTTTGTTTTTCAGAGCCTATGCTTGTGAATGTTAACAATTTTTTCGAATTTTTTGATGCTGAACGATGAGTTGGTTTATTCTGAATCCAACAGTAGTGAAATAATCTTCACAGGTTCCGCAATGGTATTATAACAACGTTTCTTTTAACTTGCTTTCGTGCTTTTCATGAGTTTTTATATTAAAAAACAATGTTTCCGATAACCTGGAGATATGAAGCTTGTAGTGCACTTCAAAAGCAGTTGGTACTGCAACGATTTTTTGTCACGATATTTTTGTTTAGGGAACGATATAATTCATATACAACATTTTATTAGGCACGGTAAAGTTACAACAAATAGAACAGCAAAAGTACATCGAAGTGATCGTACTTAAGTACTTAATTCAAATATACCTTTATTATCGGTAACTTAATATGCTAAAATAGTTTTAAGAGTGAACATACTAAATATATTAAAAAATGTTATTTCAGTTAATTACGAATAAACGAATTCGTATTTGAAGATGGCAAGTTGTCAATGAAGTCTTTATAATGTTAGGGAATCACGCCTTTTGAGAGTAAGAATGAAAAATCATCCTTTTTGGCTTTTGAAATGGGGTTTGCTTTCGAATATTTCGATTTTAAATTAACTGAGCTCCAGCTAAATACATCGAGTCCCCTAACTTGTTTCTTTCTTTGATTGACGTTTATTTCGATAAAGCTATCCTCTGGCAAATCGTACTTGTATTGGATTATAAAGCATATTTGAAACACCCCTTACGTTAAGAGATCGAAAAACTAATATAAAACTAAATGACATACACTTTTCTCCATATGAAACCTCGCGATAAGTATATTTAGAATACAGTAGATTTTTTGAAAAGTGGGTCTTTGCTGTACAAAACATAGAAAAATTCATAAAAATACCTCATTCGACATCATCCTGCCGAGACGGAGACAAATTATGTACGGTCGTGTTTCAACTTGAGATAACAGCGCCACCTAACGATTTAAAATAAATATTCTGAAGGGGTGTTGCAGCAAATTACTAAACAAAGCAGTTTTTAATAACATTTTTGGTGATTTTTCAGTACATTTCCACTCAAAGGGTTAAAGATATATATATATATATTAAAGAAAAGCCACCTTTGTAAGCAATTTTATGGTTTAAACACTTTTGAAATCCATTCAATAGTTTTCGAGATATTTTGCTTTAAAAAATCGGTTGTTTGACCTTTTGACCTGGAATAACCCCCTAAATGTTTAATTTCACAAAAAAACAAGTAAGGAAAGCTGTCTTCGGCTGTGCCGAAGGCTATATACCTTTCATGAATAAGCGTCACGATTTTCACTGTTCGATCCCCAGTACAGCCTGTTTCAATTTAACTATATTTACTATACACATTACACATCTTTGTTATAATTTAAAAAAAACTTACAAAATAATAGGATCCGAGTTATCGGAACAATCGATTGTATGGAGGCTATATATTATACGTGTTCAATTGTACTGACTTACACTATACACATTACATATGTAGAAAGTACTAAAGGTGAAATATTTTACGTTCCTAACTTTTTAAATGCGGAAGTATTGGCCAAAAAACCTTATATCGGAACAACCGGTTGTATGGGGCTAAATATATGTTATATTTACCCGATCTTCTTGATTTTCCTCTACACACTACATAAATAGAAAGTACTCGAGATGCAAAATTTTACGTTCCTAACTTTTTAATTGCAGAAGTTTTGGCCAAAAAACCTTATATCTGAACAATCGGTTGTATGGGGGCTATATGTTACATTTGCCCGATCTTGTTGATTTTCACTATATACACTACATAAATAGAAAGTACTCGAGTTGCAAAATTTTACGTTCCTAACTTTTTAATTGCAGAAGTTTTGGCCAAAAAACCTTATATCTGAACAATCGGTTGTATGGGGGCTATATGTTACATTTGCCCGATCTGGTTGATTTTCACTATATACACTACATAAATAGAAAGTACTCGAGTTGCAAAATTTTACGTTCCTAACTTTTTAATTGCAGAAGTTTTGGCCAAAAAACCTTATATCTGAACAATCGGTTGTATGGGGGCTATATGTTACATTTGCCCGATCTGGTTGATTTTCACTATATACACTACATAAATAGAAAGTACTCGAGTTGCAAAATTTTACGTTCCTAACTTTTTAATTGCAGAAGTTTTGGCCAAAAAACCTTATATCTGAACAATCGGTTGTATGGGGGCTATATGTTACATTTGCCCGATCTGGTTGATTTTCACTATATACACTACATAAATAGAATGTACTCGAGGTGCAAAATTTTACGTTCCTAACTTTTTAATTGCAGAAGTTTTGGCCAAAAAACCTTATATCTGAACAATCGGTTGTATGGGGGCTATATGTTATACTGGTCCGATCTTGTCAGTTCCGACAAATGATTCCTATATTACAAAATGGTGGCCACATACAAAATTTCAGCCAGATATCTCAAAAATTGAGGGACTAGTTTGCGTTCAAACAGACAGACGGACAGACGGACAGACGGACAGACGGACATGGCTAAATCAACTCATCTCGTCATCCTGATCATTTCGGTATACTTATTGATGGGTCTATCTCTTCTTCTTCTCATATTTACAAACATCGGACCAAAGTTATAATACCATTTCATGTTCATGAAAGGTATAAAAAAAAACAAATTATACCATATAATTCACTATAAATTAATATAATAAATAATAATTTTTAATTTTTAATTTTCTTGAAGTTCAAAATTCGAAGTGCCATAGAAACTTCCGCAAAGCAACCAATCCGATTCTACAATTTTACAGAAAGCATAAATAAATTAGGAACGCATATAATGAATTTCATATCAAAGGCTGAAAAAAAGTACATTTTGAACCCGACCCCCTCAGAATTTGATGAAATTTGCAGTACATGTTACCTACTACTCTATGCAGTACATGTTACCTACCCAAACACGACCTCATTTTTAGAAATTGCATTTTCGAAAAATTGTGGGCGTGGCAAGGTACGATAATAGGTACTTTAAAGTGTGATTACTACGGAATGGCTTTACCGATTTCAAAGATCTTCATACCATTAGAAAGGTATTGAAATAAGCTTTCAAAAAAATACACTGTACACTGAAAAAAAAAATGTTTTCCAAAATATGTTTTCCAAATAAACTGAAAAAACACTTCAAAGATCAAGCGATTTTAAAAATAAAATTTTATTTTAGGAAGGCCTATTCTACATATATAACATATCTGAAAACTAAAATGCGTTTTTTTTCTTTTTTTTTTAATTTATTTAAGTAAATGAATCTCTTGGTTACTTTCTCATATTTTAATATCACGTGTAAACTAATCAACCGATTTCAAAAATTGTTATACCGTTAGAAAGGCATTAAAATCACCTTTAGAAAACATATACTGTAAAGATTCTATATTACACTGAAAAAAATTTGATATCATTGTGTGACAAAAAAACGTACCTAGCTAAGGGGGGTTAAATAACCCAAACGGCAGCGCAGCGCCCGGTCGTCGCGAAAAAAAAATTATAAACACAACAATAATTCACGAAATAAGCATAGTTATGTAAAGTTTAGTAAAATATAGAGAAGGCATCATTAACAACTGCTCGGCAAATCGGACAAATTATTTCTATATTTCCTTCCTCAGCATTCTTTTTCTTTTGCTGAAAACAGTCATTGCAAACTTTAAAATGTTTGCATGGAACAAACAAAAGTTGCCGTTCTTGTAAGGATATAATTTTGTTGAGGTTCGTCTACAGGTACAGTTTCGGATATTTCTTCATAACCCGAATCATCACTATCAGAGGTGTGGATTTCATTTAAAAAACTCTACACTCTCTTCTCTTAACTCTACCTTTAACTACTTTTTATATAACACTTGTTTTAATACACAATGGCCAGTTGAGAGTAACAAAGAATGTATCTACAAAATATGTATGTATGCTTATACATATATTACTGGACTTGTGCTGCAGCGGTAAATCTACATATTTATACGACAAATCTGCGGTGCGAACACAAAAAAAGTCAGTGATGCGTTCATGTCCACTTTTTTGCCTTATTGCTCAAACGTGGGAAAAAAAATTTGACTTATTTCTCAAAGTGATGCCATAACACAAATTTGTGTTATTTCACATTCAGTTGAGCAATAACACAAATTTGGTTTATTGCCGTTTTTTGTTTTGTTGTATTCATCAGCGTCTACGTAAGCAACTTCTATGGGGGTGTTATACGTTTGTGAAGCCCAATGATAAAGGTCTTTCGCCGTTTGAATTTGGTTTTTATTTGACATGCTATATTTCCGAGCTCCTCTTTTCAATGTCCCACCTATACCATCACATGCAGATTATCC
The DNA here is from genome assembly GCA_964058755.1 of Campiglossa producta. Taxonomy (NCBI): domain Eukaryota; kingdom Metazoa; phylum Arthropoda; class Insecta; order Diptera; family Tephritidae; genus Campiglossa; species Campiglossa producta. The sequence goes on from CAXKVI010000004.1 coordinate 33,036,481, forward strand.
ATGGCTGGTTGCGTAAAAGTGCCACTCAGCGAATATTTAGAAATCAATTTTATGATGACATAAATTAATTAAGTTGTACTTGTTTTTGTACTGTGCTCCTGCACCATCTGACACGTATGTAGATAACTTTCGTAATTGAATTGCTTGTATTAGTCTTAACAAAATTAATCATTTTGGAAGTATATAGACGAACTGCTATGCTATCATGGATATTACAATCGGATATTATGGCAAAGAATCTTGTATAACAAACGCATAGTTTTCAGCGAAATCCATTTGAATTAGCAGTTCTCCTGGCAGCAGTGTCATTTTTCTTTCACTTACGAAGCGGGACTGGCGCTTAGCTGTGAAATGATGTGTTGTACAAAATCGTCAACAAATGTGTTTGTAGTAGAGGAAATAGTTTCGAGATTACATCTGAGTGTTGTGTTTCATTTTTTGTAAATGACTTCTTGAATCGAATTTTTTTCGTATTATTCCGACATCATCGTTCTAAGGTTCGTTAAATTATCGTAGCACCGACCACACATTGATACGCAACACTCGCTGTTTTCTATATTACCATTACAGACAACGAATTTAAGAACATCTTTATAGTTTCCGAAATTATGTTGACCTTCCATCGATTTCAAACCGGATTTTTCGAACATCAGTTTTACATTCTGATGCAATGTGCACACACAAACAATTTGCTGGTTGCCAACCCCAAGTTTGATACAATTCTCTGGTCGCAACATGGTAAATTTTGTAAATCCTAATTGAAGTGAAGGATGTATTTTTCTAAATTCATAGTAATAATACGATTCTTGTTCGAATCTATTAGAATATTTAGTCATAGTATCTGTATCTGTATAACTTCCAAAGTATAGCTACACAGAGCCAAAAATGCCTAATAAAATTAATAAGATTGTCTTCATGATCAGCTTTTGGGCAAAGGGGTAGTCGCAACGGTGCAAACGAAGAAAAAACTGTAGGGAAATCTTTTTGGTTTTAAGAAGAAATTCTTATTAAAAAACTATACATTTAGTACAAAGGTGTAGTTAGACGCTGGCAATTATTAGTATACGATGGCCGGATGGTTAGCAGCTGGGTTTAGCAATCGAAAAATTGTAAGTTCGATTCTCTCTCTTTTTTTCCTAATTAGAAATGTTAAAAAGAAATCTTCTCAATTATATTGATGAGATTTTCCTTTGAAACATTAACAACTATACACATATCAGTAATTAGATGCTAGAAATCAAAAGTGAGCGATGGCCTGATGGTTAACAGCTGGGTTTATCATTCCGAAAATTGTAAGTTCGATTCTCGGTGAGGGCGATATAATTTTATTTTTCATTTAAAATATTAAAAAGAAAATCTTCTTAATAAAATTAAAAAGACGGTCTCTACAATAATAAGAAGCACATCTTCTTGAAGAAAATCTATAGAGATATCTTATGACTTTTGTTCTATTTTATTAGGCATTGTTGGCTCTGTGTAGGTACCTTTTTTTGTCACACAATAATATCAAATTTTTTTCACTGTAATATAGAATCTTTACAGTATATGTTTTCTAAAGGTGATACACACAGAGAAAATTGAGCTGGTGATGGATAAGAATTGACAGTGATTTGGTCATATCAACCAAAATATAGTTATATCTACCAAAATATCTGTTGATTCAACCAAAATATGGGTTGATTCAACCAAAATCACGGTCAATTCTTATCCATTCCCAGCTCATTTTTCTCTGTGTATTAATACCTTTCTAACGGTATAACAATTTTTGAAATCGGTTGATTAGTTAGTGATATCAAAATATGAGAAAGTAACCAAGAGATGCATTTACTTAAATAAATTTTAAAAAAAGAAAAAAACCGCATTTTAGTTTTCAGATATGTTATATATATTGAATAGACCTTTCTAAAATAAAATTTTATTTTTCAAAATCGCTTGATCTTTGAAGTGTTTTTTCAGTTTATTTGGAAAACATATTTTGGAGAACATGTTTTTTTCAGTGTACTAAAAAATTTTTACAGTGTATTTTTTTGAAAGCTTATTTCAATACCTTTCTAATGGTATGAAGATCTTTGAAATCGGTAAAGCCATTCTGTAGTAATTACACTTTAAATTACCTATTATTGTCATTTTTTCGAATATTTCGATACCTTGCCACGCCCACAATTTTGGGTAGGTTAGATGTACCTCTATGCAAAATTTCATCAAATTCTGAGGGGGTCGGGTTCAATGCATATTGGGTTTGATATGAAATTCATCATATACAATTCTATAAGAATCAACTTTCGGATCGAATTACATGATAAGGCCCCAGATATCTGAGATAACGCGGTCGTAAAATTATATTTGGAAATTGCTTATTTGTCAGAGCCACCTTTTCTTCATGCATAATATCAAAAACTACTAGTCCGGTAAATTTAGTTATAGGTATCTATTGTATAACAAAAATTCCGACAGGGCCAAATTTTTGTGGAGAGCTTAGGTTCACCCGCAGAAAAACTGCAAGAGTTCCCATCGATCCCAAGTGTGCTAAAATTTTATTCGTGGTCAAAAGTCGAGAAAAATCCAAAAAAAACCCTCAAACAAAACATTTTATTAAGTCCGATTTGCTAATTTTCCTTTTTTTTCACTTTCGAAGCTCTGTTGAACCCTTGGTTATTGACAATTGTATTTTATTTTCAGGCATAATTCATTTTCTCATATTACTGAACAATGCGTGAGCGCAGCCAAACGACACCTCGCAGACGAGGCCCCAAATTCCCTTTACCAGCTCCTCTTCGAAACACATATGAGTCGAATTTTGAAGTATCCGAGTCACCATATTACACCATCGACAATACAGAGGATATATACGGTACAACACTTTCACCAACGCAACGCTGTTATGTAGATCCGTGGGATTTAGAAAACTACGATTATGTCAGGAAGTACGATTTATATTCTCCTCAATTCCTTATTACAAAACGAAGCCTCGTTATTAGGAAATATACCCGATATGCACAGGTAAATATATTCTCCAATCCTGTTCATAGATAAATATTTTCTCGAATCCTGTGCATATTGGGTAAATGCTGCCAATGACGGGATCCCGGCCCTCCCTAATGAACATATTAACGAATGTGCATACTGAATTTCTTTTTAGAAAGATAAATTCCACGCCTATACGCTTGTCACCCGAACCCTACTATGACACATCTTTGTCAACTAGTCCCTACTATATGGCAAGTTCGCCGCACTCTGAAGTTTCCCTAGTATCACCACAACGATTAGCCGTTACCATGCCACGAAATCGAAGACAATCCCAATGGAATGAGCCATGCCCACGTGATTGCTGTTCTGGTTTACCGCCAATGTCAATGATGCTTAGTCGTAGATACGAAGATACCACGAGTGAAATTTATGGTATGGGTTACAGCAAATATGACGATTATATGTCACACATGACCAAGAACTTTCAGACCGAAGAAGATCCATATACTGGCTACGGTGGTTAGTACTTAACACATAAAAATATATTTTTAAATGGTAAAATATCGTATTTTATTCTCTCTGAAGGGATCTCTTCATCATCGTCAACGGAGTTACATAGCTCCATTGATGAGGAACATCACAAAACATCAACAATGACAATAAGCCAATCTTCGGGCTATAAATCTACAATTCGAAGACGCCCTGCTATAAATGAAAAACCTGCACCAAGGTTGGAATTCCCCGCGCCACCATCAACACCTCCTTATGACTACCCTCATCCCTATGCCATGTCACCACATTGCAGTGTATCCGATTGTTATGGATGCTCTATGGTCTATGCCACACCATCTCCAATGTTAGCTGTCAGAGATGGCAGTGGAGAGGAGGGCTATATTGAAAGTACAATTTATGGTAGTGCCATTGATAGAAGCCCATCATCATCGCTCTACAGCGGAATTTATGGCAATAAATTCGGGTTGAGCAAAAAAGGCCTACTGCAGATCGATTATTCATGTAGCTGGAATGATTTGGATCGCGTCATGGGCCGACAGTACTGAACTAATTAGACATAGTAATCTGCACATTTATTGAATTTCGAGGTTATACATAACTTCGTATTATTTCGTTATTATATGAAACGATGGGCGTAAGAAGGCAAGGTATTTTTCATGCAAGTAAGGGGAAAATTTACAAAATCTTCTATGTATAAAAAGTTGTTCAGAAAAACTTAGACAAATTGTTTTTTCCTTAAAATATCCAGTTGATAAAACAAAAAATATTTCGAATGTTTCTTATTGGAGCTTAGCTCGAAAATTGTTTCAACCTGCTGTACTTATTACTAGTACTAGGGTCTTCTAATTTTTGATGTTACGAAATTTAATGAATTTTGATACTTAGAGAAAATTGACAAAGATTTACAAAGCGATGGATACCATGAATATTGAGTTCATTTGTGTTACACATGTTTTTCACGCGAGAAGTTGAATTCTTTGAAAATTTTTTCGGGTTTTCCGGTTTCGACGTAATTTTTTGCCACTAATTGTCAATGAATGAACCTTATTGGGCATGCTTCATCGAGAGACATTCACTTCTTAATTATATCAGTTTTATTTTTTTGGAAAGGACTTCAAGTTTTCAAGATATGCAGCATAATCCAAAATCAAATTTTTCGGTCTCAACTGCCCTATGTGGAAGAAGGCGGGTCGATTTGAAAATCACCCAAGTGGCAAGGAAAATCGTATTTCAGGGATCAAAATAAGATACTTTGCCGAAGGAAGTATACCTCTAAAACCAATTCTTATGTCCCGACTTTCTACTTTTGACTTTGAGCACCAAAGTTTGAAAAATCCCAATTTGACCTATTTAGAGTGTCCCAATCGTGTCCAAATGTATAACCAACCCCCACTAACTTTGAAGGGCTGACCGACCCATGCCAGTTGCGCAGCCCTAAGACCCCACCTGTGGGGTCCCCATGCAAAAAAAATCAAAAAATCACAATTTTTGGCATTCTAAATGGGTCAACTTAGCATTTTTCCAACTTTGGCGCTCAAGGTCAAAAGTAAAAAGTCGGGACATCAGAATTGGTTTTAGAGGTATGCTTCCTTCGGCAAAGTATCTTATTTGATCCCTAAAATACGATTTTCTTTTTCGCTTGGGCGATTTCGAAATCGACCCGCCTAATTCAACACAGTACTCTAGTAGGTCGCTTGAGACCAAAATATTAGATTTTGATTTAGGCGTCATATCTTGAAAGCTTGAAGTCCTTTCCAAAAAAATAAAATTGGCATAATTAAGTAGTAGTTACCTCTCGATGGTGTATAGTGCCAAAAAATGACGTCAAAACCGAAAAACCGGAAGAAATTTCCAAAAATTTCAGCTTCTAGCTTAAAAAACATATCATACTTTTCTCAAATGAATAAAACACTACATATGTATACATATATCGAAAGTGTCAACAATTCTCTACCCAAAATCATTGAGAATTTTGAAATCGGTTGAAAATTGGCTTTTTAATGAATTTTTTTTACGAAGAAACTGAAAAAAAAATGGTTTTTTGGCCTTAAAACCAGATTTTGAAGGTGTTACAAATCTTTAAAAGGCCGTTTCGTGTACAACTCGACCAGATGTACAATCTCTACTAAGTCGCTTCAAAAGTGTAAAACGGCTGTAGCACAGTGTTATCTGTCTACTTTTCATGAACAATTTTTTTTTACTCCTTTTTATGAATCATTTTATAAGTTTCCCTTTTACTTGCATGAAAAATATGTTATATTTTTACTTTCAACCTTTCATATATTTATATGCGTATACGTATGTATACATATTTTCAGTTATATTTATGTGTACAAAAATATTTACATATTATATTATATAATGCTATAGATAAAAACAAATTAAGTCACAAAATACCAAAAAATAAATAAAAATATATGTTTCGATTATTAACTACAATTATTGGAGTTCAGCTGTGGGAATAACGGCACTAGAAATCGGACACTTAACTTTTTTTCATACTTCAAATTCATATCTCTTTTTATACATATGTACATATATATGCAATATCGACCCAAAATAAAGTTTGTATCATTATGGAAATATTGCAGAATAACTTGATAAAAAAATGTTTAAAAAAAGTTATCAGGTTTTTATTTATTTTGGATTAATTACAAAATAGCAGTTTGTGCTAGTAGTCGGGCATTTTTTTAGTTGTGTTGTGCCAAATTTTATGATTCTACCGTAATCAGTTTAAAAGTTATGACCAGTCGAACTTTCAAGGTTTGAAACCGATTAAAATAACGTTCCGGTTTCGGTTTTGTACCGTGTTTCGATTTCGGTTTAGCTTCCGGTTTCGTTCTTCAACATTTGTTTCGGTTTCGGTTTCTGAATAAAGAAACACACACAAAAAATTTTACTATGATGGATTTTCTCCGAAATAATCTATACTATAATAAAACTGTAGAAAAGTCGTGTCTGTACATTGAAAATTTCTTTGAAAAAATTACTGGGGATGGCATGAGGAATGTTATAGAGTCCATCTCAACCATTTTTAGAATTATTGTCTGTCTGTTTGTCCGTTTGAACGTAAGGATCTCGGAAACTAAGAAACGGATTTTAATGAGACTTTTTCTGGTGGACAGCTTGAAACTTAGAAGGAGCCCTAAACTTTATTTTATCAAAATCGCCCAATAAACAAAAAAGATATAGTCATTTCAAGTGAGGTACCTATGAAATTTTTTTTGTAAATAGATTTCTATGAAGAAAAATTCACTTTGTTTGTCAAAAAAATAACAAAGCGTGCCTCTCACAAATTTTTGTTTAGCATTTTTTTTTTCAATTTCAGCTAAATCAGAAATCAAAGGCATAAGTACAGTGGCGTACCAAAAAATTTGGGAATTAAAATTTTTAAATCTATTCATTCATTCACTTATCTCTAATAAAACTCTAGAAAAGTTGTGTCTGCTCATTGAAAATTCCCTTGAAAAAATGACTGGGGGTGACTTAGGGAATGTTGCAGGGTCCATGTGAACCATTTCTAGAATTATGGTCTGTCTGTTTGTCCGTTTACCCGTTTGAAAGTAAGGATCTCGGAAACTGAGAAACGGATTTTAATTAGACATTCCCTGGTGGACAGCTTGGAGCCCTAAACTTTATTTTATCTAATCGCCCAATAAACAAAAAAGATATAGTCATTTTAAGTGAGGTACCTATGCAATTTTTTTTTGTAAATAGATTTATATGAAGAAAAATTCACTTTGTTTGTCAAAAAAAAAAAAACAAAGCGCGCCTCTCACCTGGAATAAAACTCTAGAAAAGTTGTGTCTGCACATTGGAAATTCCTTGGCTAAAATTACTGAAAGTGACGAAGGGAATGTTATAGAGTTCATCTGAACTATGTTATATTTTTTGTCTTCATTTTTATCAATGAGAGTGTGTATCAAAGTAGGAGCAGATGAGGTACTGAGGTTAAGGAGATGGAAGGAAGGAAGTATTTCGGAAAAACTCTACTGGAATTGCCAACAGAGATAGGGGCTTAACCCAAACATATGTGACAGAAAGGAATATGACATAGGAAAGAAAGCCAAGGAAAAGAGGTTGATGAAGAGGAATCGGACCCGAGAATAAGGTTGGCAAAAACGAAAAAATTGTTTCAATAGAAATTAGTACCACCCTAAAATACAGATCCACCCGGACAACGTCGGGTTCCCTGTTAGTAATAAATATAATTCTGGCTATGTATGGATAAAATTTCTGCAAAACAAATTCCTAAAAATTATCTCCACTTTTTAATAGAAAAATATTAGAATTGAAATGAAATATGTAAATCGCCAAAAACATTAATATGAGTGGTGCATTCTGAGACAAGCCTTAACATTTCTTTTTCGCATCTCGTAAACTTTTTTCCAATGGCTTCATTGAACTAAAGCCAAATTTTCCAGAATTATGATACTGAGGTCAAACCTTGCTCGACAATCTTTCATGAAAATTTTACTTTTTTTAAATGAAAACACCCCTTCGTGAAGGGTGCACACCTTGCCGCGGTAGGAGGGCTTAAGTCGATAGCCACAGGGCTACGCTCCCCTTGTGACCATAGCTCCGCATGGCACTACATCACGAGAGTAGCCTAGCCTCTATGGCGCAACGACAAAGATCTTCCCCGTCCCAATCCAGGGTGTTATGCGATACCCTGTCCATTGGACATTTGCAACCGGGAGGCAAATCGTGGTATAGTCGAACGGAGCCTCTCTGATACCGGGCCGCCTCAGAGTATATCTATGGTCTTACCGCGGTACGGGGCTCTACCGCTGCGGACGACACACTTCCCCCTCACTCTTCCCTTGATCCTAAGCTGGCCTTGTCCGGCGATAGGTCGTACGAACAAGATGAAAAACACAAAACAAAACTTTAAATAATCAATAACTTTGTTCACTCCTCAGCAGAGGAGAGCTATGCTGGAACAAGCGAAAACACAACGTCGGAGGACAACCTCTACTTCAGAATCAACCGGGGTACTGACAGCGATGGCAACTACCCGGACAGCGGCGCATGCTGAACTTCAATCAACCGCTGGTATGAGAACCAGTCTCTCAAAGCCTGTGGCAATGGTCTCGCGGCCTGGCCTCAGAGATCCAAAGGAAAGAAAAGCAGTAAATGGACTGTAAGCAAAAGGAGCGACCGCGATGGAAACTACGGGTCCGGACTCCCTAGAGACATCTCCCCGCCGCATTGCGTACTTGGAAAAAAGATTGGCCGCAATGATCCTGAAGATATATGAGTTAGTTCCGCAGGAAACGCTGTCGCCGAGTTATAGGAAGCCTGTGGAGTTAGCACAATCTCTTATACCGGATTTCAAAAGCAGTTATGTGCCATAGAGGGTAAACGGAAACCCTTTCAAACGCCAGAGATCGGACGTGGAGTTAAAACCCCATCCCAAGCGGCATCAAAACACCCCCGGAGTGGGCAAACCAAGCTTTGCTGAAGTAACCAAGGACAGGATCCTTATAGGCATTCTTGATCGAGGCAACGACCGTTTGGCCATCCCCAATAACCAGTGGCGGCACGCCCGGAACGCACTCCGAAACGCTGTTAGTGGTTCGGCGGCGGTCACGGATGCAGGTTGGCACCAGGGACAGATTAAAAATTGTGCGACGACGTAAGAACTGTTGCAATGTACTCAGCAGCAGCTGCAAGACTGGATGAAGTCTACGAAGGTGCAAAAATCGAGGTCGTCGACTGGAAGGACATTCCGGCTCCGCCAAGAGCAAGAGCATTGATTCCTGCCATCCCTGCAGAGCCTGAGAGAATTCTCACGATGCTGCGGATAATGAATCCGCCCCTCCCGACGCAGGACTGGAGTGTCAATCTGGTCGGGGATGTGGTAGGGCCTGATAGACAAGCGGTCTTCACCATGTATAAGGAGGCACTCGAGCCTCTTAAAAGGTTTAATGGACTAGTGCATTACAGTGTAGGCCAGATCGTTATCCACGTTTACCGTGGCTGCTCCAGCGGACTCGGAAATGCAAGTGCCGCAAGAGAAAACGAAGAAAAGCATGCTATCCGCCAACTCCGAGATGGAGGACAGCATGCTGGACGGGGAAGGCCTCGACGTCACGGTAGTAGCAGCCAATCCTGAGCGTGTTATATCTGATGCTTCAGACAGCAGGGCTCCCGTTTCGCCAAATCGCGCAGTTCCTCTGAACAAATCGTCATTGAGAGACAGCCTTCGCGACGGGGCAGACCTCGACGATATGGGGACGGCAGGGAAGTCAGAGCGCTCTCATGTTGGTGGTGCTTCAGATAAATCTGCACATATCTAAAGTAGCCTCGACTGCTTTAAATAGGCGTCTTTCTAAAGGCGATGTGGATGTGGTCCTCATCCAAGAACCCTGGGTCAACTAGAGAATTTGCGGAGTGGGGCTAAGGGTTTCAAGCTCATTCGAGCCAGCGAGGAGGGCAAAGTCAGAACCTGTATTTTCGTTAAGTCTGACCTCAACACCTTTTCCCTACCTAACTATACCAATGGTGACATTGCCGCTGCCAGTTTAACAGTCGGCAGCACCAGCCTGACGATGGCGTCGGTCTATATGCCCTAAGACTCCGAAGAACCTGCACCACAAAGGGAGGTGAGAGATCTGGTGTCAAATTTTTGTACGGGCCATCTTATTATAGAAGCGGACGCTAATGCTCATCACGTCCAATGGGGAAGCTCCGATATCAATGCCCGGGGCGAGTCTCTGTTTGACTACCTATTAACAACCAACCTGGTAGTTTGAACCTGGGTAGCGAGCCTACTTTTATCACTAAAGCCCGTAGGGGGGTCATAGACTTCACTTTTTGTAGTGAAGGCACTTATGAGTGGGTTAGAAAACGGCGTGTTCTTGAAGAACATTTGTATCGTATCGGTATATGAGTTATTTTATATGGCAATCCTTTATGACACATTTGATTTCGCAAGTCTGGCAATTCTGCGCTTGCCAGCAAAAATGACATGTAACTTTATAGAGAAAAGAGAGAGTATCAGTAAAAATATATGTATAATTGAGAGAGGAAGTTCACTAAGTAATCAATAAAAAGTTGGGTTTTTTAACCAATTTTTCCCAACTATAAAGAGTTGTTTTTATTAGAAGTGTGAGTGACCTTTCTGGGTAAGTAAATTAAACATTTAGTCCGTGTAGAGCCGGATAGACCGGTGAAATTGGATATTTGTGAAAGAATATGAAGAAATGTATGTACATACATACATACGCATATGTGATAGAAGCCGCCTGGTGGCTGTAGGTTTGTGAGCATGTATACATACATGATTAGAAGTTTGTCAAAATCACTTGTCTTATACGGCTGATACATTAGCGCAAATTCCGAATTATCTCCGCTTTTGGGAGTTAACTTGAGCATAATCTTCATTATAAACTCCCAAAAATTAAGAAGATTTGAGCAGATATCATAACTATTTGACCGCTACTGTCATCGATAAATAAACAAACATCGCAACGACCACTACCAAAATTACGAGTTCGCCGCTAGTGGACACTAGATGTCACCAAAAAATAGCGACATCTATTTTAAACAGCAAGTACTACAACCAAAGCCATCTAGTGCGCTGATTGTTAATCGTCAATTTTGTGTGTATCAGCGTAAAATTTGGATCTGATTAAAGAAGATTTATTGGAGGTAATCTCCGTGTGTGTATCCATAGCATTATAGAATTAGGAGAAAGAGACGGCATCTGCATTTGCGCAGTTCCGTAGTGATAGAGCACGTACTAACAGCGTTCGTTTTGCACATGCATGTACACAAGGGTGCGACAGAGCGCTTAGCGCAACATTATGAATGAGATAGAGTCCTTGCGCATGTTGAGTGAAAGGAACGCAAGCTGTTTGAGTGCGAGACAAACAGTGTTGTTCGGAGTGGCGTCTTATGGTGGTTGAAAAAACCGAACTTCACTTCGTAATCTATATATTAATAGGTTAACACTCTCCGCATACAAACTTTCGTAACCCAATTTCGTATAGTATTTATGGATAGATCCCTATAAAAGTTATATTGGAAACTTAGAATGGACTAATCTGCTGTCTCACCAAAAAAAATTTGAAAATTATTCTTAGTTGATTTATTATTAAACAAAAAAGAGGTCTCCAAACTCTCCAGCTATTTTGTTATCTCCACATTCTGTTGTACCCGAACTATACATCACTATTCAGCACTCTTATAAAACTCCCAAAGCCACACCCATCCGCTCATTCTCTTACACACACACGTACATATCTATGCAATGATCCAGCACCTGCCACTTGCTTTTATTTTTGTGCCAAAAAAAACAGAAAAATGTACCAAATCATATCCTCTTCGGCATCTTAACACCACTTGTAAGCTAAGAAATCCAGCTTCACTTCTGGCTTTACATATTTAACTTCTTGCCTATTGGTAAAGTTTATTTTTTTAACGATATAATTTTGTAAGAAAATTTCACAATGTTAAGGTCGAAATTTTAATAACGTACGGACTTTAACTAAAGAACAATTTTACATGACACTAATGCTGATTTCGAACATGTTTACACCCTTGCACAGAACACTGTAAAAGTGTGATAGAATATACCCGTTCTACATGAATCTGCTATCGATGACACGAAAAAACAAACACTGCCCCGTTTGCTACGCTATGTGCATGAATAATTAGGTTTCGCTCATAACCCATATTTAATTCTAATTCTTAACTAAAATTTTCGTCAGCTGATTTTCAACCAGCTACCCTGTCAAAGCTTCTACCTTTTTTTACGAAATACCCATTTTTACTTTGATTATTGGATATTCTAAGCTTTTCTCGATTATTTAAAAGTTTAATTCACTAATAAAATTTTTAGGGGGATAAATATTGGAAAAGTATGTTTTCTAAGCAGAAAATATATTTTTTATACAGTTGAAGATTGGCCAGAAAAATATCCCCAATTGTCTCATTTAGAACAAAGCTGTAATTAGACGCTGACAAGTATAAGTAGTTCCTGGCGTCATGGTAGACACCTCGATTGTCAGAACTCTGATTTTTTTCAGTTTTCCTTGCCTTAAAACATAAAAATAAAAAAAAGCAATTTTTAAATTTTTGCCCTCGCCGAGAATCGAAGTCAGGTGTCCTGCAAGTAGTAAACATTTATACCCATTCTGGTATAAAAAGAGTATAATTAGTATCTTCCTAGGACATGCTCGAACAAATCGCCCTTTTTTGGAGGGAAATACCACACGAACTTTTACTAAAGTACTAAAGTACCGTTTTAGCTCCACTTTTTTGTATGAAAAAACTTTTTCAACTTTGATAATTTGATATGTTAAGCTTTTTCTATTTATTTTTTTTCCACGTATGTAATTTTTAGAGCAATAAAATATTGGAAAAGTATATTTTCTAAGCAGAAAATGTATTTTTCAAACTAAAAAGTGAAGTTAGTTATAAAGAATTAAAAATTTTGTTCACAACACCAGAATTGTAATTTTCAAAAAATAGCTTTAAAAAAATTTGTTTAAAAGAAAAAACATTTAAATATGCTGCACCACCCTAATGTGCGGATTCTTTGCATGGTATTACTCAAATCAAATGTTTAAATTCCCAAACATCATATATATATATATATATATATATATATATATATGTATGCGTGAAGCAAAAAGAAAAAACGGTTGCTTGCAAATTGCACAATCATCAAAACTCCGACAAACACTCCCCGCAAAAACTCTGCGCTTCGAAAACCGCCCCCACCCTTTTTCGCGGTCATAACTCTCACATGAACGTACATAAGTATACAGCGATCTAGGCAGCTGCCACTTGCCTTCATTTTTGTGCCAATATCTTTGTCACACCATCATCATTCACATAATGACATAACTCACATAATCCAAAGTTTTTCGCAGAGCACTTCTTTATTTAGTTTTTTGTCCATAAAAAGTTTATATTTCTAACGATATGGTTTTTTTTAAAAGCGAAATTCCACAAGGTTACGATAAAACAAGTACCATTATATATCGAAATATTATAAGCCCATACCGGGTTTTGGTGCAATTTAAATTAAAAACTTATTGTTTATGTAACAATTAATGTAAGTTTAATATAATTTGTAATAGTAAGTGTCTGCTGTACCTTAGACATAAACAAATAAATAAAAAAATTAAAAAAAAAAAATCTGTTGTAGATATATCCTAATGTATTGTCGTCAGCTTTTCTGTTGTACTACTTTGCTTCACCTATTGTGAAGATTGTTTGTATGGTATCACATAATCCAAATTTGCATTTGTCACGAGGGAGCCACTTACTTGGTTTTGTTGTGAACGGGGAATATGTATGTATATTAAGAGAGAGTTGAAGAAAATTTCAGATGGTCGAATGTCGACCACGGGCGATCCTAGAAATCGTTTAAGAGTTGAGACGTGTTTTGACCAGAATTTGCTGATTAATTACAAAAAAAAATAATAAAAGATTGTTCAAGCGATTTAACTTCGTAATTGATAACTGTGAGTATACTCGTATATATGTATATAAAAACAAAAAAAGGTGAATTACAGTCCGCTAAGGATGAAAGTAAATAAAATGTGTGAAAGTTCTTTGTTCTGCTTGTGATATGGTGACAGTTGGAGAGACGTACTTAATTCTTTGGCCTTTTGGTAGCGCGAATGTAAAACGCAATTTACACACGAGGATAGAATTCGTGATGTTGTGATAGATATATTAGATTTCAGAAAGATGTTTACAGTGTGATAGATTTTGGGCTGCTGTTAGAAGCAACAATTACAGAAAAGTGAGCTGTGCAGCCATTTGGTGAAAGAGGTAAAACCATAGTACAACTGTACAAGTAAGATATGAATCAGCTGTTCGACTTACAGCTGTGCTCACCTGATCGGGTTCCCCTTATTGGAAGCCACTCAACGAAGGGTGTCATTCGTTAGGACCGAAATAAAAGTAGTAGTAGCTTGTGACAAATGTTTAATAACTTCATAAATAAAGTACCAAAACTGTCATTACAGCAATAACCACTTATGCGGTAATCGCTTGTTTCAACAGATATTTTCGTTATTTTCCTACAAGAACGCGAGCAGGTAGTTAAATTTTTAATATATTACTATTAAGAATGTGTGAGAATAATGATTTAGTGCACTGTGTGCAATTATAGTAACTTTTTATGTTTGAGTTATGGGACTCACTTATTTTCTTTATTTATTTATTTAAATAAACAATGATTTTTTATACAAATATGTCTGTTTATTCATTCTTTAATAGAAAATGTGGTGATAAATCTCAATATTAACAGCGAGTGTGCAATACGTCGTCTTTGTTGTCGCTTTTCCTCGTAGTAGTAGTTCCTGGCGTCATGGTAGACACCTCGATTGTCAGAACTCTGATTTTTTTCAGTTTTCCTTGCCTTAAAACATAAAAATAAAAAAAAGCAATTTTTAAATTTTTGCCCTCGCCGAGAATCGAAGTCAGGTGTCCTGCAAGTAGTAAACATTTATACCCATTCTGGTATAAAAAGAGTATAATTAGTATCTTCCTAGGACATGCTCGAACAAATCGCCCTTTTTTGGAGGGAAATACCACACGAACTTTTACTAAAGTACTAAAGTACCGTTTTAGCTCCACTTTTTTGTATGAAAAAACTTTTTCAACTTTGATAATTTGATATGTTAAGCTTTTTCTATTTATTTTTTTTCCACGTATGTAATTTTTAGAGCAATAAAATATTGGAAAAGTATATTTTCTAAGCAGAAAATGTATTTTTCAAACTAAAAAGTGAAGTTAGTTATAAAGAATTAAAAATTTTGTTCACAACACCAGAATTGTAATTTTCAAAAAATAGCTTTAAAAAAATTTGTTTAAAAGAAAAAACATTTAAATATGCTGCACCACCCTAATGTGCGGATTCTTTGCATGGTATTACTCAAATCAAATGTTTAAATTCCCAAACATCATATATATATATATATATATATATATATATATATATGTATGCGTGAAGCAAAAAGAAAAAACGGTTGCTTGCAAATTGCACAATCATCAAAACTCCGACAAACACTCCCCGCAAAAACTCTGCGCTTCGAAAACCGCCCCCACCCTTTTTCGCGGTCATAACTCTCACATGAACGTACATAAGTATACAGCGATCTAGGCAGCTGCCACTTGCCTTCATTTTTGTGCCAATATCTTTGTCACACCATCATCATTCACATAATGACATAACTCACATAATCCAAAGTTTTTCGCAGAGCACTTCTTTATTTAGTTTTTTGTCCATAAAAAGTTTATATTTCTAACGATATGGTTTTTTTTAAAAGCGAAATTCCACAAGGTTACGATAAAACAAGTACCATTATATATCGAAATATTATAAGCCCATACCGGGTTTTGGTGCAATTTAAATTAAAAACTTATTGTTTATGTAACAATTAATGTAAGTTTAATATAATTTGTAATAGTAAGTGTCTGCTGTACCTTAGACATAAACAAATAAATAAAAAAATTAAAAAAAAAAAATCTGTTGTAGATATATCCTAATGTATTGTCGTCAGCTTTTCTGTTGTACTACTTTGCTTCACCTATTGTGAAGATTGTTTGTATGGTATCACATAATCCAAATTTGCATTTGTCACGAGGGAGCCACTTACTTGGTTTTGTTGTGAACGGGGAATATGTATGTATATTAAGAGAGAGTTGAAGAAAATTTCAGATGGTCGAATGTCGACCACGGGCGATCCTAGAAATCGTTTAAGAGTTGAGACGTGTTTTGACCAGAATTTGCTGATTAATTACAAAAAAAAATAATAAAAGATTGTTCAAGCGATTTAACTTCGTAATTGATAACTGTGAGTATACTCGTATATATGTATATAAAAACAAAAAAAGGTGAATTACAGTCCGCTAAGGATGAAAGTAAATAAAATGTGTGAAAGTTCTTTGTTCTGCTTGTGATATGGTGACAGTTGGAGAGACGTACTTAATTCTTTGGCCTTTTGGTAGCGCGAATGTAAAACGCAATTTACACACGAGGATAGAATTCGTGATGTTGTGATAGATATATTAGATTTCAGAAAGATGTTTACAGTGTGATAGATTTTGGGCTGCTGTTAGAAGCAACAATTACAGAAAAGTGAGCTGTGCAGCCATTTGGTGAAAGAGGTAAAACCATAGTACAACTGTACAAGTAAGATATGAATCAGCTGTTCGACTTACAGCTGTGCTCACCTGATCGGGTTCCCCTTATTGGAAGCCACTCAACGAAGGGTGTCATTCGTTAGGACCGAAATAAAAGTAGTAGTAGCTTGTGACAAATGTTTAATAACTTCATAAATAATAGAAACTATTTGCCGAAAATTATTTATTATAGCAACTAATTTGATCTGGAAAGGTTTGTACAAAGATTTTACTTGTTTAGCGAAAATTTTTTCATATTTTCTAAAACTTTGAGCACTACGCAGAAAAGCAATCCTGTGGTTGATATTTCCATGACAACTCTTTTGTTCTTCTTTGTTTACATAAAACTCAACTTGCTAATTGTATAAATTTCTGTGAATATTTTTAATAAACAAGCATTTTTCTTACTTACAGCATATATTAGTAAAGTGCCCCACCATTTAAATGTGTTTTTTCATAGATGTCTGTGCTTATTTTCTTTTTGTACTTTGTGTGTGCGTGGCGTGCATATAAGGGAGTGTTCACATGCTGCTACAAAGTTGCTTATATGGCGTTTCCACCAAACATACACAGCATCCTTTGGGTTTGGAATAATTGTCAACTGTTTCTGATGCGTGTTCCTCCTCGTTGCTCGGGCGTGATAGATCGCGTAGCTTTGTTATGAATAATCATAGCAATTAAATAATCTATTATATTAATAGGCTAACAAATTTTACATATAAACCATTGCCAAGCTTAAACCCATACTAAATATGCATAAATATTTATGAAATGCATATTTATTTGTTGGCATACCTCTAAGGCAGTGCACAATTATCTAATATATAACCAATACTGCTTCATTTATCTGTAATAAGCGAATGAAAATTTTTCATTCAACTTAAATTGGTTATCTGACAATCAATTTGTAAATAAAGCGATAGCCCAGTGGGAAGCGTTAGTGGGTAGTGGTCGAGCGGTTGATGGTTCGAGTACAGTTAGTTACACAGCTATAGGCCAAAATTTTTTTTCTTTTTTGTCATTGAAAATTGTTTATATTTTTTATATATTTTTATATTTCTAATCTTGACTTTTTAACATTTTTATAAACAATATTTTTATGTGGCCTCATTTTGCCTATAGATGAGTTTTTAATGTATACATTTAAGTTGGTCGAGGTTCGGCCACGGGCCTAAAGGCAGCTAATGACAAAAAGTTGATCAGATGTTTGAATAAGTTCAACTATTTTAAATTGGTCGAATTTCGACCACGGGATATACTAGTTATTATTATTACCTTGCATTAAACTCGAGGAAAAGCGACAACAAAGACGACGTATTGCACACTCGCTGTTAATATTGAGATTTATCACCACATTTTCTATTAAAGAATGAATAAACAGACATATTTGTATAAAAAATCATTGTTTATTTAAATAAATAAATAAAGAAAATAAGTGAGTCCCATAACTCAAACATAAAAAGTTACTATAATTGGACACAGTGCACTAAATCATTATTCTCACACATTCTTAATAGTAATATATTAAAAATTTAACTACCTGCTCGCGTTCTTGTAGGAAAATAACGAAAATATCTGTTGAAACAAGCGATTACCGCATAAGTGGTTATTGCTGTAATGACAGTTTTGGTTTTTTAGGTAGAGTTAAAGTGTTGTTGGCATGAAACATAATCGAAAACAAAAATATAAATTATAAAAAAGTAAAAAAAAAACCAAGTGTTTGGTAAATTAAAAAGAATTTTTTTTTTTTATATAATAAAAAAGTATTTTAAAATAAAAGGAAAACGGCGTTGTAAATTAAACAAAAAACATTACGTTGTAAAATAAAATGTATATAAGATCAAAAATAAAAAGCAGGAATCTTTACCAATAAACACACATTTTTTATAATACCCGTTTTGGTCCGTTAGGGATACAATTTTTTCTGAAAACAAATATTTAAAAAATATTAAGTATACATGTAGAACATTTCTTAAATAGCTTTTTGATTTAATTTACACCATATAAACTTAAAAGGTTAAATAACAATACTTAAAAATAAATGGGTTTATATGTATACATATATATTTATACCTTTCATGAACATGAAATGGTATTATAACTTTGGTCCGATGTTTGTAAATATGAGAAGAAGAAGAGATAGACCCATCAATAAGTATACCGAAATGATCAGGATGACGAGATGAGTTGATTTAGCCATGTCCGTCTGTCCGTCTGTCTGTTTGAACGCAAACTAGTCCCTCAATTTTTGAGATATCTGGCTGAAATTTTGTATGTGGCCACCATTTTGTAATATAGAAATCATTTGTCGGAACTGACAAGATCGGACCAGTATAACATATAGCCCCCATACAACCGATTGTTCAGATATAAGGTTTTTTGGCCAAAACTTCTGCAATTAAAAAGTTAGGAACGTAAAATTTTGCACCTCGAGTACTTTCTATTTATGTAGTGTATATAGTGAAAATCAACCAGATCGGGCAAATGTAACATATAGCCCCCATACAACCGATTGTTCAGATATAAGGTTTTTTGGCCAAAACTTCTGCAATTAAAAAGTTAGGAACGTAAAATTTTGCAACTCGAGTACTTTCTATTTATGTAGTGTATATAGTGAAAATCAACAAGATCGGGCAAATGTAACATATAGCCCCCATACAACCGATTGTTCAGATATAAGGTTTTTTGGCCAAAACTTCTGCAATTAAAAAGTTAGGAACGTAAAATTTTGCAACTCGAGTACTTTCTATTTATGTAGTGTATATAGTGAAAATCAACCAGATCGGGCAAATGTAACATATAGCCCCCATACAACCGATTGTTCAGATATAAGGTTTTTTGGCCAAAACTTCTGCAATTAAAAAGTTAGGAACGTAAAATTTTGCAACTCGAGTACTTTCTATTTATGTAGTGTATATAGTGAAAATCAACAAGATCGGGCAAATGTAACATATAGCCCCCATACAACCGATTGTTCAGATATAAGGTTTTTTGGCCAAAACTTCTGCAATTAAAAATTTAGGAACGTAAAATTTTGCATCTCGAGTACTTTCTATTTATGTAGTGTGTAGAGGAAAATCAAGAAGATCGGGTAAATATAACATATATTTAGCACCATACAACCGGTTGTTCCGATATAAGGTTTTTTGGCCAATACTTCCGCATTTAAAAAGTTAGGAACGTAAAATATTTCACCTTTAGTACTTTCTACATATGTAATGTGTATAGTGTAAGTCAGTACAATTGAACACGTATAATATATAGCCTCCATACAATCGATTGTTCCGATAACTCGGATCCTATTATTTTGCAAGTTTTTTTTAAATTATAACAAAGATGTGTAATGTGTATAGTAAATATAGTTAAATTGAAACAGGCTGTACTGGGGATCGAACAGTGAAAATCGTGACGCTTATTCATGAAAGGTATATAGCCTTCGGCACAGCCGAAGACAGCTTTCCTTACTTGTTTTTTACTAAACTCAAACTGTATAAAGCTAAGAAAATTATGTATGGCATAATATCTAATATCTGAATTTATGCACAATAATTGCCCATAAAGAACTTAATAAGAATTATTGAAAGAATATTTTCTCATATTTAAAACTTAGTCACTTTATACACTCACCTTGGCATTTCTGTTTCTGCAGGAAAAGGGTATCGCGGGACTCCTAATCCGCATCCTAAAATACAGGAATGGTCGGGCATTTCTGGAAACGAACAACTTTATTAGATACATGTATGCATGTCTTATTTTCTAAAATTCTTATTACCACACACTATATTTTTCCACTTTAACTCGGCTAAAATATCTGAAAGACGGAAAAATGTTGTTCTTTGTAAATAAATTAAATTATTAGCCGAAATTGCATTATAAAATGAAATATTAAAATAAACTTTTTTTGAAACGACTCACTTCATCAACTGCTTCGTTTGAACTAACAGTTGTGTATACACACACATATGTACGTACATATTTACGCGCAGGGTTGCATTTCACGTCTGCAATGTATTTCAAAATATTCTTGGGCCGTGTGCCAAACGGTTTAAAAAAGCAAATTTTGACAGAGCGATGTTAAATTCTGACAGTTATCGTGGTGAATATGAACGTCAGAATTTGCCCTAGCCCTGGGGGCTAGGTCAAATTTTGACAATCAATAATGTGAGCACAGGGATGCATGTGCTGTTAACATTCATATTATTTCACATAAATTTATGTTCACAGGCGTTATTTAACACTAAAATGTAATATAATGCGAATAATACGCAATATAAATGCATGAAAAACACGTAAAATGAAAATTGATTCACAAAGCATCTGCTTTTGCACGTGCTTTTTCCATACGTCAAAATTTACTACTGTCATAATTTAACTTTTCGTTTGGCACAGCAAAATGGCAAATATTCGTTCACCATAGGATATTTGCTCACCTCATTTTACTCTGACGAAAAATGTTTTCAATTAGCACACAGCCTTATTCATAAAATATGTAAATATATTGAAATCATTTCATTTATCATCAAAATAAATATTGAAATGTATAAAAAACTGCAAAATATATTGATATTCAAATAGTTATAGTTCATATAATTGAAATGACATTATTTTTCATAAAAAAACAATAAATTTTATCCAAATCACAAAATTTGTTTAGTTCATAGGCATACATTTTGTTCTACATTTCCATACTAAATTGCTTTAAAAATATACCTACACAGCAACCCTGTATGGAGATTTCACTCCATTTCTTCTTGGAAATTTCAACCCTGGGCCTCGGGTTGCTGTGTTAGTTAAGCTAGTTTGACACTGTCTACAGTGTCAAAATTGGGTGTATTAGAAAGAGAGAGAAATAAGGATAACTTACTTGTAGACCTGTACTATGGGTAAAACAGAGTTTGTGAATATGGTCGTCACAGAAAAGTGAGCTATGAGAGAGAAATAAGGATAACTTACTTGTAGACCTGTACTATGGGTAAAACAGAGTTTGTGAATATGGTCGTCACAGAAAAGTGAGCTGTGCAGCCATTTGGTGAAAGAGGAAAAACGGAGTTTGTGAATATGGTCGTCACAGAAAAGTGAGCTGTGCAGCCATTTGGTGAAAGAGGTAAAACAGAGTTTGTGAATATGGTCGTTACAGAAAAGTGAGCTGTGCAGCCATTTGGTGAAAGATGTAAAGCTACGTTTACACTGCACCAAATACGTCACTTTTGACCAAGTTTTTGCGGAACCGTTCATTCGCAGATTGAATTAGAGTACCAAATTAGGTCAAATTAAATTAAATTCGTCTAATTTGGTAAACAAATTCATTCTGCGGACAAACATTCTCGAAATAACGTCGCCAAATGCGACGCATTTGGTGCAGTGTAAATGTATCATAAGATAGCGTTTGTGAATATGGTCGTTACCGAAAAGTGAGCTGCAAAAGTACAGAGTGAAAGAAATTCTCCGAATTCTATTGATGGTATTCGCTGAGCGATATTATCGATGTCCAATTCGATAACATGCATGTTGTGAGAGGCGACAGTGCGATAGATCGAACTATTTAATTATATTGTGACGAATTCGATTATTCCTTGATTATTTTCCCTGAGTTCGATCACTGTACGTTAAATAAAACACTCCGATTCTGTTTAATAAGTAGTACGCTTTATTCAGTACTAAAAACCGTAGTACAATATCGCGGGTTAATTTACTGTTCAGTACTTCACTGTACAACACTTCAAAATAAACTGATTGATTTGCGTTGTCTTTGCGCGGTTTATATACCCTAGCAGACAGCAGCTTCACAACCTAGAAATGTCTACACATTTCTGGTTTAATCGCGCAACCGTGTTCTCGAAACGTTTATCTATCGTCATCTCCTCTTTGTGCCACATTCGCAAACCTGCCTCTCGCGCTCACAGCTATAGTTGTGGTAGTGACGCTAATGATGAAAATACGCTAGAGTTGGGAGATGAGCGATTCTTGAGAACATTCGCCACACTGCCCTCCACCTAAGTCTGATCGTCCCGATCAGACACAATTCCCGATCCAAACGTTGCTAGCCTCTCCAGGTGAACCACCTTCATTTTGTTTCGTGGTCTTCCAACAGTTTGTATGCGGTAGACAACATCATTTATCCGCTTTATTACTTTATATGGGCCTTCCCAGTTACATTGCAGTTTTGGGGACAAACCTTTCTTTCGTTGTGGGTTGTATAACAGCACTAAATCTCCTTCTTTAAAACCTTCCGAGTTGATGGCTTTGTCGTATCTGGCTTTAATCTTATCACTCATGATCTTCGTCCGTTGTCTTACAAGATCGTGTATTTCTCTCATTTCTTCTTCCAAGATGCTAGTGGATTTCCTGGCATTTATTCCTTCATCAGCATTTATCCCAAACTTCAAGTCAGCTGGCAACCGCAGATCATTCCCAAAAATTACTTTTGCCGGAGTCTGACCCGTAGTTTCATGTATTGCCGAGCGATATGCCATCAGAAACAAGGAGATGTGCGTATCCCAATCTTTCTGGAACTTATCCACTACTTTCCTCATGTGCTCTTCCAAGGTTCGATTGAAACGTTCCACCATGCCATCTGACTGAGGATGCAATGCAGTTGTTCGAGTTTTCCGAATACCCAATATCTTGCACATTTCTTGGAATACGACCGATTCGAAATTCCTGCCTTGGTCAGAATGTAACTCCATCGGTACACCAAACCTCGCTATCCAATTGTTAGTGAACACCTCTGCAATGGTTTCTGCCTCTTGATTTGGAATCGGGTAAACTTCTGGCCATTTGCTGAAATAGTCCATAACAACTAATACGTACTTGTTCCCGAGTTTGCTAGTAGGAAATGGGCCAGCTACATCCATGGCAATCCTCTTAAACGGTGCACCTGTGTTGTACTGCTTCATCTGTCCATGACTTCTCGACTTCGGACCCTTTGCTTTGATGCACACCTCACAGTTGGCAATCCACTCCGCGATCGACTGCCGGCAACCAACCCAATAGAATCTCTGCTTGACTTTCTCCAACGTTTTCGTGACTCCGAGATGACCTCCACTTGGGCCATTATGTAGCTCATTCAAAACATCAGAGATTTTCTTCCTTGGGACAACTACCAGCTTCCGAGCGCATTGACCATCTTCGCTTTCCCATACTCTATGTAAGCAACCGGATACCAATTTCAGACTGTTCCACTGTGCCCAATATGACTTGGCAATAGGACTCTCTGCTGACATCTCCTCTCTTGTTGGTCGTTCGTTTTGCTCGATTCCTTGCATCACACGTACCAGATCTGGGTCCTCTAGCTGATGCTTCCTTAGGTGATCCATGTTCCATTCGTCCGTAGATGTTATAGTCATTAGCCGCACATCTATAACATCTTCCTTGGCCTCAGCTTTCGAACAATGCTTGCATTCAAGGTTACATGGTCGCCGGGACATTGCATCAGCATTGCCGTGATTGCTGCCTTTGCGATGCTCTATGGAAAAGTCATAACTTTGAAGTCGCTCTATCCACCGTGCCAATTGACCTTCTGGATTACGGAACTGCAAGAGCCATTTCAAGGCTGCATGGTCTGTCCTGACGTGAAATCGCTGTCCATAGAGATACTTGTGGAAATGCTTGATGCACTCCACCAATGCCAGTAGTTCTCTCCGTGTTACACAATAGTTCCTTTCGGGCTTCCCAATTGTGCGGCTATAGTACGCCACTACCTTCTCCTGCCCATCGACAATCTGTGACAAAACCCCTCCAATCGCGTAACCGCTCGCGTCTGTATCCAAAATAAATGTTGAGCCTGGGATTGGATACGCTAACATTGGGGCAGTGCACAGCCGTTCCTTCAAGGTTTGGAAAGCCACTTCATGTTCCTTCTTCCAATCAAATGACATATTCTTCCTGGTCAACTCATGAAGGCTACTGGCTACGCTGGCGAAATTCGGTACAAATCGACGATAATACGTGCACAGTCCGAGGAAACTTCGTAGCTCATGTAAATTTTTCGGTCTTGGCCAATCCTTTACTGCTTCGATCTTCTCTTTAGCAGTGCAAATTCCCTCCGTAGTAACCTTGTGACCTAAGTAACTTACTTCCTTCTTGAACAATGCACACTTTTTGGGACTTAATTTCAGACCGGCGCCAGCTATCCTTTGGAAAACTTCCTCCAAGTTCTTAAGGTGTTCCTCAGGCAATTTTTTAAAGTGGCAAGGGTTTAGTGATCGTTTTATGGCAGCCATCCACAACAATAGCCAGATTTCCCCAGCATATGGGCAAATCCTCAAAACTTTTAACATCGAGCGAGGCGGATAATATCATCCAATAGCAAGGAACACGATATCGTTACACAGGCTCAGTATTTTTTTTTTAAATTTATGGATACAAATCAACATTTCAAATGTCTCAGAAGCATGAAATAATACTTGATAAATCCAGGAAAAATTTCGCAAAATCAAAAAATTGTGAAAACGTGTGCGAGTTTTCAAAAATTTATGAACTGTTAATCTTTTCTTAAGGGCGCCTCTCAATATTGCGACCCACTCTTTGTTTTTTCAAGTATTTTTCTACATACTGAAACTTAACCTAAAAGGTCGCGTGCGTGCTTCGTTCCATTTAAAAGTTAAAAGGCTAAGAAAATGCGAGAACAAATTTTTGTACTTTTAATTTTTGGGTATAGTTAAGCCATTTACTTGCGCGCCCCTTTAATTATCAAAAAAATTAACAAATATACTTGATGCTAACTCAAAAAGGAACCGTGCACACGTGATCCGATTACTGTGCTGTTCATATTATGCAGTTTGTGAATAGTTTAAATAATTCAATTTTTTTGTTAGCACACAAAAAATGACAGATATTTTCATGCCATGTTAATTGTAAACTTGAGTATTCAATATGTTTAATTAACGTAAAAAAGCGCGTTGAAGATCCATGCATATATCAAAAGTGAAAAGCTTACTTGTACCTTCAATTTTTCAAATGTTTAGTGGTTTTTGGTTTTTTGAGGTTAGGAAAAAATTCAGATGTGCTGGACCAAAACGGACACCGGATTCGTGTTCAGCGCGTCAAAATACATAGGGAAAGGGTGGTCTGATGCCCCAACCCCGACACTTTTTTTTTGTTGCGCTGGCAATTAAGGTTCAATTTGCGTACAAATAAGTAGGTACTTATTAATTCAAAGGGATTTTGAAATGTGTCGTAAGAAATTCGTTTTGAAATAATTCGATTTTACGTTCGTATAAACTAGGCAATAGATTGCAAATAAAAGTAAAAAAAAAATAAAATTTCATAATAATGACGTCATAATTTCCACGCCCGCACCTTTAGCATATTAACAACAGTCAAAATATAATCTTATAAACTAAGTAAAAGTGTCAGCAAAAGCTCATGGGTGTGCTCCTATTATCTTTTTTGTTTCTTTTTTTTTTTGCATTATCAAAAGTTTTGAGGATTTGCCCATATAAATTTGCCTACTTGAAAAAATCGATGACGGGTAGGGCTGCCAAAACTTTGGGTGAATGGCAATTAACCGATGGAAATTATCAAGAGGCGTGGGATAGACTAAACCAACTTTACAATCGCAAGTACTTGATTCGCCGTGAGCACCTTAGGAAGTTTAGTCGCTTGCCAATGTTGCAAGGCAACCCCAGCGCTGATGAGTTGCAGCGTATGTCAAACGTCACTCATAAGACATTACGCCAACTACGTTCCCAAGGTTTGCCGGTCGAGTATTGGGACATGTTTATTGTTCACATGCTCGATGAACGATTGGATGCCGAGACAGGAAAGCAGTGAGAGCTGCAGAGAAAAAGTGAGACACCAACCACGCAAGAGATGCTAGAGTTTTGGATCGCCAGGCAGCAGCCTCTGGCACATCAAGTGATAGATGACCCCGTGCCGTGGAGATGGGCCCGGGTAGATCGTCAGGAAATTCACGAGATAGGGCGACCAATATTGCATCAAGTGATAGGAATCGGAATCCGACGAAAAAATTTCCATGCCAAGCATGCGGTAGTGAGAGGTATCAGTTGTTTGAGTGCTCTGAGTATAGGCTCTTGAATCTGCGTGCCAGAAAGGAGCTCGTGAAATGACGCAATCTATGCGAAAATTGCCTAAAGAAAGGGCACAAGGTAGATCGATGCTATCAAGGTGGATGTATGCGTTGCCCTGGAAAGCCGCTCCATAACAGCACGTTGTGCCCAGCAGGTGAGACAGCAAAGCCGGTCCTCTCCATAGCCGAGCAGAAGGAGAAGAGAAAGAAGATCCTAAGGGAAAGAATAAGAAAACCCACGGTGGTAGCCAAGAGAAAGAGAGAGAAGATAATGGGTCAGCTTCCGCCTGACTAGCGCAGCAGAGAAAGAGGGTGATAGAGTCTGAAGACGAGAGAAAGAAGTTAGATTTAAGCGAAAGGATAACGTCATTGGAATAAAAAAAATGAATTATTAAATAATAAGATCAAGGCGTTGTAAACAGAAGCGAATGTTTTGAATGAAAATAAAGAGAAAAATATGTATTTATCGTATTTAAACAATTTTGATTCCAAGGAAGGTTGTAGTATGGCTCTACTTCCCACAGCGAAAGTAAGGGTCGATGTGAAGGGGGTCCAGTATGGTCCATTTCGGGCACTTTTAGATACAGGGGCACAGCCCAATCTTCTTCAGTATGATATAGTCCGGTTGTGCCAACTGGAGGTTGTATCTACTTCGAATAAAATGGTTGGCATCAACGGCGACTCAGTTGAGGTAAGAAAGAAAACCCAGATAAAAATTATACCATGGTTTGAATGTGAATATAGTTTTGAAGAGGAGTTCTGGGTTTTGCCGAGAGACAGTAACTGGCAGATGAAGCTGCCAAGGGATGGGTCAAATCTTCTACCAAAAGAGAACCCCACAAGCATTCCTTTTGCAGACCCTGAATATTGGGTGAATAGTTCGGTGAGCATGTTGCTAGGTGTAAAGTTTTTTGCAAAGGTGATAATGAGAGTAGTGAAAAGGGACATTGATTCAACGATTCTGATGTAAACAGCGTTGAGAATTGTGGTATTCGGGCCCCACTCTCAAAGATATAGTGAGGAAACAGGTGCAGTGATAGGAGTAATAGTGTGTCAGGGTTGTGAGGAGTTGAATCAGCTTGTCAGAAAGTTTTGGAAGCTGGATGAGATAGGAAACTGTCACAAGCGATCAGAAGAGGAAGAAACAGTGGAACAAATTTTTTTGAAAACCCATGACAGAGATTTGGAAGGCCGATTCGTGGTCACTATTCCAATTAAAGAGAAGGAATTACGCAGTTCTCGGGAGATTGCCCTGCGCCGATTTATGTACTTAGAGAGAAAACTAGAGAGAGAAAGTGAATTGCGGGAAAAATATATTGAGTTTATGAGAGAGTACAAAAGCCTCGGGCACATGCGAAAGGTGACAGAGACAGCCAAGCCAGGTGAGATGGTATATTATATACCTCACCATTGCGTAACGAAGAAATTTAGAGTCGTTTTTGACGCAAGCTGTAAAACTGAGAGAGGGATATCCCTAAATGATATTCAGATGCTAGGGGAAAAGTTACAGAGAGACTTATCAGAGATATTAATGAGGTTTAGGAGACACAAGATAGCCATTAGTGCTGACATCAAGATGATGTTTAGGCAAGTAAAAGTGACAAAAAGGCAATGGAATCTGCAAAGAATATTTTGGCGAGAGAGCCCAAGGGAAAGTTTAGAGGAATACTGGCTAACAGTCGTCACATACGGCATGACTTCGTCGGCACATAATGCAGTGAGGTCAGTAATCCAGTGTGGAAGAGAAGCCCAAGATTCCTTTCCCATGGCAGCACGAGCGATAGAAAATAATTTTTATATGAACGATCTTGTGACAGGGGAGGAGGAGGTTAGCGGCTGTCCAATTAGCGAAAGAAATTGACGTCATCCTAAAAGGGGGCGGGTTTGAGCTGCGAAAGTGGAAATCGAATTCCCTGGAGGTGAGGGAGGCCATGAGCTCCGACTCGGATGACTCAATGATGCTTATGGAAAGTGATAAGACCTCAGTGATCGGGCTTAAATGGGCAGTAGGGAAGGATACTTCTTCATTTGTGGTAAAGACTCCCGAGCTAGATGAAAAAGTTACTAAGAGAGTGATATTGAGTCGGGTGGCTCAATTATACGATCCCAATGGATACATCTGATAAAATAATATCAGTCTAGAAATCCAGCGGAGAATCACTCTTGCCAACAAGTGCTACTTTGGACTGAGTAGGCAATTGAGAAATAAAGTCCTCTCTCGAAGAACAAAGATCACGCTCTATAAGTCTCTCATCATACCTGTCCTGATGTATGGCTCAGATTCATGGACAATGTCAAGAGAAGATGAGATGGCCCTTGGAGTATTTGAGAGAAAAGTTCTCCGGAAGATTTATGGTCCTTCCCGTGATGCCAACGGCGAGTATCGAAGGAAATTTAACGATGAGCTGTACGAGCTCTACGCAGATCTGACCATAGTCCAGCGAATTAAGCCCAAAGACTCCGCTGGCTGGGCCATGTTATGCGAATGGACAAAGAAGCTCCAGCACAGAAGGTTTTCCTATCGTCGCCTGAATTCGGCAGCAGAGGAAGGGGGAGGCCTCGACTGAGATGGAAACAACAGGTGGAGGATGACTTGAACTCCCTTGGGGTTTCCAATTGGCGTCAGTTATCGCTAAAAAGGAATGACTGGCGTGCTTTGATATGCAACGGCCAAAATCGCTTAGGCAGTTAAGCGCCAAAAAATATATCGGCGGTTTTTTTTTTTTTTAGAATATTCACACATTTATATAGCGAGCCGCTTGCTACAAGACAGACACCCGCTTGCAGCCGCACCATGTGGTGAACAGACGCTGCGAAAAAGACCTCGGTGAGCCCTTAAACCAAGTATGTCAGAGTGGCCCCACCGGGGCTCCCTCTCTTTCTGCCGCGAGCCTAGGTAGCTCCCGTTGCCCAGAGTGCGCGAACGAGGACGCAAGAGTCGGGATTGAGCAAGGTCACTTAGCAACCACACTCCATTACACTCCAACCATACGCTATAAATATTTATTACAATTTTATTATATGTAGAGATTTTAAATTTATACATATCATATTAAAAAATAAAAACTTGGAATACAAATTTGCGCCTTTTCCAAAACACAGTTTTTTGAGATAGTATAAAATATGGTGACAGGTAATAGTGTCACTGGAAATACGGTCAATTGACACTATTGCGCTTTCGAAATGGAATTAGTGTCAACAAGAAAATGGAAAATAAGTCATTGACACTATTTCCAAACTGAAATGGAAATAGTGTCAAAAGTGCTAAAAACATGCCCATTCATTGAAATTGGTGCACATTTCGTAAAAAAAGCGCAATAGTGTCAATTGACATTATTTCCAAGTTACCCTGGAAATAGTGTCAATTGACACTACTGCTATTTTAGCCAGCGGTTGTATGCGCAGCGCAGTGTTGTAAGAGATGGATTTTTATTATATGCTTTCTCCTTTTACGAAATGTGCACTATTAGTGATTTTAACCTTTCGTAAAAGGAAAAATTCCCTTCTATTATTTTATAATTTACAAAATTATGGTTTCTCCTTTTACGAAATGTACACTATTAGTGATTTTAACCTTTCGTAAAAGAAAAAATTCCCTTCTATTATTGTCAATTGACATTATTTCCAAGTTACCCTGGAAATAGTGTCAATTGACACTATTACCAGTGACACTATTTTCTGTCACCATAAAATATTACTCACAACAATGTATTACCCATAACATATACGCGTTCGCGGCCCAGCCCGCGTTACGGCCGCGCGTCGCGGGTTCGCGGAGGGTGGCGCCGCACTCCGCTCTGGCGCGATACCACCTTGCTTGCCATTTATTTTAAGTTTTACCTCCCTAAAGTCAATATTATGGCCTTATTACTTATTTGAGAGAATTTTCGGTATGGCTTTATTTCGCTTTCCGATTTAACCGAATTGGAAATATCGCCATATGGCCTTATTTCCATTTGGTTTGAGAAATAAAGCCATATGGCGTTATTGCCTATGGCTTCATTGCACCCCACCACTCTGGACTGAGCTGAGAGATTCCATGGAATGGAATACCGTTAAGTATACCCTGTGGACTGATTCATTGGTAACCTTGCACTGGCTCCGAAAGCTTCCGTGTGATGTAAAGCCGTTTGTGGGTAATCGGGTTACATCCATACAAGATAACACTGAGATCAATCGCTGGGAATATGTAAATACAAAGGATAATCCTGCAGACTTATTGAGTCGTGGATTGAAGCCGAGCGAGTTGATAGACAATACTTTGTGGCTGCATGGCCCCAGATGGTTGTCTTTACCAGTTGATCAATGGCCAATGAGAGAAATGGCGAAAGATGCGTCAAAAGAGATAGAAGTAGAAATGAAGGTACTCACGGTGATGACTTTCAAACCAGAATTGTCAATAATGGACAATAAGGCGGGGAAAGATATTCCATTACTCACTTATGTTAGTAAGCTAGAGAGAGTAGTAAACATTCTTAGCTATGTGAAGAGATTTCTCAGAAGGGTAAAGGTGAGAAAATCAAAAAGAAGGAAGATAGATACCTATACGCCTACGGCGGAAGAGAAGGCTTCGGCATTAGAATATATGCTGAGAAAGGCCAAGCAGGAGTTTTACGGTTAAGATTATGCTGCATTTCAGAACGGGAGAGACTTACCTGAAAAGAGCAAATTGGAAGCGCTAAAGTCAATCATGGATAGGAATGGGCTGATTCGGGTTGGTGGTCGAATTTAGGCAGCTGAGATAGATTATGAGATGGGACATCCTGCAATCATTCAGAATGGTTCTAGGCTAGCGTGGCTGATGATAGACTACGCGCATAGGAAGACAAGGCATGGTGCTGCGCAAGTAATGATGCAGTACATTAGGCAGAGATACTGGATTCCGAAGTTACGGAGTGAGATTAGAAGCTACTTGCACAAGTGTGTAGTTTGCGTTAGATATAACCATAGGTATGACCAGCAGCTGATGGCTGACTTACCAGGAGATAGAGTGCAAGTAGGGAAACCATTTCTGCATACAGGAGTAGATTATGCGGGTCCATTCGAGATAAGGGTGATAGATAGGGAAGGTATGGTTGAGCGAAGGACGCATTGGGTAGCAGTCTTTGTCTGCCTTAAGACGAGAGCAGTTCACATAGATGCAGTCGGTGGACTGACTGCTCTGGCATTCTTAGCCTGCTATGATCGTTTCGTCAGCAGAAGAGGTAGATGTGAGAGAATGTATAGCGACAATGGAACAACGTTCGTTGGAGCTTCAAAGGAATTGAGGAAAGCGATAGAGTCATGGTGAACAAAAGAAGTTTTCAACCATTTAAATCTAGGAGGCTCTGAATGGCGCTTCATGGTTTCTGCAGCTCCCCATCAAGGAGGCATTTATGAAGCTGCAGTTAAGTCCATGAAGCACCATCTAAAAAGGGTAATGGGTATGAAAGTGATGGCATATGAGCAATTCATCACACTGTTAGCAGAGATAGAGGGAATACTGAATTCTCGCCCGCTCCATCCACTCAGTGAAGATCCAACTGATGTACAAGCTTTGACCCCAGGACATTTCCTGGTTGGAGAGCCAATTATTTTGCCACCTCCTTATGCAATAGAGCCCGGCACATATGGTGTTAGGTTGTGGAAAGATAGAAAGAACATGTTGGATCACTTCTGGAGAAGATGGAGTGAAGAGTATTTAGCGACACTACAAGAGAGAAAGAAATGGAGAAGAGAGAAAGAGCCGGTCAAGGTTGGCCAGCTGGTGCTGCTGAAAAGTGAGAACTTTCCACCAGCACAATGGGCGATAGCTAGAGTGATAGAAGTCCTAGAAAGTAGAGATAGACGGATCAGGTCAGTAGTGGTAAAGACCGCAACAGGGCAATTCACCAGGCCGGTTCTGAAGATCTGCATCTTACCGATCGACGCGACAAGCGAAGAAATTGAGATTGACTACGAGGATAACAACTGAGATGAAGACGCTTAAAGGAGACGAAGAACATTAATTTAAGGGAAAACATTCTGTTTTCGTCGGCACTGTATCGTATTGGGATACGAGTTATCTTATATGGCAATCCTTTATGACACATTTGATTTCGTAAGTCTGGCAATTCTACGCTTGCCAGCAAAAATGACATGTAACTTTATAGAGAAAAGAGAGAGTATCAGGCAAAATATATATATAATTGAGAGAGGAAGTTCAGTAAGTAATCAATAAAAAGTTGGGTTTTTTTAACCGATTCACAGTATAGACAGTAGTTGCACTCACTAACACAAACGTACTTATATTCACCTTCGTAGAGAACTTCGGGTTGCAGTCAACTATTTTCAGCCATTTCAGGGTGTTGTGTTGCAAATTTTATGAGGTAATAAATTACTTTAAAAGAGGGGAAATAGTCAAATTTAGGATTTTGCGTTTTAAGTAAAACTATATATGTATATATTAGGTTATATTTCTAAAAAAAAGAAATTACTATTTTACAACTCAACCAAGAACCAATGCACAGCGTTTTTTCTCACGCATAGGAGTATTCAGTCGAAAACAAATACAGCTTTATTGCGTTGCGTGACATTTATAACTTTGACAAATACAACAACACAAAACCAAAAAATATACAAGGAAAAATCAGCTGATTATGGCATCGTACCCAAAAATATAAAACTAGATCAAGTCTGCGTTAACGCGTGTTAAAACGCGGTTATAAGACAGGTTGCCTTTGTCTACGTGCATTTATGTCAGCTGTCGAAATTAAATGTCACAACGATACGCTACAGTTGTTTCTGTTTTCAGAGTACTTTGCAATGTATTCCAATGTTGTTACTCCTTGGAGTATCTATTTTCAGAGCGATCGTGTCGTGATTTTGGTCAAAAAAGCATGAGCAATGATCGGCTTTCAATAAGCTGAAGGTGGTCCGCTGAGGTATTAGAAAGTATTACAATTGAAGTACTCCAATATCACAAAATTGAAAGACATGATCCAATGATTTTTGCAAGATTTTACGCAAAACAAATTTCGAAATTTGAGAATTTTTCGACAAAAAGCTTATCGTGCCAATCTAAATAAATTTCACTAGTGAACCTTTTTCATACATTTTCGCTCACAAATTATATGAGAGGGAGAAAATCCGCAAAGTAAGAAATTATTTAGAATCTGCCTGTATATTTTATTGTGGGTTAGAGTGTAAAATGTACTTTAAAAAACGTAAATGGTTGTTAATATTCGCAAAATTTGCTACGAAGAAGCCCATTGTATTCGAGAAACTGTAAAACGTATTCCAGAAAAATCAAATGTACTTCAGAAACATCTTCTGGATTGGAATTTGTTGTTTCTGAAGTAGAACTGATTATTTTGGAGTACATTTTTAAGCTTCTGAAGTCTAATTTACGGTCTCGAGTACAAATTACAGTTTATGAAGTACAATTTATAGTTTTTGGAGTACAGTTGATTATTCTAAAGCATATTTTACAGTTTTTAAGATACAATTGACTATTCTGAAAATAATTGTATGGGTCTTGGACTACCATTCACTATTCTTAAATGCATTTAACCTTATCTAAAGTATTTTTACGGTTTTTGAAGTACGAGTGAAAAAGGTGTAGAAAAAATAGTTTTATTATAAATTTAGTTTTTTGATTATTATGTGTTATCCGTCATAATTTGTAGGATGTTCTTGAGCAAGCCCATTTAGTCTTGTATATTTATCTGTCTCTGTCCAACAATCTGAACGAAATAAAGTAGGTACTAAATTTAGCGTCAGATAGACCCTTGGAAAGGGTATCAAAGGGTTGACGCTAACTTAAGTACCTACTTTATATCGATTATGAACATGCCTAAATTGTTATAACCGTTTTAAACTGAAAGGAAAACCAGTTTGCAGGTCAACGTGAAGTATTAGAGAAAAAATCACTATCTAACAAATACTTCAACAAAATGCAGCCCTGAGTGATTAAACACAACCCTATCACGCGTGGTGGAAATCAAATGGAAATAAAAAAAGTTGTGCAAATGATGAAAATTTATATTAATTTGTTTCATTTATAACAGATTTGATTTTAGCCTCCCCAAAAAGGAGCATAAACGTAGAGGGTATTAGTTTCCTTTAGGGGTCAACTGCTAATATATTAGCTAAAATTATGGGAGATAGCTCAAAAGACGGGTTTTGGACTCAGAATCACGAATCCGGAAGCGCTTTTTTTAATTTTTTGTTTTAGTGAAAAGTTATGGTCAAAAAACCGAAAAATGACCCGGGTCCAATACCAAAAATGGGGCGCAATCCATGGTATTTATGTACGAAACACTTTTCTGAGTTGGCGGCCTTCGGCCGCGCTTATAAAAAATAACCCTGGGCTACGCTATCCCAAGTCCGGACGTGTGACATAACCGTGGCACCGCCACGGCGGGACTTTTTTTGCACGTTTTTAGGGACAGTCTAATAAAATTACAACAACCACATGAAAACTTGAAACTTTGATTGCAAATATCTCTGCAGAGAAGCAAAATATTAAAAAAGCGCTTCCGGATTCGAGATCCTGAGGCCGAACGCCGTCTTTTGAGTTATATCACATAATTTTAGCTAATTTATTAGAAGTTGACCCCTAAAGGAAACTAATACCACGCAGAGTGCATAAGATTAATTCATTCATTCAAGATGCAACAAAAAAGGCCTTGGGTAGCAACTGCCGTATGGGCGACTGTTATGGTACCCCCTGGGACATTGTATAGATGGAATAAAAAGGCCTCCGGCGGCAGCCACGATTACGTGCAGCTTGCAATGCTCCATCGCAACTTGTAGTTCATGGTTTTTGTTCACAATAACAATAGTCCTCATTTGCCAGGTACTGGAAATACTTATCCGGTTAGTAATAAGTATTTCAACTTCTCCAGCTAATATTTAGACTGGACACTCCTAAAACAAAAACATATTAGTTTTTATATATAAGATGACTCATAGTTCAGTAACACCGTACCTTGACATTGAACCAGATAATCGTATATTACTATTAAATAAATAGTATAAATAAATATAAAACTGCAAGCAAAATATTTTCTTTATTTTGTTTTGGAAAATTTCTAAGAATTTCAAATTCACCTCAATGTCCTCAACTAACAGGGGTGCTTTTTTGCGCAAAACTACTATTTAATAGCATCGTTCATAAAGAGCCGATCATCAATATGCATTTGTACGAAATTTTACAATATGGCCTTTAATATACATTTTTTATACTTCTTGTAGTGCAGTAAATTCATGATATTATATTAATTCATGGAATATATACATTAAATTCATTTTTTTCTTGAAATATTTCTAAAGTTTTTTTTGTTACTGAAATGCAACCATGCGTCCGCGAAATTCCATCCTACCATGGATTTCAACTCTGAAATATTCACCTCCATGGAGAACTTTCACCTCAGTGCAAATACTGGTTATACTGTCAACCGATTTTTCCCAACTATAAAGAGTTGTTTTTTATTAGAAGTGTGAGTAACCTTTCTGCGTAAGTAAATTAAACAACATTCAATCTCCGACCACCGATATATAGAAATAGTTTTAGACTTTCGTGTAGAGCAACCAATTATGAAGCGCAATCCACGCAACACCAACTGGCAGCTACACAATGAAATATTAGCCAGAGACCTACCAGTACTACCACCACAAGCCCCCTCATTAGTTGAGGAGCTGGAGGACCTGGTAACGACATTTACCATGGCGCTCTCAAATGCCCTAGAACAAGCCGTAAGCTCCGTAAAACCTGCAGGAAACAATTTAATAAGGCTAAAAGCCTCGACACAGAGTCTCAATGGCTCGAATAAAAAGTTAAACTAAGGGCCTACAAAAAAGCTCTGAGACAGGCAAAGAGAACTTCGTGGAGGAATTTCTGCACTGGGGTCGACGACACAGCGAGACTTAGACGATTTCTCTCGAAAATTCAAACAGCCATCAGCTATTTGCAGAAGCCTGACGGATCCTGGACCAGCACCGAAGGGGAACCCTTGAGCTGCTCTTGAACACACATTTTCCGGGTAACTTGCATAAATCCCACTCAGCACCTGCAACAAACCTGGCAGTAAATATATCCATCACGGAGGAAAGGGTAAGAGGGGCAGTTAAGAGCATTGAGGCGTTTAAGGCTGCCGGACCGAGCCTAGTCTCTATCATTGAAAAATCGTTGGGTGAAAAGGATTACTATCTCGTGGCTTTCTTTGACATTGAACATTGAAGGGGCTTTCAACAATATAAGTCCGGAGGGTATTAACACTGCTCTTACTAATCTGGGCATAAGCAGATCCCTAATTGAACTAATCGATCACTACTACGGGGAAGGAAAATATCTTCATCACTTGGTACGGTTGATTTATCACGCAGGAAGATAGTTTCATATGCAGACGATTTATCCATTGCATACAGGGGCAAATTCCCACAAACTCTGTGTGACTTGATGCAAGTAGCACTGTGAGAAGTTTCATCATGGTCCTCTAGTTGCGGACTTAGTATCAACCCGAGAAAAGTGGAACTCGTTCTTTACACCAACCGGTACAAAATACCACCGCTGGACCTACCAGAACTTAATGGCGTGAGTCTTAGGGTGGTGTTCTCTCCCGCTTCTATGGAACCTCACTGTCCACTTGTTGCTACGAGACACATACTGGGGGGGGGGGGGGGCAGGAAGATAGTTTCGTATGCAGACGATTTATCCATTGCATACAGGGGCAGGCAGAAAGAGAGGGAGCCCCGGTGGGGCCACTCTGACATGGTTTAAGGGCTCACCGAGGTCTTTGTGCAGCGTCTGTTCACCATGAGGTGCGGCTGCAAGCGGGCGTCTGTCTTGAAGCAAGCGGCTCGCTATATAAATGTGTAAATATTCTAAAAAAAAAAAAACCGCCGAAACGGGTTGTGCGCTGGGTTTGGGACCCGCCACGTAAAAAACCTAAT
This sequence comes from Campiglossa producta, assembly GCA_964058755.1. Taxonomy (NCBI): domain Eukaryota; kingdom Metazoa; phylum Arthropoda; class Insecta; order Diptera; family Tephritidae; genus Campiglossa; species Campiglossa producta. The sequence goes on from CAXKVI010000004.1 coordinate 33,074,057, forward strand.
TCCAATGAAAATAAAAACTACAAAGCCTCGGATGAGAACCCCCTTTAATGTTGACGACCCGGCAAAACGAATTATGGACTACGAGAAGGATATTAGGGCATGTACGTGGAATGTCCGGACCCTTTCTAGGGAGCGTACCGCTGCCTGATTGGTTGATGTCCTCGCGAACGCAAAGGCTGACAACACCGCCCTTCAGGAATGCGATGGACGGGGCAAGGAAAGACGACCATCGGTCCTTGTGACGTATACTACAGTGGCCAGACACGCATATGGAAGCATATCTCTCACTCATTACATACCGCCGCAAGAACAACTGGTACGATGAGGAATGCACCACAATATCGTGAGGCAAAGAAGGAAGAGAGACGCCTTTTCAGAAAAAAGAAAAGTGAGGCCGGAAGGCGTGAGTGTGAGGAGCTTGAGATGCTGGCTCACAGGAATGATGCCCGAAAATTCTATGAAAAGATCCGGCGGATGACGGAAGATTTTAAGACCGGGGCAAGCTCCTGTAAGGACAATAATGGCGACCTAGTAACCGACGTACAAAGTGTACTTAAGTTATGGAGGGAGCACTTCTCTTCACTGCTAAATTGCGAGGGAGACGTCGAACCCGATACCCCAATCCCTGACGATGGAAAAGTCGTCCCACCACCTGACTATGATGAAGTGAGGATAGCTATATCCCGGCTCAAAAACAACAAAGCGCCTGGAAAATACGGACTACCCACCGAGCTGTTCAAACACGGAGGCGAAGAGCTGGTAAAAAGCATGCATCAGCTCTTATGCAGAATAAGGTCAGACGAATGCATGCCTCCGGATTGGAATTTAAGTGTGATTTGCCCAATCCACAAGAGGGCGATCCCGCTAACCGCACCAACTACCGCGGAATCAGTCTTCTTAATATCGCATATAAGGTTCTTTCTAGCGTGTTGTGTGAAAGGCTGAAGCCCATCGTAGACAAACTGATTGGACCTTATCAGTGTGGCTTTAGACCTGGTAAGTCTACCATCGACCAGATTTTCACGATACGCCAAATCCTGGAGAAGACCCATGATAAAAGAATCGACACACACCATCTCTTTGTCGATTTCAAAGCCGCTTTTGATAGCGCAAAAAGGAGTTGCCTGTATGCCGCCATGTCTGAATTTGACTTCCCGTCAGAAGCGGGAAGGACCTCTCTGAGCCATTTGAAACCAAATGAGGCTTCAGACAGGGCGACTCCCTTTCGTGCGATTTCTTCAATCTGTTGCTGGAGAAGATAATTCGAGCAGCAGAGCTAAACCGCAATGGTACAATCTTCTACAAGAGCGTGCAATTGCTGGCGTATGCCGATGATATTGATATCATTGGCCTTAACAACTGCGCAGTAAGCACTGCCTTCTCTGGACTGGATAAGGAAGCGAAAAAAGTGGGTCTTGCCGTGAACGAGGACAAGACGAAGTATTTGCTGTCATCAAAGAAAGAATCGGCGCACCTGCGCCTTGGCAGCCATGTCACTGTTGATAGTTAGAAATTTGAAACTGTGATGGACTTCGTCTATTTGGGAACCAGTATCAACACCGAAAATAATATCAGTCTAGAAATCCAGCGGAGAATCACTCTTGCCAACAAGTGCTACTTTGGACTGAGTAGGCAATTGAGAAGTAAAGTCCTCTCTCGAAGAACAAAGATCACGCTCTATAAGTCTCTCATCCGCTGGCTGGGCCATGTTATGCGAATGGACAAAGAAGCTCCAGCACAGAAGGTTTTCCTATCGTTGCCTGAATTCGGCAGCAGAGGAAGGGGGAGGCCTCGACTGAGATGGAAACAACAGGTGGAGGATGACTTGAACTCCCTTGGGGTTTCCAATTGGCGTCAGTTATCGCTAAAAAGGAATGACTGGCGTGCTTTGATATGCAACGGCAAAATCGCTTAGGCGGATAAGCGCCAATAAATCTGTGGTCATAAGCAATAACAGCCTAAGTCGACTTAAGAAATTAGACCAGTTGAAATTTTTGCTGGTGATTTTGAATAGCAACATCGAGACATTTTTCAAGACTTTCATTGGTCTTTTTTTACTTTCTTTAGAAACAATTAAATCCAATACGTCTGCCTTTGTTATAACACAGTTTTGTTACAAAAATTCGCCAGCAAAAATTTCAACTGGTCTAATTTCTTAAGTCGACTTAGGCTGTTATTGCTTATGACCACAGAAATGATGATGATGATGATACAGGGGCAAATTCCCACAAACTCTGTGCGACTTGATGCAAGTAGCACTGTGAGAAGTTTCATCATGGTGCTCTCGTTGGGGACTTAGTATCAACCCGAGAAAAGTGGAACTCGTTCTTTACACCAACCGGTACAAAATACCACCGCTGGACCTACCAAAACTTAATGGCGTGAGCCTTAACTTGGCTGATAAAGCCAAATTCTTGGGCACAGTTCTGGACAGAAAGTTAAACTGGAAGGAGAATATTCTTCAGCGGCAGATGAAGGCGTGTGTTGCACTTTACACGTGCAAAAGAGCCATTGATCTGTATTAGCGGCGCGCTAAGTCAACGACCAACGAAGCTCTTCGGGCCATTCTAGTCATTTTGCCACTCGATCTGGAAGCGTACCGGGCAGCAGCGGCAGCGGCTCTGCGTCTCAGGGAAACCTCTGGCTGGGGCGCAGCACAACTGGACACTCCAGTATTCTGGGATCTTACAGACAGCTGTTTCAAAACAAACATTCCCAGCAGGGAGAAATCGGAGAGGACGGATCGTTTCCCCGCACCAAATGGCGGCATTTCTGTTTGCACTGACGGCTCGAAGCTAGACGGAAGAGTTGGAGGAGGGGTTTATTCAAGGGATCTGGAACTTGAGCTCTCCTTCAGACTACCTGATCATTACAGCATCTTCCAGGCTGAAGTCTCAGTAATCGTGGATGCCGCAGCCGAGGATATCGTTATTTTCAGCGACAGCCCAGCGGCCATCAAAGCTCTTGGCTCTTATTCGTTCAACTCTAAACTGACGCTCAGCTGTCGTCGATATCTTCAAGAGATAGTCCAACAGAACCGCGTGAACCCCACATGGGCGCGGGACACAGGGACATTGAGGGAAACTGTAAGGAAGACGAACTTGCCAGGCAGGATACGACCAAGCAGGTTCTTCGGGATAAAGAGCGCTTAGGTATGCCGTTTGCCACATGCAAGCTAATGCTGAAGGAGTACACACTCCGTTAAGCCAACGAAAGATGGCAACAATCTCCAGGGTGCCGGATATACAAACAAACCTGTCCAAAATGGGATCATAAAAGATCTAGAGACATTCACGCCCTAAGAAGTAGAGAAATCTCTATATTAATAGGTGTTTTAACTGGGCACTGCCTTATTGGTAAGCACGCAGAAAGGCTAGGTGTGTCCTACCGACGATGCTGTAGGAGCTGCAAAGATGATGAGGAGGAAGAAGCGGAAAAGCACCTCATCTGCAACTGCCCGGATTTAAGCGGCGCGACAGCGCGCTTTTGTGAGTTCCCTTCCTGGATAGCCTACGCCAGATCGCGGAGCTGGACATAAAGGTCATCTAAGTGGTTCGAGGAGGAGTAACGGTGTCGGTTTAGGAGTGTCAGTCCTGGGATTCTGCTATGTGGAGAATCCCAACAACTGAGGGATTTTCCATATGGCCGGGTCCCGGGACTGACTTTCCTAGTGTTGGTGGTATCACAAGGGGCCTTTCAAAACTGGCATAAGTATGCCTCTGCGGCAGCCACTTGAACCTAACCTAAATGAAAATACCCATGTGCCCACTAAAAGAAGTAAGACATTAAAATTAAAAACCGTTTGGAACCGGTTCCGGCTTTTAAAAAGGTTTTGGTTTCGTTCTATTTCAGACCACAATAACGGTTACGGTTTCGGTTAAGAAAAATCAATCGGTTTTTATCGGTTACGGTTTCGGTTACAGTCCTTGCTTAAAAGTGGGCGGTTCCACACAAAGCATACGGTTCCCTATGTACAGTCACTTCTCAGAGCAGAAAACCCAGGACATCGCCATGGATCTCTGCGCAGTGGAACCACCCGGGGTTTTACCTCGGCCAAGGACTGTCACTTTCAATGTAACCCTGTTTAGTATGTTTTGTCCCATTCCGAAACTATCATCCTCCCCCCTTGCAGCAGGGCTGCAAGATATTCTATTGTTACGGGCGGGCGTTGAGCCGAACCCCGGACCAAAAGAATGGATATGCAGTGTCTGTTGCAAAAAGATATATATTAAACGGTCGCATTCTGTGCAATGCTTCTCGTGTAAGAGATGGCTCCATAAATCTGGATGTTCAGGGCTTAACCTTAACACCCACAGACCCCGTACTTTCTTTAGTACTTTCGTGGCCCCTTGTTGTTTGCGCCCTCGGGCGTCCCGCGGTAAGCGCCGTTCAAGCGCACCCCTACCGCCACTTTCTAGTAGCAATACTAATAGTAATAATAATAATGTCTTAACGACTAGCAGCACTTCTGCTATACCCACCACACAAACTCCAGACTGTTGCTCGTGTCTTATGGCGTCAACATCACGCGCAGCAGCTCAACACTCTCGCTCCCACAGGAGCAGTTTAGACATGAGCAACTCCGAGCACCAGTCTCTCTCTGTTTCTATTACACACCCCCCCTCCCGTTTAATTTCTCACGTGAGTCAGGATCAACATCTTCTCGCACCTGTCTCTACGTGTACTGTTTGTCGGCAAAGATTATACACGCTCGCGTCATCGGTCAAATGCAATAACTGCTTAGGCCAATGCCACGTACATTTATGCTCTGGGCTCGCTAACAGGAACCTCTGGACGGATGCGTTCATCGCACCATGCTGCAACACACCTCAACCTACGACGCCAGCCAACCCGGTTACACCGGGTCCACAGCTAACTAGGCTGAGGCACAGCCTTGGTCTTAGCCTACCAACACCTGGGCGAACACATCCGTCTCTCACGCCTATGGTTAACTCGACATCGACCCCACCGGCGCACTTCCAAATCTTACAGCACAACTGTAACGGATTAACTGGTAAGATCGCAGAGATAACTAATCTGATGACGCAATATGACATAAAACTTGCCGCAGTCCAAGAAACCAAGCTCAGTCCTAGGTCGGACCTCATTACCTATGGCGGATATAACATCCACCGGAAAGACCGTCATAGAGTAACAGGAGGTATGGGAGGTGGTCTAGCGTTCATAACGCACAACTCTGTACAGTATCATCTATTTGATACCGACATCGAAGGAACGGATGATATCTTAGAAAGCCAAGGTATTACTATCCGTACAGGAGATGTCGATCTGCAAATCATTAATATCTACATACCCCCTGTCTCAAGTTGCCCCACCGGCTATCACCCCGACATTAGCCTGCTATTACGAGGAGATAACCGCGTGATCCTGGGCGACTTCAATGCGCACCACGACATGTGGCACTCAAACTTGCCAGCAGACAGTAGGGGGCATGTACCTGCAGAACAAATAGATGATACGGCTTTCTGTACATTGAACGGAGACGCCCCAACGAGAGTATCGGGTAACTGCTATAGTTCGCCAGATATTTCTATCGTAAGTGCAGGACTATTGAACAACACCAATTGGCGACCCATACTCACGTTGGCGTCTGACCATCTCCCAATAGTCATTACCATCGAACGACCGACGGACTTTATTACACCTGAGCATGGTACATATATTAACTTTACCAAGGCGGACTGGGACAGTTTTCAGACATATACGGACGAATCCTTGGCTGCTCTATCCATTCCTACGGACGTACGCAAAGGCGAACGAGACTTCCGCAACATCATTGACTCGGCCTCTAAACGCTTCATTCCTGCGGGTCGAATATCTCAAATAAGACCAAATTTCCCCGCGGAGGCAGCGGCCATGGCTAGAGAAAGAGATGAAGTGCGAAGTCTCAATCCCGCAGACCCCCGTATAAAGGATCTCAACGCGGAAATTCGTAGGTTGGTCGATAAACATAAACTGGCCAAATGGAAACAACACCTAGAGCAATGCAACCTCTCTGATGGTGTTGGCAAATTATGGACTACGGTCAAAGCTCTATCTAATCCAACACAACACAAGGATAAAGTAGATATTACTTTCGGTGATAGGGTGAAGAAGGACCCTACGGGATGTGCGAACGCCTTCTGTAGACAATTTGTACTACATTCCCCGCCCGATAGAGCTAAACGTAGAACCATGCGACAGGCGCGTAAATATAAAAACCAAAATACGCCCATTGTCATCACTGCCTCAGAGGTCAAGGAAGCCATCAGACAGGCTAAGCCCTCAAAATCCATCGGCCCCGACGGCATTGCCATGAAGATGCTGAAACATCTAGGCCAGGAGGGACACAAATACTTAGCGGCTCTATTCAGTCTTTCACTGAACACTTTCGTCATTCCTGAAATATGGAAAAAGGCGAGAGTGGTTCCATTACTAAAACCTAGAAAAACCGGCAAACATAGGCGATTCATATCGTCCTATATCACTTTTGTCACCGGTAGTGAAGACGCTAGAGTCCATTTTGCTCCCGTATTATACTGCAAATCTGCACCTGGCTAGTCATCAACATGGCTTCCGTAAGCTGCACAGCACCACCACCGCACTCAATGCCATTACAACTCAAATAAATAGCGGCCTAAATCAAAGCCAACCAAATCACAGGACCATAGTACAGGTCTACAAGTAAGTTATCCTTATTTCTCTCTCTTTCTAATACACCCAATTTTGACACTGTAGACAGTGTCAAACTAGCTTAACTAACACAGCAACCCGAGGCCCAGGGTTGAAATTTCCTAGAAGAAATGGAGTGAAATCTCCATACAGGGTTGCCGTGTAGGTATATTTTTAAAGCAATTTAGTATGGAAATGTAGAACAAAATGTATGCCTATGAACTAAATAAAATTTTGTGATTTGGATAAAATTGATTGTTTTTTTTATGAAAAATAATGTCATTTCAATTATATGAACTATAACTATTTGAATATCAATATATTTTGCAGTTTTTATACATTTCAATATTTATTTTGATGATAAATGAAATGATTTCAATATATTTACATATTTTATGAATAAGAATATTTTGAAATACATTGCAGACGTGAAATGCAACCCTGCGCGTAAATATGTACGTACATATGGGTGTGTATACACAACTGTTAGTTCAAACGAAGCAGTTGATGAAGTGAGTCGTTTCAAAAAAAGTTTATTTTAATATTTATTAACAAAGAACAACATTTTTCCGTCTTTCAGATATTTTTGCCGAGTTAAAGTGGAATAAAGTGTGTGGTAATAAGAATTTTAGCAAATAAGACATGTATACATGTATCTAATAAAGTTGTTCGTTTCCAGAAATGCCCGACCATTGCTGTATTTTTTGTCGATTGGTGATGGCCGGAGCAGTCCACTCATACGGCCAGGGTAATCAAAAACTTAGTGAATTCCATAGTTGATAGATGTATGCCTTAATTATGCGCTTTAATCGATTAATTTACAAGCGCTAGATTTATAGCAAGAATGTCAGTGAGTTCATATTATTTGAGGTTGCCAATTTTGTGTGTATCTGTGATGTCAAAGTTTGATGATGTCTGAGAAACGCTGAATATCTGCTGGTTCTCGTAGATTATGGCAGGAATTGTCCAATTTAGGTGCATTGATGGTTGAGTTGAAATAGTTGACAAAAACGAGAGCCTTTGTAGGCAGTATTAAGTGAGTTGTAAAAAATACAGTTGTTTGACGATTTACAATGTGTAATTACATTGAGTCCAAAGTTGGACTACTTCCGGTATGTGCAATGAGCAGTTGAAAAACGACAATCTTGACAGATAACAATAGAAAAAACAAAAAATAAAAAACAAAAAATTAGCAAATTCCACGTTGGCCCTTTCTGGAGCTAGCTATAACGAGATTGTGTTAAACACAAGAAAATTTGTAAATGCTTTTTTTCATTTCTTTTTAAAAACTTAAAAGTTTGTAATCAAAAAGATTAAACAAAAGTACTTATATTAGGTAATCGAATTTTTACTTTAAAAAAAGTAAAAAAGTTCATATGTAGTAAAAGCTTAAAGACAGTACATATACTGTCTGTAAGTCAGTCTTGTAAAAAGTTATAAATACAAGTTGTGTAGAATATATAGGTTGATTATATTCATTTGTAATTTTAATAATGATATTAATAACTTATTTAGCATATTAAATCTCCAATTTGGCTTCCTGAATAAAGCTGCAAAGCTCTTTGAGTTCATTAGTGTCACGTTTCTTCAAAATTTGATTGCAATCAGTGTGGCGTTTGATTGAAAGGTACTTATTTCTTATTGCCTCATATTTTTTGCAAGTGAAGATCATGTGGGTATAATCATCAGTTGTGAGGCATATATCACAGAGGTTTGAGTTAACTACTTTAATCCTATTTAAATAAACATTGTCATAGGTATGACCTGTAAGTAATCTATTAATAGTTTTTATTTCTTTCGCGTCAAGGGAGGAAGAGTGATACCAGGGTTTGTTGGGAATCTCTGGGAAGAAACTAGCAAGATTTTTTCCCTTCTGTTCTGAGATTAATTTGTATTTTGCATTCCATTCATTCTTGATAATCCCATTAATTTGACTGAGTGCTTCTTCAGGGGTAAGTTTAACTGTTAGGGGTGCACCCACAGAAACTGCCCATTTAGCTATATCATCTGCAGTTTCATTAATCTCAATGCCTACATGCCCTGGGGTCCAAATTATTTCGCACTGAATATTGCAACTATTTAAGTTATTATGAATACGAGCAACTATATAGTTATTAGAAGTCTCTGAGGCTATGAGTTGGCATGCTGTTAAGCTATCTGTAGAAATGGCTATTTTTCCTAAGTTGTCCTCTGTGGCAATATCAATGGCTTTTGCAATCGCCCACAGTTCACTGAAGGCAGAAGAGGTTTTGAAGTTTATGCTAAAGAAGAATTTTTGTTTTTGGGTCGCATTATAGATTCCACAGCCCATCGAATTTTCTCCCCCTGAGGCATCTGTGGAAAAAATGGTAAAATTGTTATTTTTATAGCATTGAATCACTCTACAGTATTCGGATCTGATCTGTTCTTTAGATAGATCACGTTTTTTTTTTGGAAGTATATTCATTTTTACTCCTAGATTTGTGTTTTTGGTGAAAATTGTTTCAATACTGATCTTATCAAAAATATCTTTGAATTTGAAGTAAGTAGACGAATAAGAGGAATTTAGTGGTCTATTGTGAGTTACATTAATGTATGCATTTTGGTTTATAAATTTTAGTTTAATTAGTTCCCTGCAGGTAAGCAGTTTTTCCCTTTCATGGGGTTCAAATTCGTTAGCAAGCATATAGATGTTGTGAGTTGGAGTTGAAGGGGTTAAACCCAAGCACCTTCGTAACGATCTATTTTGGAAAGCCATAACTTTGTTGTTGATTGTCTTGGGTAAGTTATGAGTTGTCGATCGTGCAACTTCTATCTTAGATCTGACTAAGCTTTTATATAAGTTTACAGCTACTTTTGGTGTAACACCCGCTTTAACTGTCGTGATCATACTAATTAATTTTACATTGCTTGTGGCCTTTTTGATGAGACGCTCATAATGAGACGTAACTGAAAGAGAGGAATTGAGAGTGCGTCCTAGAAAGATAACATGGTTAACCTGTTCAATGTGTTGGTTATCAATACTGATTTTGATTTGTTTTTTGTTAGTTTTTGCAAAATAAATTGCTTTCGTTTTATTGATATTTATGTTTAAATTCAAATCATGACATTTGTCAACAAAAGACTTAAGTTTAAGCTCTAGTTTTTGCGCTAAGGTAAGTAAATTTCTGTCATGAACCATAATGAGGAAGTCGTCTGCGAACTGAAAAATGTCCGTGGAGTCATCCTCATAGCCATGTAAGATTTTGGTGTATAAATTGAAAAGTAAGGGTGACAGACAACTACCTTGAGGTAGACCATCATTTATATTTACTGTGTTATTTCCTAATTTTAGAATTCTTTTTTGTAAAATGGAGTTAATCCATTTTATGTAATTGTGGTTGATGTTACAGTCAATTAGAACTTGTGTAAGAGTTGATGTTGGAACGCAGTTGTAAGCGTTACTGATGTCAGCAACAACAGCTGCCACCTTGAAGCCTTTATCTTTGTAACTTTGAATATTGTGTAGTATTTCATTAATACACATTGAAGCCGACCTGCCTCTGCGATAAGCAAAACATCTGTTGGGTAGAATTTTGTTCTCCGTTAACAATGGTTCAATTCTTGCTTTAACCATTAAATTAATGGTTTTAAGAAGAACTGAAATTAAGGAGATCGGTCTGTAATTTCTGAAGTCGTTAAGGTCTTTATCAGGTTTAGGAATTGGAATGATTTTTATGATGCGCCATTGGTCATCGATTTGCCCAGTTTTGAATGAATTGTTGAGAGCTATAAGAAGATTTAATTTGGCTTCGTCAGATAATGCACGAATCATTTCGTAGGTAATCCTATCATCTCCTCCTGCGGAACTTTTGGTTTTGTTTTTAAGAACAGCGTTGATCTCAGAGAGTTGAAAATCAGGAATCGTACCATCAAAAGCGGTAAGGGTTGTGGTGCTAGTAGGGACGTTCAAGGTGGAAACTTGATTTTTTAGGTGGTGGAGAATGTCATAACTTAAGTTATCAAAGCAATCAGAGTTAATGGACTTTTTGTGGTTACCTTTTATATTGTTAACAAACCTCCAAGCTTCTTTTGTATTTGGATGACTATTTAAAAAGTTAATGCTGTTTTGAAAGTTACTGTGTTTGGCCTTTTTAACTTCCTCCTTCCATTTCTTTTCGCAATTTAGCGCTTGTTTAAAATTATCTGGAGTAGGGTATTTTCTGCATTTTTTAGTGGCAGCAATGTGTAATCTAAAGTGTTTATTTAAATCCTCATGCCACCAAGTTTTTGGGGTTTTGTTAGAAAAGGTTACCGTTGCTTTGGAAATTTCATTGGAAAAAGTTTGACAAATGTCTTTAGTTGAAGTTTCCAGGGAGATAGAGTTAAGAGATGTCATCAGTTTTTTCTTCGAGAGAAATTTGAAACTTTTTGATTCAGTAAAATCGATGTTGACGGATATGGGAAAATGATGACTACCACCTAAGTGATAATCTAGTATATTCCAACTAGTTGAAGCAGTTATGTTAGTGAGAGTCAGGTCTAAAACAGAACCTCTACTTTTGTCATTTAAGTTTGGTAAAAAAGTCGCCGAACCGTCGTTCATGCAGTGAAACCTTGATTCATCCAAGAGTGCCCCAAGTGCATTTCCTTTTGGAGTATTACAAGAATCTCCCCATTTTCTGGACCTTGCATTGAAGTCGCCCATAATTAGAACATTTTCGTAGGCTTCAAGAAAGTAGAATAAGTTTGAGATTACAGCTTTAAAGGTGGATAAGTCCATAGATGGTTCACAGTAGATAGAGCATATTACTAAGTTCTTGGTTAGATTTTTAGTTTGAATGATACAAATGTCATGAGTTGAATTGAAAAAAAGTCATTTGTCATTTCAGACGTAATTATTTCAATTTCAGAAACTAAGTGGAGATTAGGCTGATTGAAGGCCACTCCATCGTTTTGGGGTCTTTTTTGCCGTTCTACTCTTACTTTTGGGGGCCTATCAGAGTTGAAAACTCTACGGTTATGTTGTTTGGTGACTCTAGCATACGATACTGGAGTTAAGGTTTTGTTAATTTCAGTTTGGTTATTTATAGCAAAGTTATTTTGTGAAATGAGACCTGGGAAATGGTCTTCACTGAGAAGTTCAAATCGGTTGTTGGAGTTAACTTTTAGTTCGTGAATTACTTCACTTCTAGACTGTTTTTTTAAAGTCATAATTTTGATAACATTTTTTTCCTTTTCCCATTCCGGGCATAATTTGCTTTGAAAAGCGATATGAGAGCTGTCACCGCAGAGGATACATTTATTTTCACAGTTGCTAACACATACTGTTTTTTTTCCGCACTTAAGACAGATTTTTTCATTTCTGCACGCTTTTTGGGTGTGTCCTAGCTTGCCACATCTGTAGCACTGTCTTACCATCGGGAAATAATACTCTACTTCAAGAATGGCGTAATTCAAAATTACACTTTTGGGGATACAGTCACCAGCGAAACCCACCTTAACCGACCAAGTTGGCACCCTGGTATCACTTTCTTTGTTTAGTTTTTTGGTAAACCTTTGTACAGAGGTAACCTTGATATCCGAAATTAAACCCGCTTTGATGTCTTCATCAGAATAGTCAGTAGGAATGCCTTTTATGACCCCATAAGATTCTATGTAGCTTCTTGGTATAAAAGCATTGATATTAATTAACTTAAGAGAATCATTATGTACGCATCTATTTGCATACGATGCATTAATAAAAGTCACCCTGTATAGCGTTAAGCCGATAGCCTTTATTGTAGAAATTCCCTCCAAATTTACATTTTCAATTTTGCGCCATAAGTAGAGGCCATTTTGAATTTTTTTGTTCTGAACATTTTCGGCTTTGGATGTGTCAAAGAGTACGTTGGCCTTTCCCTTGTGATTTGCAGGATAGAGCACCGTTTCTCTTCTCGCATCAGCATTAGCAACAAAAATTCCCGCTGTAGCGGCATTTTCACTAACTGCATTTTTCTGATTTGTTGTTGCACTCATGGCAGCCATGTCAAGGTCATTAGTGACATCATTAAAAGTATTAATTAGGACTTGATCATTTATTTCACAATTTTCAAGATCAGTATCTTTTTTTCTTTTCCTACTAACATTTGGTGGAGTCCTATTAGGAATCTCACCACTACACGATTCACCTGACGCCATAGCGTCACCTGCACTGAAAAACACGTTTCACTTCACTTGCCAAAAAAAATGTATGTACCTATGCCACACTAATAAAAATAAAATTCGAAGCAATGCAGCTTACCTGGAGTACAAAAAATTGTGTTTTCACAGTATTTAATTCGTACACCTTGTTTAAAATGTTGATTATACACTTTTAATAGTATTTAGTAATAAATTTAGGTTAAAGTATGAACAAAAAGAAATAGCTCAGAAAAAGCCGTCCGCTTAGTTCGCTTGCTCAACCGGAAGATTGCTGTATTTTAGGATGCGGATTAGGAGTACCGCGATACCCTTTTCCTGCAGAAACAGAAATGCCAAGGTGAGTGTATAAAGTGACTAAGTTTTAAATATGAGAAAATATTCTTTCAATAATTCTTGTTAAGTTCTTTATGGGCAATTATTGTGCATAAATTCAGATATTAGATATTATGCCATTCATAGTTTTCTTAGCTTTATACAGTTTGAGTTTAGTAAAAAAATATATATGTATACATATAAACCTATTTATTTTTAAGTATTGTTATTTAACCATTTAAGTTTATATGGTGTAAATTAAAGCAAAAAGCTATTTAAGAAATGTTCTACATGTATACTTAATATTTTTTAAATATTTGTTTTCAGAAAAAAGTGTATCCCTAACGGACCAAAACGGGTATTATAAAAAATGTGTGTTTATTGGTAAAGATTCCTGCTTTTTATTTTTGATCTTATATACATTTTATTTTACAACGCAATGTTTTTTTGTTTAATTTACAACGCCGTTTTCCTTTTATTTTAAAATGCTTTTTTATTATATAAAAAAAAAATTCTTTTTAATTTACCAAACACTTTTGGTTTTTTTTTACTTTTTTATAATTTATATTTTTGTTTTCGATTATGTTTCATGCCAACAACACTTTAACTCTACCTAAAAAACCAAAACTGTCATTACAGCAATAACCACTTATGCGGTAATCGCTTGTTATTTTCCTACAAGAACGCGAGCAGGTAGTTAGCATAACTGCTTGACCTGCTCCAACCATCAATGACAGTTTTACCGGGTTATGTCCATTTTAGCTGTTGTTGCATATTGTTATATTCCCACACAAAGAATGTATGTATATATCAGTGAACTAAGCAAGCTGCTTTGTTTTTTAAAGAAACCCTTTGTGAAAAAGTATTGTATTTTTATAACATACATACATACGTATGAAGAAATGAGGTTTCACTATGGGTGTTTTTGTAAATATTGTACATAGTTTTATTTGAACTGAATATACTTTTTTTCCCCTAAGTAGTTTTGTTTAGATTTTTTATATTTATTTTTAGTTATTGTACCTGAATTTTTAAAATATATGTTTTACGTTTTTATGTAAATACTACGTATATTGGTGAAAATAGGCCTCTAGGGGAACCGAACACCTAAAAAAACGGTAACGTGCCTACATTGCTGCCTCCTAGGTGGTGTGGAAAAGCAATGACAACTTTCACAAATGGATACAGCGCACTAATCTTAAATTTTTAATATATTACTATTAAGAATGTGTGAGAATAATGATTTAGTGCACTGTGTCCAATTATAGTAACTTTTTTATGTTTGAGTTATGGAACTCACTTATTTTCTTTATTTATTTATTGAAATAAACAATGATTTTTTATACAAATATGTCTGTTTATTCATTATTTAATGGAAAATGTGGTGATAAATCTCAATATTAACAGCGAGGGTGCAATACGTCGTCTTTGTTGTCGCTTTTCCTCGAATTTAATGCGAGGTAATAATAATAATTATTTAATTGCGATCTATCACGCCCGAGCAACGAGGAGGAACACGCATCAGAAACAGTTGACAATTATTCCAAACCCAAAGGATGCTGTGTATGTTTGGCGGAAACTCCATATAAGCAACTTTGTAGCAGTATGTGAACACTCCCTTATATGCACGCCACGCACACACAAAGTACAAAAAGAAAATAAGCACAGGCATCTATGAAAAAACACATTTAAATGGTGGGGCACTTTACTAATATATGCTGTAAGTAAGAAAAGTGCTTGTTTATTAAAAATATTCACAGAAATTTATACAATTAGGAAGTTGCGTTTTATGTAAACAAAGAAGAACAAGAGAGTTGTCATGGAAATATCAACCACAGGATTGCTTTTCTGCGTAGTGCTGAAAGTTTTAGAAAATATGAAAAAATTTTCGCTAAACAAGTAAAATCTTTGTACAAACATTTCCAGATCAAATTAGTTGCTATAATAAATAATTTTCGGCAAATAGTTTCTATTATTTATGAAGTTATTAAACATTTGTCACAAGCTACTACTACTTTTATTTCGGTCCTAACGAATGACACCCTTCGTTGAGTGGCTTCCAATAAGGGGAACCCGATCAGGTGAGCACAGCTGTAAGTCGAACAGCTGATTCATATCTTACTTGTACAGGTGTACTATGCACAGGACTGTGTTAGTGGCACTTGATCTGTCGAAAGCTTTTGACACAGTCAACCATGCCACTCTCATACAAGATCTGTTTGAGACACAGATACCTGATGGTTTAAAGAGATGGACCGCTAATTATTTGAGTGGACGGCAGGCGTCGGTTAACTTTAGAAACGCAAAATCAAAACCTAGACGTATTAGACAGGGGGTGCCACAGGGTGGTGTCCTATCCCCGACACTGTTTAATTTCTATCTATCGAAGATGCCCCCACCACCAGAGGGCGTCTCCGTCGTTTCATATGCCGACGACTGTACAATAATGGCGACGGGGAAGGGCCCCTATACTGATGAACTCTGTACGAGAATCAATGGTTACCTCTGCGACCTTTCCAGGTTTTTCACTGAGCGAGATCTGACAATATCTCCGACAAAATCAACGGCGACGCTTTTTACGACATGGACGCACCAGGTGAGAAATGAATTAGACATTTTCGTTGATGGCACTAAGCTACCAACTGTCAGCCACCCAAAGTTATTAGGGATGACACTGGATAATACTTTCTCATTTGCTGGTCATGTGTCTGCAATGGTCTCAAAGGTACGTGGTCGCAACAAGATCCTCAAGTCACTTGCCGGCAGTACTTGGGGAAAAGACAAAGAAACGTTGCTGACTACATATAAGGCCAATGGCCGACCAGTCTTTGACTATGCTGCGCCCATATGGTCGCCTAATGTACATAACACCAACTGGACGAAGTTACAAGTCTGCCAAAATACTGCCATCAGAACTGCTACGGGATGTCTCCTCATGTCTTCCGAGTCTCACCTCCATCAGGAGGCAAAACTGCTCAATGTAAAAGAGCATGCGGAAATGCTGAGCAGGCAATTCCTTCTGAACTGCCACAAGCCAGCACATCCAAACCGTCATCTTTTGGACATAGATCCGCCCCCGAGAGACATAAGGAGACATCTCCGTAAGCACTATGATGAGATCCGGCATCATATTACCTTGCCGTTTGATCTGCAGAATCATAAGCGGGCTCTAACCGACATCCACACCGAGTCGGTAGACACTTTTGTCGGATCTCTACCTGTGAATCCCGTTCTGAACAGTCCTCCACCGGATATTGCTGAAGAAGAACGCACCTTACCAAGGGAGACAAGAGTGACCTTGGCACAGCTTAGGTCTGGATATAGTGTAAGGTTAAACTCCTACTTATCCAGACTTAATGATACAATCTTAAATACATGCCCTGCATGTGGTAGGACCCCCCATGATACTCTACATCTCTTCAATTGTTCATCTGAACCTACTCTTCTAACCCCTCTGTCCCTCTGGACAAATCCTGTTGAAACTGCACGTTTCCTTGGACTCCCCTTAGAAGAGCTTGATGAAGATCTTCGGAATGATCATACACTCTAGACAGGGCAATGCATTGTTAACAACAACAACAACAACAATTGAATTTGTTTTTATTTGTTATATTTTTTTTGGTCAAAACAATAATCCTGTGCTAAGAACCGCTTGGTAACTTTTTTCCAACACCTTGGTAATTTTTTCGCTTATGCTTATGGCAACCGTGTCCCCAAATCCAACTCCAACTTGTTTGGTAGTAACCAAGGCGAATTCATTACAGGTGGCATCCTCCCACCATATGGTTTCTTCTTCTTCCTTGAAAATCGAACCGGAGCTGTCAAATTGATTATGCTGTTGCTTTGTCTGACATTTCCAGTTACAAGGAGTGTGTGCGTGCGTGCAGATCTGAATTCGCTCCAACCCACCTAAATGAATTCGCCTTGGTAGTAACATTCCGGTTCATAAAGTCCGTCGGCAACTTCAAGCATCCGTTGATGGTAACCATAGCAAGGGGATGATTTTGTTCAAATGCATTGTTATTATTCCTTGATTTTTGAAGAAACTATAACTTTTGTCAGTTTAAAAATCATTAAAATAATAATAACCCATATTTCATGTTGTAAATGCTTGTCAAGCGAAAAAATCTAAAATTTTTGATTTTCCATCAACGCGAGCCGAAAACAAGTACGTGTGACATGACGATCGCCGATTGCTCCGGTTGCTATGGTTACCATCAACGGATGCTTGAAGTTGCCGACGGGCTTAAGAAAAAATACTACAATTTAACTCAAAAATTAAGAAGGCGCGTATTATATTCCTTGAGGTAAACGTACAGATTCATGGCAAAGGTGAGTTCATAATTCGCTTAACATGTTTTAGGCAACCGACTTTTGTCGCCCGGCAGCAAACACACATCCGCACACATGTCGTCGCCTCAGAAAACGAACGTCGTATGTTACAAAACACAGTTTCGAGAAAATCGACTTTAAAGTTTAGAGCGGAGCTATACAAAAACTGTGCGGTAGATTTTTCTGAAATTCTAACGAGTTGTAGAGAGTGGTATTTATTATTATTTCCTATTTTCAAAAGTTTAATATCTTCAAAGTTTTAGAAGATATGCGACTTTTCATTCAGAATGCATTTGTCGTATATGACGTCTGCTCACAAATATATTTTTGACTCATAGCACCTACGACAAATGTATTGGGCTTTGCCAACATAACTAATAATAAACTTTCAAAAATATGGGTTTTTAAAAAATTACTTACCATTTTTTATAAAAAAGTTCTAATTTGACGTCCGTATTTTATGTCAGACATATTTTACTTAGAAAATATGAGCACGATGAATGTATCTATCTATCTATATATATAAAATTCAAATTATCTACCTATAGACGAACTTGGCTTCTACACGATTGAGCCGATCGTTACCAAATTTTACACACGCATTGGATATCTTCCAGGGATGGTCACATGAGAAGCTTCTCAGCAAAAAATTCATTTGCTTTGCAAGTGCCGTTCGGAGTCGGCAAAAAACTGTAGGTCCCCCCAACTTTGTAGGAAAAACTCAAAAAGCAACACACCACAAGTTGGAAAGAGAAGCTAGGCAAAAATCTCGTTAGAGGTTATGATAACCTGTTGGTATATCGCCGCCATTAGTTTTTTTTTTTTTTTTGTATCTCTGGAAGTATTCGGGTTAGACCACTGAAATTTGGTGAGGAGTTGTACGAGATCGGTCCCTACCACCTCCAAAAATATTGGGGATAACGAAAAAGGGGGCGTGGCACCTCCCATACAAATTTAATTTTCATTGTCCGTATCTCTGGAAGTATTCGGGTTAGACCACTGAAATTTGGTGAGGAGTTATATAAGATTAATCCCTGCCACGACCTATGTGGGCGTGGTTCCTCCTATACGAAGGAGATAGCGATAGGGATTAAAATAGATATAGGGATCGGGTTTGAGAAACATGCAGGGAAATAAATTTGTGGCAGGACAACGTCTGCCGGGTCAGCTAGTTTTAAATAAAAGGCATACTTTTTGTCCACAGTCTTTTTATTTAAATTCAAAACTTCACATACTTACAAAAAAAATTTTATGGTCGTATGTATATATCTATAAAAATCATAAATACTAAATAAATAAAAAATCGTTTGTTACTAAGAATTAGCGGCAGGCGTCGACAGCTCCACCTTGCTTGCTCAACGATACACAGCCGACTGAAAGAATTGCGCGCGTTACTGAGGTTAATGGTCTGATTTTATAAAACGAAACGCGACGCGAAGAGTCACGTTCACCCAAGTGAAACCCAATTCGTAGTTTATAAATCACTTCGTGACTGTAAGTGACTGTGGGTGAATATGAGTACGTTTCTTACGTTTTTTGGTAACATATAAGAACGCGAACTGACGCGAACAGTCATTTTAGCTGTCAAATTAAACACTTGCTTTTGGGTCGCGTTTGCTGGAATCACTTTACTTATTTCTAATATTTTTTTTAGCAATTTAAAAAAAAATTAAAAAAAAAAAACAGAAAACAATTTGAGGCATGGGTAATTTGATGATAATTTTTAGAAAAAAACTTCGTTTTCGAGAAAAATCCAAAAAACGTAAAATTTGGACTTTTGACAACTTTTTTTGAGAACATATTGGATCGATTGGGACTTTTTAAGTTATTTTTCGATATTTGTTTCCTTTAGGGGTCAACTGCTAATAAATTAGTTAAAATTGTGGGAGATAGCTCAAAAGACGGGATTTGGCCTCAGGATCACGAATCCGGAAGCGCTTTTTTAATATTTTGCTTCTCTGGAGATATTTGCAATCAAAGTTGCCAGTTTTCATGTGGTTGTTGTAATTTTATTAGGCAACCACCCGGACTTAAGATGGCATAGCTCAGGTTTATTTTTATAAGCGCGGCCGAAGGCCGACTACTCAGAAAGGTGTTTCGCACATAAATATCATGGATTCCGCCCCAATTTTGGTATCGGACTCGGCACATTTTTCGATTCATGATCCTGAGGCCAAACCCCGTCTTTTGAGTTATTTCCCATAATTTTAGCTAATTTATTAGCAGCTGACCCCTTAAGGAAACAAATACCAATTTTTCTGACGGGGAACCTAAGCTCTCTACAAAAATTTGAAGTCCAATGCGGAGATTTATTTAACCGCGGTCCTACACCATCTATTACATAACACCCTTATATTACATACAACAATTTGCAAACTTCTATGCAAATATAAACATACATATTTCACATAAAAATATGTCTCCTGACATGTTTCAACGCGGTTTGGCACTCGGTAGCTGCTGAGATGCTGAAGTTTCCCAACTTCAACGAAAACGAAGAATAAACAGTCACAAATGCAAAACAAAACACTCAAACACAAACAAATCCTCACTATAACACTCTTTTCACAAAATTTTATAATTTCAACAATAGAAATAAGGCAAGAGCACTAAAACATTTTATTTTACTTTGTGGCTGATTTACATTTTTGTTTGTGTTAGCTAGCAGAATTGCCAACTACCGCGAACGCAGACCTGTCAAACGCAGTGACTGCGTCGTGATAACGTAACTGGATGAACGCGAAAACTTACGTGCTTATAAATTACGAACTTGAGGGTGATGGTGAAAGTGAGTGACCGCGTCGAGTCTAGTCACCGTGATTTAGAAAATCAGGACATAAGCTACGCATGGATGCGACAAATGCTTACAATTTAGCTTTGTTTCTTTTCTGCTAATTATGAATAATTATGAATAATTATGAATAATTATTCCTAGAAAAGCGTTTTGTGAAAAAATTAGCAGCGAATCCAGCAGCCTTTTGACATTTAATTGAGAGAAAGAGCGCCAATTCGCTGCAAGTTCGCTGCAAGTTGCTGCTGGAGATTTTTCGTCCAGCAAAAACTAGCAAGTAACAAACAGCTGATTGTGACATATGGCAAAATCAAAATTGATTGTATGTTTTTATGAAATTTAAAATTTATTACGAATATTTTGAAAACTATGAGTTATTTACCAGCAAATGAAGTAAGTACATACAATAAATACCAAATCTTCAATAATTCCGTATCTTTGAACAGCAATGCGCCGAAGCCCAATGTCCGTTGGACCAACGTAATGTGGCTCGTTTAGGAGACCAATATAATCCTGCAGACACAGTTACAGGAATCGGAAATACTGAAGGTGTATAAGGCATTCAATTTTCTTAATATTTTGTAAGGTTTACGTCGATATATACGGAGAAATTGTCCAAAGACTGAAAAATTCGCAATTTCATTTGCTGCGAAAAAAATTTATTTTCATTTGTCAATTGTCAGAACAGCTGTTCTGCTGGAGAATTTCTGCTGGCTCCT
Organism: Campiglossa producta; assembly: GCA_964058755.1. Taxonomy (NCBI): domain Eukaryota; kingdom Metazoa; phylum Arthropoda; class Insecta; order Diptera; family Tephritidae; genus Campiglossa; species Campiglossa producta. The sequence continues at coordinate 33,095,024 of CAXKVI010000004.1, forward strand.
GTTCGACGAAAAACTAGCAGAAGAGAGATGAAACTAACAAAAATGAGATTTTGACAGCTTTTTACAAGACTCTCTTCTGTTGACAGTTCTTTGCTGGAGATTTCAAGAAACAAATCTTTTGTCTGTAAACGTTTTCTAATGATAACGAAAAATGAATTTCTATGGAAAATTGTCGTATGTGATATATTTCTGCTACATACGACAAAAAGCATACCCGAATTGTTATATTGTGTAACATACGACAAAACGCACAGTAAATAACTCAAAAACTAAAGATAGAAAAAACGGTTTGCAGAAATGAAAAGATCAGCCCCGAATTAGTTATTCTGCCTCAAAACCTGAAAATGGCCAATTTGCACATTCGCCGTTCGTTTTATGAGGCGACGATGTGCTTTAAATGGACTCAGCCGATGTAAACAAGTTTCATCCGACCTCACCCGAATGTAAACTAACTTTGGCCGCCCGATAAAGCTGGAATTATTGGTGATGTTTGTCGTAACGCTGTGGTCGTATCCAATCAGCTGATTCGACCAACCTTATGGGATTTAATGCAATCGATTATTGGTGCCATATCGTAACGCTAAGGTCGTAACCGGATCGTAGCCAACCAATTGCTTTTTGGTTTTCCGCGGTAACGATAAACAGCTGATTACCTTTTTGCTTATTGCTTACAAGTTTTTGCAGTCAATCAGCTGTTTACGGTTACCGCACCAATAATCGATAAAAATGTATCGCATAGGGTTGCGTTAGGGATACGACTACAGCGTTACGACAAACATCACCAATAATTCCAGCTTAAAGTATAACGCGCCCGAATTTCTCTGATGATGGCGGATGAAAAAGTCTGTTGCAGTGCGAGCGTAGCCTTCTACATTTTTATCTATTATATATAAATGCGCAAACATAACAGGTTCCTCCCTTTTTTGCAATAACCACAATTCTAAGGTATATTTATCGATATGTCTCGCCGAGCAGGGTATCCGACAACAAACCAAAAATTAAAAAAAAAATGAA
>CAXKVI010000004.1:33098537-33123839 GCA_964058755.1 Campiglossa producta
AAAATAAAATAAAATAAAATAAAATAAAATAAAATAAAATAAAATAAAATAAAATAAAATAAAATAAAAAAAAATAAAATAAAAATAAAATAAAAAAATAAAATAAAAGATAAAATAATATAAAATAAGATAAAAAAAAATGAAATAAAATAAGATAAAAAAAATAAAATAAAATAATATAAAATAAAATAAAATAAAATAAAATAAAATAACATAAAATAAAATAAAGTAACATAAACTAAAATAAAATAAAATAAAATAAAATTAAATTAAATAAAATAAAATAAAATAAAATAAAATAAAATAAAATAAAATAAAATAAAATTAAATAAAATAAAATAAAATAAAATAAAATGAAATGAAATGAAATGAAATGAAATGAAATGAAATGAAATGAAATGAAATGAAATGAAATGAAATGAAATGAAATGAAATGAAATGAAATGAAATGAAATGAAATGAAATGAAATGAAATGAAATGAAATGAAATGAAATGAAATGAAATGAAATGAAATGAAATGAAATGAAATGAAATGAAATGAAATGAAATGAAATGAAATGAAATGAAATAATATTAAATTAAATTAAACACAAATAAAAAAAATAAAAGATAAAATAATCTATTATATATAAATGCTTAACAGTTTTCTCCCCTTTTTGCAATAACCACAATTCTAAGGTATATAAAATTTGATATGTATCGATAGGTCTCGCCGAGCAGGGTATGCGACAACAAACCAAAAATTAATTATAATATGATTTGAAAGTCACACCACTAAAAGTGCTAAACACGCATTCACTTTATAAAGCCGCTGTTATGTGTGTATGTAGGACAGAGCACGGCACAATTCGCACTAAACCAATTAGGTTATCTCTGTTTACTCTGTCGCTTACCAGCAAGTACCGAAGCAACAGCGTTTGTTGTTGATTCGTTAATTGCAAGTGAGCGACTGAGCATAACAAACGATATTCATTGATTCAAACAGTGTTTACAAAAACAAAATCTGTGCGTGGGCATTCGGAGAAGCAAATGCTTGCTCAGACATGATATGAAAAAAAAGCACAAATAAGCTAGATCATGCACAAGGCCCTTCGTGGCTTGACTTAGTGAAATGAAATAAAATGTAAAATTGATAAAATTGAAAAAAGTAAAATAAGAATTAGAAAAGTGATTGAAAGTAAAAAAAGAAATTTATTGGAAATGAAAGGAAAGGAAATAATATAAAATAAATAAAAATAAAACAAAATAAAAGTATAAAATAAAGGAAAGAATGGGAAAGGAAAGGGATGGATAAAAGGAAAATAAAGGTAAGTTAAGGTAAGGAACGGAAAATATGAGAGAAAAATCAAATAAAGGTAGGGAAAGGAAAGGAATGGAAAAGAAAAAAGGAAGGGAAGAAAGGAAATGTGATGTAGGTAAAGGAGTGGAAAAGAAAAGCAAATAGAGAAAGACAAAGAAAGGAAAGCAGAGAAAAAGAAAGGATAGAAAAGGCAGCGAGGAAGAAGGTATGGAATATAAATGAAAATAAAAAGAAAGAAAAATAAAGGAAAGAAAGGTAATGAAAAGCTGAAAAAATAAGTAAAGGAAATGAATTTAAAAGAAAAAAACTAAAGGAAAGGAAAAAAAGAAAATAAGGAAACGGTAGGAAAGCAAAGGTAACGAAACGAAATGACAGGAAAAGAAATCTAAGGAAAAAAAGTGAAAGAAAATAAAGGTAAGAAAAAAATAAAAGAAATGAAAAAAAAAAGAATAAAATGAAAGGAAACTAAGGGAAACCAAACGAAACTAAAGCAAAGGGAAGGAAAGAAAAAGAAAATACAAGGAAAAAGGAATGTAATGGAAATAGAAAGAAAGGTCAGGTAAGAAAATAAAAGAAAGGAAAATAAAAGAAAATAACAGAAATGAAAGAAAGAAAGAAAGAAAGAAGGTTAATAAAATGAAATGGAGGAAGAGAAAAGGAAAGAAAAGGAAAAGAACGGAGAGGGAAGAATAGAAAAGGAAAGAAAAGCAAAAGATATAAATTGAGATGAAAGGAGAGGAAAGGAATGGAAATAAAAGCAAATGATAGCAAAGGAAAGGAAAGGATAGAAATACGTATGAAGACGAACTAAGAAGAATAAATAATTATCAACATTGAAACTATATTATTGCATGGTGTAAAGAGTGAGGGAAAGGCAAAATGAATAGGAATGTATAGAAACCAAAAATATAAAAATATGGAAAGGAAAGGAAAATTTAAGAAATATCAAAAAGGTAAGTAAATAAAATAAGGTTTTGTGGTTGAATTTCAACCACTGGGCGAACTCTAGTAATAGTAATTTGCAATAAAGCTGGATACTGACCTCCAAAGAAATGTCAATTTCCGTATAAAAAACGCTCGAGAAATGGTCAAGAAATGTTTTCAGACGTCAAACTTCCTTTAGCTAACCCTGCAAAAATCGAGAGTACTCTATTTCCTATCCAAAGAGTACTCCAATTGAAGCATCAGAGTACTCCTAATGTAATCCTTTTTCATATAAAAATTCTGCTCAAATTAACACTGCGATGTCCTAGGACTGGACCACATAGTCCAACCTTCGCTTTGTTTCTGCTACTCCATGGAGTACCTACAGTCAGAGTACTTTGAAATCTACTCCAATACAAATATTTTCTTCGGTACTCGCTGTCGCCAACTTTTAGGGGTCCATAAATCTTTCGAAGAATTTTTCTCTCGAATACTCCCAAAGCCGCCTTGTCAGATGTTGCCAGTGTCCATGCTTCTGCACCATATAGCAGGACGGGTACGATTCGTCGAGAGAGACTTACATTGTTGTTGGTATTAATGTTGCTTCCCATGTATACACAGTGCCTTACTATCTCGAAATTATTGCTGCTAACAGAGACGTGGTTGCCAAGACGCGAATGCGCTGACTCCTTGCTTCTTGCCAGCAGGTACTTCGTTTTAACTTCGTTCACCACCAAACTCATTTTTCCGCTTCTTTTTCTAATTCGGAATACGAGTACGCAGAGGTTACGACGCGGTTGTTGAGGCCAATGATGTCGATGTCGTACACATACGCCAACAATTGTACACTCTTGAAATATAATATTCCAGCGCGATTAAGTTCTACAGGTTATATTATTTTCTCGCTCTGCCTGAAACCTCGTTTAGTTTCGAATGGCTCGGAGAGGTCCTTCCCGATTCTAACCGAGCTGGTGGTATAATAATGGCGCCGAATAGGCAAGTGCCTTCCGTGCTGTCGAAGGCGGGTTTAAATATGGTGTGTGTCATCGATCCTTTTCTCACGGGGTTTTTTTTTCAAGATTTGGCGTATTGTAAAATCCTGGTCGATGGTAGATTTATCAGGCCTGAAGCCACACTTCAGTCTTTCACACAATACGCTTGATAGGACCTTATATGCGATACTCAAAAGGTTGATTCTACGCTACACAAGAGCTGGTGCATACACCTTACCAGCTCCTCAACGCCGTATTTGAATAGCTTAGCGGGCAGGCCATCAGCGCTTTATTGTTGTTTAGTGATATAGCTATTCGCACCTTTTTATAGCCGGGTTGTGGAACTCATTGCGTATAACATACATGATACACAGTGGTGGAACTTCAAGTCCATCATCTTCTATTGCGGGGTCGGGCTTGTCCTCTTCTCTGAGTTGTTGTTCTGTTCCTCCATTTAAAAGGGCCGGACAAGTGATCCCTCCATAACCTTAGTACTATCTGAATAACTTCCACCAGGTCGCCGCTGTCATTTTTACAAGAGTTTTCCACGGGATTAAAACTTTCTGTCATTCGTAGAACTTTTTGATAAAATTTTCGGGCGTTACTGCAGCTGGCTGCATTTCAAGCTCATCATAGGCGTCGTCCTTTCTTTTCACTGCGTCTTGGCACTCTCTATGATCGTACCAGCTGTTTTTTGCACTTGCCGGAGTCCAATTACTTCTTCGGCTGCGGTATGAAGGGCTCCGGAGATATGTTCTCACTCTCATGTACTCCGCTAGGTTGAATTGAGCTCTCAGAGAGCAGATGTGCGAGTCGTTCTGCGAAATCATTGGCTGCCTGTTGTGACTGCAGTTCTTCGACGTCCAGCTTTCCTTGCGTTTTTTTTGTGGCACCTGTTTTGTTGTACTTAGGCGAGTACGAATCTTGGCTGCTACCAAGTAGTGATCGGAGTCGATGCTTGGACCCCGCATCGTACGTACGTCCATAAAGCTGGAAGCATGCCGTCCGTCTATCACAAAGTGATCGATCTGGTTACGTGTTTTACGATCTGGCGATAGCCATGTTGCTTGATGGATCTTTTTATGCTTGAACCTAGTGCTGGCTTTCGTGCACCGGCGAAGTCGATCAGCCTGTATCCATTCGGCGAAATCTCTTCATGGAGGCTGAACTTTCCGACAGTGGGGCCAAATACACCCTCTTAGTTTCTTCTAATTTCGCGTAGAATGCATCTTTTTCCACGTCGTCCTTGTCCTCGGTCGGTGCGTGCGCACAGATAAACGATATGGTGAAAAATCGTAGTTTTATTTGGATTGTGGCGAGACGCTCATTCAAGGCTGTGGACGACACTATATGTTTCACAAGTCCCTTTCCTACCACAAAACCGACGGCGAATCTGCGCTCATTAGTGTGGCCGCTCCAGTAGACATTGCAGGTTCGGATGGTCGTATAGCCATACCCCGTCCATCGCATTTCTTATATAGCGGTGATGTCAGCTCTTGCCTAATTGAGGAGCTCGACTTACTTACTTAGGGCCGCTTGCATAAAAGCCGATAACGACTAATCGGTGATTAGTTTGACAGCTAACCGAACAAAATACGTCAATTAAACTCCGGTAACCGGGCGATTAGTTTGTCCGGTAACCGAACAAAATACGTCAATTAAACTCCGGTAACCGGGCGATTAGTAGTCATCGGCTTTTATGCAAGCGGCCCTTAAAATAGCCCATAACCGCCTAATAAAGCCAAGTACTATGATAAAACCGTGGAATTTCGCCGGCAAAATGCAATTGGCTTGCCGTAAAATGTTGCTAGCTATTTTCATTTTTTTTATATCATTAAATCTTTGTTTATTTATCTCTCTTCTGCTATTTTTCCAATTTCAAGGGTCAATATCAACAAATGTCACTTTTCGCACTGTTTTAAATGACATGGACAATTAAAAAAGTCGTGAAAAAATGGTGCTAATGCCATATTGCGCAACATTTTCAGATCGTGAACTCAGTACTACTTTGCCGTGAAGTACAAGCGAAATTTCACGGCTAATTCACGACAAGAAATTTTGTATGGATTTTGACAGCTGCTTCACGTGAAACTCGATGTTAGTACCTAGCTTAAGCGATTAAAAATATAGTTGCTAAATTGTCACACTCTCAATGGATACGTATCCGAAAAATCATTAACCATTCACTGCACCGTACAAAATACAGCCATTATCTTTTATGAATAATTGTAATAGATTTAAACCCGCTGAATTGCTGACAAAACCGCTGACAATTATGACATGTAAAGGCGTCAAGTTGGCAAAACTGCTCGAAAATGGCTAACGCCAAGAATCAAGATTTTTTTTGTTTGGTGAAGGTGGGAGTTAAAAAGTTGAATTGTGATTATTGTAACGCCGTAAACGCTCAATTTCACAAAAAACATTAAATATAAGCTGTTAGCTATCGTTTGTGTAGTTTGGAAAAAGTGCATAAAGTAAATTAAAGCGAAAAACTGAAAACAGAATTTGTGCAACTGCACCAAATGAATTTGTGGTGTGCTTTTGCTAAGTTTGGGGTCGTAATTTAATTGTCGCTGCGCGAATGGTGGCTATTACCAAGAGGTTTTCAATAAGTGAGATTCATTTGCCTATAGAACTGCTATTAAATAAGTTGGTTGCAATTTAATCGATATATTTTTTTGTGAGTTGATGTTTTAGCTGTGTAAGAATAGCGCGCTTTGTGATATGCCCATGTAAAGAAAGGGGCGGTATTTTGTTAAATAATGAATAATGTTTCTCATTGTTTAAATAAGCACGAATTTACTTTGGTCGCCTCAAAAGGTATGACGTTGGTGTGTTTGATTGCTCTATTAGCAAAGTATGCAAATTTATTCCAAAAGTAAAATCCCAATCAACAAATAAGTAAGGCACAGAATATGAGCTGCACTACAATTTAATGTAAAATAAATTAAATACATAATTTTTATCAGTAAGCGGAAGATATTCGCGCTACTTTCTTATCGTTTTTTACTCTCTTTGTTTTTTCTCGCTCTTTTGTTTACATAGCGTTCTCTTCCGTTTTTTTCCGTTCTGAGGTTTCAAAACCATGTGCTTTATAGTGCTGGAAAACTATCGATATCTATTGCCGCCTTGCAATATTTTCGATATTTTCAAATTGACTATCGATAGTATCGACAAAATTCAAATGGCTACAAATAACGGCTGATTGGCATACCGGTCGTAAGAGGCGACTAATATCCTGCAAAAATCGAGGGTACTCTATTTCCTATCCAAAGAGTACTCCAATTGGAGCATCAGAGTACTCCAAATTTAATCCTTTTTCATACAAAAATTGTGCTCCAATTAACATTGCGATGTCCTAGGACTGGACCACCTACTCCAACCGTCGCTTTGTTTCTGCTACTCCATAGAGTACCTACAGTCAGAGTACTTTGCAATGTACTCCAATGTTTTTACTCCTTGGAGCATATACTGCCAGAGCGATAGTGTCGTGATTTTCGTCGATAAGGCACGAGCAATGATCGGCTTTCAAAAAGCTGTAGGTGGTCCGATGATGTATAGGGTTAGGTTCAAGTGGCTGCCGCGAAGGCACACCTAGGCCAGAATTAAAAGGCCCGTTGTGATACCATCAACACTAGGAAAGTCAGTCCCGGGACCCAGCCATATGGAAAATACCAGTGCTATTGGGACTCTCCACATAGCAGAATCCCGGGGCTGACACTCCTAAAACCGACACCGTTACACCTCCTCGAACCATTTAGATGACTTGATGAAAGCCATCAAGTCCTTTATGTCCAGCGGAGCTGTAGGCTATCCAGGAAGGGAACTCCGAAAAAGCGCCTTCTCGCGCCGCTTAAAGCCGGGCAGCTGCAGATGAGCTGCTCCACCGTTTCCTCCTCCTCATCATCTATGCAACTCCTACAGCATCGTCGATAGGGTACACCCAGCCAGTGCCCGGTTAAAACCCCTATTAATATAGATATATCCCTTCTTCTTAGGGTGTAAATATATTTAGATCTTTTAATATCCCATTTTGGCCAGGATTGTTTGGATACTCGGCACCCTGGCGATAAAAGCCATCTTTCATTGGCTTGTCGGAGTGTATGCTCCTTCAGCATTAGCTTGCATGTGGCAAAGGGCATACCTAGGCGTTCTTTATCCTGAAGAACCTGCTTGGTCGTGCCCTGCCCAGCAAGTTCGTCTGCCCTAGAGTTTCCCTCAATGTCCCTGTGTCCCGGGACCCATGTGAGGCTCACGCGGTTCTGTTGGGCCATCTCCTGAAGAGATCGACGACAGCTGAGCGTCAGTTCAGAGTTGAACAAGTAAGAGCCAAGGGATTTGACTGCCGCTTGGCTATCGCTGAAAATAACGATATTCTGTCCGATAGCGTGTTGCCCTATCCAAGCCGCGGCGCCCATGATTGCTGAGACCTCAGCCTGGAAGACGCTGCAATGATCAGGCAGTCTGAAGGAAAGCTCAAGGTCCAGATCCTTGGAATAAATCCCTCCTCCAACTCTGCCGTCCAACTTCGAACCGTCGGTGTATATGGAAATGCCGCCATTAGTAGCAGGACACCGATCCGTCCTCTCCCAGTCTTCCTTCCTGGGAATGTTTTTTCTGAACCAGCTATCTCCGACTGTTGTGGTTGCACAACGGTCCGTGCTCGGAGGGAGAAAGCTGTAAGAATCCAGAATACCGGAGTGTCCAGTAGTGCCTGCGCCCCAGCCGGAAGTTTCCCTTAGACGCAGAGCCGATGCTGCCGCTGCCCGGTACCCTTCCAGATCGAGTGGCAAAATGCCAAGAATGGCCTGGAGAGCTTCGTTGGGCGTTGTTCTCAACGCGCCGCTTATACAGATCATGCTAGATCTGTGGACTTTACCTAACAGGTTTAGGTTGGCTGCCTTGCTCAGCGCAGGCCACCATACCACGACTCCATACAGCATAATTGGCCGGATTATCGCAGTGTAAATCCATCTGCAGATTTTGGGACTGAGCCCCCATTTTTTGCCAATGGCTCTTTTACAGGTGTAAAGTGCAATGCACGCTTTCCTCTGGCGCTGGATGACATTCTCCTTCAAGTTAAGCTTTCTATCCAGAACTATGCCTAGGAATTTGGCTTTGTCAGCCAAGTTCAGGCGCACGCCATTTAGTTCTGGTAGGCTTAGCGTTGGTATTTTGTACCGGTTAGTATAAAGGACAAGCTCCACTTTTCCCGGGCTGATATTAAGTCCGCAGCGAGATGACCACGAGGAAACTGCTCGCAGTGCTACTTGCATCAAGTCACACAGGGTTTGTGGGAATTTGCCCCTGTATGCAATAGCTAAATCGTCTGCATATGCAACTATCCTCCCGCCCCCAGCTTGTGTCTCGTAGCAACGAGTTTACAGTGAGGTTCCATAAAAGCGGAGAGAGAACACCACCCTGAGGCGTTCCTCTTGTGACATAGCGTGAGAAATCAACTGTGCCCAGTGTAGAAACTATTTTCCTTCCCTTTAGTAGCTTATCAATTAGTCCAATAAGAGACCTGCTTATGCCCAGATTAGTTAGAGCGGTGTTAATAGCCTCCGGGCTTATATTGTTGAAGGCACCTTCAATGTCTAGGAAGGCCACGAGACAGTAATCTTTTTCATACAACGATTTTTCAATAACAGAGACAAGGCTGTGAAGCGCAGTTTCCGTTGATTTACCTTTGGTGTATGCATGTTGATAGCTAGAGATGGGGTGTAAAAGTAGGTCGCCTCCCAGTTGGTGCACCCTGGGTAACGCTAAATGACCTACATAGCCTGCACGGCTAGTTTAGTTTCTTGTATTGCCGGATCTACGAGAACGGTACCAGTACTTGTGCTGTACCCATCGTGCCGAAACGACCCGGGCCGTTTTCTTATATCGACCCGGCCAAGAGCAATACACTCGAGGTGCCCCTGTCTGACATTTAGGCAGGGCTACACCTCGTTACAACAACAACAACAACATAGCTAGAGATAAGGTTGCTATCAATAGTAGAGGAGAGATAATCGCTAATTATCCTCTCGAAGGTTTTGAGTGCAAAGGACGAGAGACTGATCGGTCTGTAGTCCTTAGGCTCATAGTGTGAGGCCTTCCCAGCCTTAGGAATAAAGACTACCTTGGCGCTTCTCCAGGAGTGCGGAATGTAGTTGAGAGCCAGGCAGGCTGAAAAGAGAAATACCAGCCATTTAGCCGATGTTTCCAACGTGTTTATGAGTTGTGCGGGGAAAATCCCGTCTGGCCCAGCAGCCTTGAACGGCTCAAAGCTTTTGATCGCCCACCTTACCCTTTCCTCCGTGATGGGTATATTCACTGCCATATTTGTTGCAGATGCTAAAGGTGCTTCATGCAATTTCCCCGGAAAGTGTGTATTCAATAGCAGCTCCAGGGTTTCCCCTTCCGTGCTAGTCCACGATCCGTCAGGCTTCCGCAAATAGCTAATGGCTGTTTGAGTTTTTGAGAGCACTCGTCTAAGTCTCGCCGTATCATCGACCTTTTCGACCCCGGTGCAGAAATCTCTCCACGAAGTTCTCTTCGCCTGCCTTAGGGTCCTTTTATAGGCCCTCAGTTTAACATTATATTCGAGCAATTCAGGCTCCGTACCGAGGCTCTTGGCCCTATTAAATTGCTTCCTGCAGGACTTGCGGAGCGAATCCAGGTCGTAGGACCACCAGTGTGGTTTATGTTTACCGCGTGGTTTCGGCACTGGACAAGCCTGCTCTAGGGCATTTGAGAGCGCCGTTGTAAAGGTCGCAACCAGATCATCCAGTTCTCCTACTGATGATGGAGCTTGTGGGGGTAACACTGGTAGGTCCCTAACTAATATTTGATTATGTAGCTGCCAATTAATGTTGCGTGGATTGCGTTTCATAACTGGCTGCTCAACAGAAAAATCCAAGGCAATTTCTATGTACCGGTGGTCGGAAAATGAATGCTCCTCAAGAACACGCCATTTCCTAACCCACTCATAAGCGCCTTCGCTACAAATAGTGAGGTCTATGACCTCCCTACGGGCTTTAGTGATAAAAGTAGGCTCGTTACCCACGTTACAAACCACCAGGTTAGTTGTTAGTAGGTAGTCAAACAGAGACTCGCCCCTAGCGTTAATATCGGAGCTTCCCCACTGGACGTGATGAGCATTTGCGTCAGCTCCAATAATAAGATGACCCGTGCAGAAATTTTCCACCAGATCTTTCACCTCCTTTTGTGGAGGAGGTTCTTCGGCGTCATAGGGCATGTAGACCGACGCCATCGTCAGGCTGGTGCTGCCGACCGTTAAGCTGGCAGCTGTAACGTCACCATTTGAATAGTTGGGTAAGAGAAAGGTGTTCAGCCCAGACTTGACCAAGATACAGGTTCTGACCTTGCCCTCCTCATTAGCTCGGATGAGCTTGTACCCCTTAGCCCCCAATCCACAGATCCTTGAGCTATTAACCCAGGGTTCTTGGATAAGGACCACGTCTACGTCGCCTTTATAAAGACGACTGCTTAGGGCAGCTGAGGCTGCTTTAGATTTGTGCAGGTTAATCTGAAGCACCACCAACATGAGAGCGCTCAGACTTCCCTACCACCGTCGTACCGTCGTGGAGGTCTACCCCGTCCCGGGGCCTATCTCTCAACGACAATTTATCTGCACGATTTGGCGTGGCGGAATCTCTACTGTCTGAAGCGGCATCAACGTTAGTGTGCACCGGATTGCCCTCCACCACCGTGCGGTCGAGGTCTTCCGCGTCCGTTAGGCTATCTTCCATCGCCGAGTCGTTCACGGCTTCCTCGCAATTTGACGTGGCGGATACCATACTTTCCGCGTCTGACACCCCTGCCTCCTCTTCTGGTCCTTCGATTTCCGAGTCCTTCGAAGCGGCCGGAATGGCAGCGCGTTGTCATCGCCACGGTATACGTGGATCACGATCTGACCCATTCCATAATGCACTCGTCCGTTGCACCGTTTAAGGGGCTCGAGTGCCTCCTTATTCAAAGTTAAAACCACCTGTCTATGAGGCCCAACCTCGCCCTCGACCAGATTGACACTCCAGTCCTGCGTCGGGAGAGACGGATTCCAGGCCTGCAGCATTTCAAGAATATTCTCCGGTTCAGCAGGGATGGCAGGAATCCATGCCCTTGCCCTTGGCCGGGCCGGAATGTCCTTCCAGTCGACGACCTCGATTTTTGCCCCTGGGTAGACTTCACCCAGTCTTGCAACTGCTGCCTTGTACAGTGCAACAGTTCTTGCATCCTCACACGCGAAAACTTTAATCTGACCCTGGTGCCAACCCGCGTCTGTACCCCGCGGCGGACTACCCGGAGACTCACGCCATATGTCGAGAAGGGCCCTGCCAATTTCGTTCCGGACATACAGCCACCGGTCTCTAGGGATGGACCAACGGTCGTTGCCTCGATCAATGACACCTATAAGGATCCTGTCCTTGGTCACTTCAGCAAAGCTGGGTTTGCCCACTACTGGGATATTCTGATGCCGCTTCGGATGGGGATCCACCTCTCCGTCCGATCTCTGGCGTTTGAAGGGATTCCCGTTCAGCCTTTTAGGCGCATAGGGCCTTTGGAAATTTGGTATCAGAGCTTTCGCTTTCTCCACCATCTTCCTTTCATTCAGCGATAGTGTATCCTGCGATGCTCCCTCATATTTCTTCAGGATCCTTGCAGCCTTCCTTTTATCCCAGTACGCAAAGCGTCGGGGAGATGTATTTGGGAGGAGTTCAGACCCGTAGTTGCCATCGCGGTCTCTCCCTTTGATAGAAGCTTAGTTGCGTCTTCCTTCTCTTTCGGATCACTGAGGCCAGGTCCCGAGACCATTGACACAGACATTGAGAGGTTGATGTTCGTGCCGGCGCTTGATGGAAGTTTAGCATCCGCCGTTTTCTGCTTACCTGCGTATGCAGCCGCACTGGTGCTGGCTTTGTTGTTGTTGTTGTTGTTGTTGTTGTTGTTGTTAACAATGCATTGCCCTGTCTAGAGTGTATGATCATTCCGAAGATCTTCATCAAGCTCTTCTAAGGGGAGTCCAAGGAAACGTGCAGTTTCAACAGGGTTTGTCCAGAGGGACAGAGGGGTTAGAAGAGTAGGTTCAAATGAACAATTGAAGAGATGTAGAGTATCATGGGGGGTCCTACCACATGCAGGGCATGTGTTTGAGATTGTGTCATTAAGTCTGGACAAGTAGGAGTTTAACCTTACACTATATCCAGACCTAAGCTGTGCCAGGGTAACTCTTGTCTCCCTTGGTAAGGTGCGTTCTTCTTCAGCAATATCCGGTGGAGGACTGTTCAGAACGGGGTTCACAGGTAGAGATCCGACAAAAGTATCTACCGACTCGGTGTGGATGTCGGTTAGAGCCCGCTTATGATTCTGCAGATCAAACGGCAAGGTAATATGATGCCGGATCTCATCATAATGTTTACGGAGATGTTTCCTTATGTCTCTCGGGGGCGGATCTATGTCCAAAAGATGACGGTTTGGATGTGCTGGCTTGTGGCAGTTCAGAAGGAATTGCTTGCTCAGCATTTCCGCATGCTCTTTTACATTGAGCAGTTTTGCCTCCTGATGGAGGTGAGACTCGGAAGACATGAGGAGACATCCCGTAGCAGTTCTGATGGCAGTATTTTGGCAGACTTGTAACTTCGTCCAGTTGGTGTTATGTACATTAGGCGACCATATGGGTGCAGCATAGTCAAAGACTGGTCGGCCAATGGCCTTATATGTAGTCAGCAACGTTTCTTTGTCTTTTCCCCAAGTACTGCCGGCAAGTGACTTGAGGATCTTGTTGCGACCACGTACCTTTGAGACCATTGCAGACACATGACCAGCAAATGAGAAAGTATTATCCAATGTCATCCCTAATAACTTTGGGTGGCTGACAGTTGGTAGCTTAGTGCCGTCAACGAAAATGTCTAATTCATTTCTCACCTGGTGCGTCCACGTCGTAAAAAGCGTCGCCGTTGATTTAGTCGGAGATATCGTCAGATCTCGCTCTGTGAAAAACCTGGAAAGGTCGCAGAGGTAACCGTTGATTTTATTACAGAGTTCATCAGTATAGGAGCCCTTCCCCGTCGCCATTATTGTACAGTCGTCAGCATAAGAAACGACGGAGACACCCTCTGGTGGTGGGGGCATCTTCGATAGATAGAAATTAAACAGTGTCGGGGATGTTGTTGTTGTTGTTAACAATGCATTGCCCTGTCTAGAGTGTATGATCATTCCGAAGATCTTCATCAAGCTCTTCTAAGGGGAGTCCAAGGAAACGTGCAGTTTCAACAGGGTTTGTCCCGAGGGACAGAGGGGTTAGAAGAGTAGGTTCAAATGAACAATTGAAGAGATGTAGAGTATCATGGGGGGTCCTACCACATGCAGGGCATGTGTTTGAGATTGTGTCATTAAGTCTGGACAAGTAGGAGTTTAACCTTACACTATATCCAGACCTAAGCTGTGCCAGGGTAACTCTTGTCTCCCTTGGTAAGGTGCGTTCTTCTTCAGCAATATCCGGTGGAGGACTGTTTAGAACGGGGTTCACAGGTAGAGATCCGACAAAAGTATCTACCGACTCGGTGTGGATGTCGGTTAGAGCCCGCTTATGATTCTGCAGATCAAACGGCAAGGTAATATGATGCCGGATCTCATCATAATGTTTACGGAGATGTTTCCTTATGTCTCTCGGGGGCGGATCTAGGTCCAAAAGATGACGGTTTGGATGTGCTGGCTTGTGGCAGTTCAGAAGGAATTGCTTGCTCAGCATTTCCGCATGCTCTTTTACATTGAGCAGTTTTGCCTCCTGATGGAGGTGAGACTCGGAAGACATGAGGAGACATCCCGTAGCAGTTCTGATGGCAGTATTTTGGCAGACTTGTAACTTCGTCCAGTTGGTGTTATGTACATTAGGCGACCATATGGGTGCAGCATAGTCAAAGACTGGTCGGCCAATGGCCTTATATGTAGTCAACAACGTTTCTTTGTCTTTTCCCCAAGTACTGCCGGCAAGTGACTTGAGGATCTTGTTGCGACCACGTACCTTTGAGACCATTGCAGACACATGACCAGCAAATGAGAAAGTATTATCCAATGTCATCCCTAATAACTTTGGGTGGCTGACAGTTGGTAGCTTAGTGCCGTCAACGAAAATGTCTAATTCATTTCTCACCTGGTGCGTCCACGTCGTAAAAAGCGTCGCCGTTGATTTAGTCGGAGATATCGTCAGATCTCGCTCTGTGAAAAACCTGGAAAGGTCGCAGAGGTAACCGTTGATTTTATTACAGAGTTCATCAGTATAGGGGCCCTTCCCCGTCGCCATTATTGTACAGTGGTCAGCGTAAGAAACGACGGAGACACCCTCTGGTGGTGGGGGCATCTTCGATAGATAGAAATTAAACAGTGTCGGGGATAGGACACCACCCTGTGGCACCCCCTGTCTAATTCGTCTTGGTTTTGATGTTGCGTTTCTAAAGTTGACCGACGCCTGCCGCCCATTCAAGTAATTAGCGGTCCATCTCTTTAACCCATCAGGTATTTGTGTTTCTAAGAGATCTTGTATGAGAGTGGCATGGTTGACTGTGTCAAAAGCTTTCGACAAGTCAAGTGCCACTAACACAGTCCTGTGATTTGGTTGGTTTTGATTTAGACCGCTATTTATTTGCGTTGTAATGGCATTGAGTGCGGTGGTGGTGCTGTGCAGGTTACGGAAGCCATGTTGATGATTAGCCAGGTGCAGATTTGCGGTGTAATACGGGAGCAAAATGGACTCTAGCGTCTTCACTACCGGCGACAAAAGTGATATAGGGCGATATGAATCGCCTATGTTTGCCGGCTTTCTAGGTTTTAATAATGGAACCACTCTCGCCTTTTTCCATATTTCAGGAATGACGAAAGTGTTCAGTGAAAGATTGAATAAAGCCGCTAAGTATTTGTGTCCCTCCTGGCCTAGATGTTTCAGCATCTTCATGGCAATGCCGTCGGGGCCGATGGATTTTGAGGGCTTAGCCTGTCTGATGGCTTCCTTGACCTCTGAGGCAGTGATGACAATGGGCGTGTTTTGGTTTTTGTATTTACGCGCCTGTCGCATGGTTCTACGTTTAGCTCTATCGGGTGGGGAATGTAGTACAAATTGTCTACAGAAGGAGTTCGCACATCCCCTAGGGTCCTTCTTCACCCTGTCACCGAAAGTAATATCTACTTTATCCTTGTGTTGTGTTGGATTAGATAGAGCTTTGACCGTAGTCCATAATTTGCCAACACCGTCAGAGAGGTTGCATTGCTCTAGGTGTTGTTTCCATTTGGCCAGTTTGTGTTTATCGACCAACCTACGAATTTCCGCGTTGAGATCCCTTATACGGGGTCTGCGGGATTGAGACTTCGTACTTCATCTCTTTCTCTAGCCATGGCCGCTGCCTCCGCGGGGAAATTTGGTCTTATTCGGGATATTCGACCCGCAGGAATGAAGCGTATAGATGCCAAGTCAATTATGTTGCGGAAGTCTCGTTCGCCTTTGCGTACGTCCGTAGGAATGGATAGAGCAGCCAAGGATTCGTCCGTATATGTCTGAAAACTGTCCCAGTCCGCCTTGGTAAAGTTGATGTATGTACCATGCTCAGGTGTTATAAAGTCCGTCGGTCGTTCGATGGTAATGACTATTGGGAGATGGTCAGACGCCAACGTGAGTATGGGTCGCCAATTGGTGTTGTTCAATAGTCCTGCACTTACGATAGAAATATCTGGCGAACTATAGCAGTTACCCGATACTCTCGTTGGGGCGTCTCCGTTCAGTGTACAGAAAGCCGTATCATCTATTTGTTCTGCGAGTACATGCCCCCTACTGTCTGCTGGCAAGTTTGAGTGCCACATGTCGTGGTGCGCATTGAAGTCGCCCAGGATCACGCGGTTATCTCCTCGTAATAGCAAGCTAATGTCGGGGTGATAACCGGTGGGGCAACTTGAGACAGGGGGTATGTAGATGTTAATGATTTGCAGATCGACATCTCCTGTACGGATGGTAATACCTTGGCTTTCTAAGATATCATCCGTTCCTTCGATGTCGGTATCAAATAGATGATACTGTACAGAGTTGTGCGTTATGAACGCTAGACCACCTCCCAGACCTCCTGTTACTCTATGACGGTCTTTCCGGTGAATGTTATATCCGCCATAGGTAATGAGGTCCGACCTTGGACTGAGCTTGGTTTCTTGGATTGCGGCAAGTTTTATGTCATATTGCGTCATCAAATTAGTTATCTCTGCGATCTTACCAGTTAATCCGTTACAGTTGTGCTGTAAGATTTGGAAGTGCGCCGGTGGGGTCGATGTCGAGTTAACCAAAGGCGTGAGAGACGGATGTGTTCGCCCAGGTGTTGGTAGGCGAAGACCAAGGCTGTGCCTCAGCCTAGTTAGCTGTGGACCTGGTGTAACCGGGTTGGCTGGCGTCGTAGGTTGAGGCGTGTTACAGCATGGTGCGATGAACGCATCCGTCCAAAGATTCCTGTTAGCGAGCCCAGAGCATAGATGTACGTGGCATTGGCCTAAGCAGTTATTGCATTTGACCGATGACGCGAGCGTGTATAATCTTTGCCGACAAACAGTACACGTCGAGACAGGTGCAAGAAGATGTTGATCCTGACTCACGTGTAAACGGGAGGGGGGTGTAACAAAGAAACAGACAGAGACTGATGCTCGGAGTTGCTCATGTCTAAACTGCTCCGGTGGGAGCAAGAGTGTTGAGCTGCTGCGCGTGATGTTGACGCCATAAGGCACGAGCAACAGTCTGGAATTTGTGTGGCGGGTATAGCAGAAATGCTGCTAGTCGTTAAGACATTATTATTATTATTATTAGTATTGCTACTAGAAGGTGGCGGTAGGGGTGCGCTTGAACGGCGCTTACCGCGGGACGCCCGACGGCGCAAACAACAAGGGGCCACGAAAGTACTAAAGAAAGTACGGGGTCTGTGGATGTTAAGGTTAAGCCCTGAACATCCAGATTTATGGAGCCATCTCTTACACGAGAAGCATTGCACAGAATGCGACCGTTTAATATATATTTTTTTGCAACAGACACTGCATATCCATTCTTTTGGTCCGGGGTTCGGCTCAACGCCCGCCCGTAACAAAAGAATATCTTGCAGCCCTGCTGCAAGGGGGGAGGATGATAGTTTCGGAATGGGACAAAACATACTAAACAGGGTTACATTGAAAGTGACAGTCCTTGGCCGAGGTAAAACCCCGGGTGGTTCCACTGCGCAGAGATCCATGGCGATGTCCTGGGTTTTCTGCTCTGAGAAGTGACTGTACATAGGGAACCGGTGCTGGCTTTCGTCAAGTCACTCTCACTTGCTAGCAGTTTCGAGGATGACCGACCCGTAGTTACCATCGTTGTCGGTCCCCAGTTGACTTTGAAATAGAGTTTGTCCTCCGGCGTTGTGATTTCTCTTGCTCCAGCATAGTTCTCCTCTGCTGCGGAGTAAACGAAGTTATTGATTGTTTTGAATTTTGAGTTGTATTCATCTTGTTCGTACGACCCCTCGCCGGACACGGCCAGCTTGGGGTCAAGGGTGGATTAAGGGGAATGTGTCGTCCGCCACGGCAGAGCCCCATACCGCGGTAAGACCATGGTTACTCTCTGAGGCGGTCCGGTATCAGAGAGGCACCGTTCGACTACAGCCACGATGTATACAAAGGATTACTATTGGAGTACTCCAATATCAACAAATTGGAACACATAATCCATCGATTTTTGTGGGGGTATGCACATAGGTAATTGACGTGCTACTCGATGGTTGATCTACGGATATGATGCCTCTCACCTCTCATTACCCATCTTCTCCTTCCTGATGGATGGAGGGATGCCATGACCTAGAAGCTTCCACTGGTCATGCCAAATCGCTACCACGACAGTCGGGCAGTACCGCAAGGGAGTACCGCAGCGCAACTGGGTCATATCCGGCCAAGGACTGTCAACTTCGGCATCACTCCCCAAAACCTTCGGGGAGTGTTTTGTTGTTAACAACAACAACAACAACGGCTGATTTGCACGGGTCGATTTTTTGTCGTGCTACCGTATAAATAGCAATTCAAATATCGACAACAGGTATTGGTTTCCTTTAGCACCCAACTGCTAAAAAACTGGATAAAATTATGGGAGAGGGATCAAAATACGTGTTTTGGCGAAAGCTCTTTTTAATATTTTGCTCCTGTGAAGAGATAACTATTTGCAATCGAAATTGTCCCTAAAAATTTGCAAAAAGGTGTTCTGCGGAGGAATACTGGGGATGGCGTAGCCGGTGTTGGACCGGCTGAGGGTCCCCAATTCAGAAAGGTGTTCTGCACACAAATACAATGTATCCCGAAGCAAATTGGGAGCGGACCCGGGTCATTTTTCGGTTTTTTGAACATAACTTTTCACTTAAACAAATAATTGAAAATGCGCTTCCTGATTCGTGATCTTGAGACCAAAACACGGCTCTTGATCCCTCTCCCATAATTTTAGCAAATTTTTTAGCAGTAGTGTTAAGAAGACTTAATAAATAGTTAATTCTTTTTAAAAAAAATTATAATTTTTTCACAAAATTTGACCTTCATTTGTGAAACTTTTGAAATTCCAAAAAGTGACGCTAGGAATGTGCATACTTTCAAAATGGTCGATATATCGCTATCGAAAAAAACTATCGATAGTTCCTCACAAAAAAACTATCGATAGTGCCATCGATTGTTTTCCAGCTCTAGTGCTTTATCACTGCACGGTTTTTTATGTTGATTCGATATGGCGGGAAGAACCATTCTATATGCACTAAACTACCTATTTCAATTCAATTGATAGCGTTAGTTGGGGTTTAAATACAGGTTGTATTGAAGGGCTTGTAGAAGATCCGTTTCCAGGCTAAATTCCAGTAAAATCTGGTGGGTATTACCCTGACTGGTGCAAACGAATTTATTTGCGGATAACAGATTTTGAATTTAATGCTGAAACAGCTCTTGTTGGCCTTGAATTATCCGACTTACCATGGCTTCTCGTCCTTGTCATATGTGAAATGCAGGAGTCCTCTTACCGAAACTAGCTTAAAATTTAGTTGTTGTAGCGACGAAAACACTTCTTGTCGGTTTTGGGCAGTGTTCCATACTGCCTGTACTTGGACCGTTATGAACCCGGCTCGATCCGGGGCCAGCCCCTTGCGATACTTGCCCGTCAAAGGAAAACCACTAGGTCATCTTACCATATCCTTCTGTAATAAAGATAAGTTAGGTAGATCACGCCCAAGCGCACAACGCAATAGACCCACACCTAGAAGGTTTGGTGGTGAACTGTTGCTTCGATCTATTATACTCCTGTACTACCGGACTATGGTTACTGTTTTTCAGGCCAATAGAAAACCCGAACGGGGTTTTACTTGAATTCGCGAATACCATTATTTTATGCCAAACTAATTATTTTGTATTTCTTTGCAGACGGCGATGCAGTGAAGTTTTACAAAATAAACAAATATATGAAGCTTAATATTATAAGAACAACGTTTGAGACCAGGATATGCTGAGGTACTACATGTCTTATAACCAAACCAACCTATGTTAATTACGTTTTACTTCAAATTATAGTGATCCTAAGAAATAATGGAACCTGAAGAAAATGCACAAAAAGTAGACAATTTTAAGTCCAAGGAAGGAGTATCTAAAGGAAATTCACCACAGTTAAACCTTCAAGATAAGAATTTACAAGATCCACCTAGAAGTGATGAAATACCACTCGAGTCCGTAACATTGGGTAATAAATATGATGTTCAAAGGGACAATAACTTGGACGCTGAGAAAAAATCTTTGCCAGATACTGAGTTTTTAGGAGATGTTAAAGCGGTAGAAGAAGCGGCTACAGAAGCGAACAGAGGAAACAATAACAGTCCAGACGCAGAGATTACTTCCTATTCAAAAAATGTACAAGGACCTACAACTAATTCTGATAACAGCGATAAACAATTGTTACATTCATCGGGAGTAAAAAATGAAGCTGACGACTCTCAAGAACGAGAACATTCACCAGTAAGTGGCAGTCTTAATATTACTGAGGAAAACAATTTGTATAGTAATGTTACTGGGCTGGAGTCGGAAGCAGGAGTAGAAAGAGAGTTTAAAACTGCATCGGCTGTTGTAACACAAGAAAACTGTGAAAATAGTGAAAGATATCAAGGTCACGATTGGCAAAATGAAGCCAGTAAAAGTTTTCAAGATGACAGTGTTGGTGTTAATTCGCAGCATTATAATGCAGGAAGCGATGATGCGAAGAAAATACAGACTGTGGATGGGACTGTGGAGTTGCCAGGGTCAACTACAATGGAAGAAGAAAATTTCGTTGAATCGGATAGAGATGAAGATAAAAAACTACATAATGTAGAAAGCGACGATGAAAAGGAAGTGCTTACTATCGATATGTCAGATGAAATATCAATGGTAGGAGAAGATAGTATTGAATCGCATAGATATGAAAACGAAAAACATAATGAAGGCAGTGACGATGAGAACAAAAACCCGACTTTCGTTTTGCCAATAAAAAGATCAATAGAAGAAAATATTACAGAATCGCATAGCGATGAAAATGAAAACCAGCCATATAATGCAGGGAACGAAAATCAACAGAAAGAACAGACTACCGATGTGCCGGAAGAAAGGTCGATGGAAGAAAATGATTGTATTGAAACGCATAGCGAACATACAAAGGAAATGGGAGAAAATTATGTTGGTAATGATATGGAAATGCAAAGAATTGTAAAAGGAAGTGATGGTGCAAACAATGGAAACAAAGAAGTTGTGTCTATGTCTATAAGTGATGATGATTCTGTTTTAAGTGCTACAACAAATGAAAACCATAGCAAGCTTAAAACGCCACATTCATTTAAAGAAACAAATATCGTCAAAGATGAGTTTGAAGAAAAGCCAATAATAAATGAAATGAGTCAGGTAATTTGCCTAGACGATGATAACAGTCGAGCTAGTTTTCAAAGTATCGAAAACATAACGCCTAATGAAAGTGAAAAAAATTACACATCTGTTGGAAGCGCCCTTGTTTTTAATTACTCATCTGATACCAGCAGCAAAGAGAGCCATTGCGATACAACAAATGAAAGCACAAAGGATATTAAAGGTGATTGTAATATAATACAACTTGAAAAATCTACAGAGGATAAAAATATTAATGACAACCTTGAGACTATGCATTCGGGCAAAGAATTATCAATTAATGTTAATAAAAAACAGGACACAACTGAGGAAGAGGAAACGAAAACATTGAATAAAGAAATTAAAATTAAAATTAAGTTAAATGGGGATTATAAAAAGATATCTTCGCCGGTCAGTCAACCCCATGAAGATGACCATCTTGATCATTCTTTACGATTAGAAGACGATACGATTTCGGTAATGGAAGTGCCGATTAGGCAGGGAGAAACATTGACACAGCAAGACGAGCCCACAGAAGTAAGAAACCCAGAGGAGCTTAAGGCAACAGAACGCTGTAACTCCGAAGCGGATGCAAACTTTACAGAAGATTCAGAGGTCTGTGATATGGAAATTGGTAACGAGAGCAAATTTGACAACACAGCGTCTAGTCAGTTAAATAGTACCTGCAGTGATATGAATAAAGTCGAAAACGAAGACGAAAGTAGTCAATGCTCATCGCTCGCTTCTGTGGAGTCGAATTCAACCGGTACATCATCTTCACACCAGCTTGTTATCGACCATCCAATGGAAGAATTCGATGCCGGTTCTTCATTACCGAGTCAAGAAATAGGTTCAGGTAATATAACACTTTCTCCAGCACAGCTGGCAATTGACCATCAAATGGAGAACCTTGATACAGCAGTTTCATTACAAAGTCAGGACACAGATTGTGTTATTCCTCCACATATTCCTATGCAGAAAAAGTCGAGTAAAGTGAAGAGGGTAAAAAGAAAATTGAGCAAATCTACTGAACATGAACTCTTACCTAAACATAATCACCCACATCTAGAGGTGGAACCATATAGCAATGTACACATTGACAACTTTCAAAAAGTACAACAAACTGCAGATGTGGAGCAAACGCCTTCCATGTCATTGCTATTTCAACGTTTACAAAAACCATACTCCCCACCACCACCACCACCATCAGAAATTGGGATAAGTTCAATGACTACGAATTCATTGATCCCACAATCATTGCAACAAATTTCCTTTAATGTATATCAACCAATATTGCCTGCGCCTATATCAAATGCCAGTAAAAATATTACTACTGCAACTAAGTATCTGTGCTTTAAATGCAAAACGGGATGTTTCGAATCATTCACAGCATTAAATGAACACCAGCGTGAATGTTTGGCGGATACTCGGCTATTGCCAACAAGAATTGCTCAAATAGCAAGTATTTTGCCTATATCATTACCTCTAGCCCTTGCAACACCTCCGCCATCAGCATCCCCAGATGTCACAGCGGAAATGAGCATTGCCACTGTTGCCTCGCAGTCATCTATGCCAACAGTCGTACCGTCAACTTCTGCAGCAAAAGTTCAGAAAAAAAGATATTACAAATGTTCTAGTTGCAATACATTTCACGAAAACTGGAATCTTTTTTTGCACATTCGCGACAAACATCAACGGCACATGTGCATCTATTGTATACGATTTTTTCCTACTGCCGAGAAACTTTCGGTACATTTGGAAATAAAACATGATCTCGAACAAATTCATTTTAATTCGGAAGAGTCACTTCGCAAAAGTGTACCGATAATAGATGGTGTGTTGAGTGAGAAAAGATTTCTCATGTGCTGTACATGTCAACATCTATTTGATGAATCTGAACCATTTTCCGATCACAATTGCGCTGAGTTTATGAAGCCGTGTACATTGTGTGGACAGAACGGACGTCACAGTAATCAATGTAAAGCTCATCCAGATGCAAAACGTACTTCGAGGACAAAGAATAAATCGAAGAAAGTTTTTGGAGAAACAAAAAGCTTACATCCTAGGTAAAATAAATAACTAGTTATATATTTTTAATTAAGATTTTGTGTTGAGTTTACTATATAAATAAGTGTTTGTGTTTTGCTAGTCTACTTGGCCTAATTGGTTTATTATTATAAACAGTGTGATGTTACTTAGCCCTGTTAGTCAATGCCCCATTCATGAAATGAGGATGGTATGGGCAGTGGATATTTTGCCGGTGCGCTCCGGTGGACAGCACTTTGTGGTTGTTGTTGTTGTTGTTGTTGTTGTTGTTGTTGTTGTTGTTGTTAACAATGCATTGCCCTGTCTAGAGTGTATGATCATTCCGAAGATCTTCATCAAGCTCTTCTAAGGGGAGTCCAAGGAAACGTGCAGTTTCGACAGGGTTTGTCCAGAGGGACAGAGGGGTTAGAAGAGTAGGTTCAGATGAACAATTGAAGAGATGTAGAGTATCATGGGGGGTCCTACCACATGCAGGACATGTGTTTGAGATTGTATCCTTAAGTCTGGATAAGTAGGAGTTTAACCTTACACTATATCCAGACCTAAGCTGTGCCAAAGTGACTCTTGTCTCCCTAGGTAAGGTGCGTTCTTCTTCAGCATTATCCGGTGGAGGACTGTTCAGAACGGGATTCACAGGTAGAGATCCGACAAAAGTGTCTACCGACTCGGTGTGGATGTCGGTTAGAGCCCGCTTATGATTCTGCAGATCAAACGGCAAGGTAATATGATGCCGGATCTCATCATAATGCTTACGGAGATGTTTCCTTATGTCTCTCGGGGGCGGATCTATGTCCAAGAGATGACGGTTTGGATTTGCTGGGTTTTGGCAGTTCAGAAGGAACTGCCTGCTCAGCATTTCCGCATGCTCTTTTACATTGAGCAGTTTTGCCTCCTGATGGAGGTGAGACTCGGAAGACATGAGGAGACATCCCGTAGCAGTTCTGATGGCAGTATTTTGGCAGACTTGTGACTTCGTCCAGTTGGTGTTATGTACATTAGGCGACCATATGGGTGCAGCATAGTCAAAGACTGGTCGGCCAATGGCCTTATATGTAGTCAGCAACGTTTCTTTGTCTTTTCCCCAAGTACTGCCGGCAAGTGACTTGAGGATCTTGTTGCGACCACGTACCTTTGAGACCATTGCAGACACATGACCAGCAGATGAGAAAGTATTATCCAGTGTCATCCCTAATAACTTTGGGTGGCTGACAGTTGGTAGCTTAGTGCCATCAACGAAAATGTCTAATTCATTTCTCACCTGGTGCGTCCATGTCGTGAAAAGCGTCGCCGTTGATTTAGTCGGTGATATCGTCAGATCTCGCTCAGTGAAAAACCTGGAAAGGTCGCAGAGGTAACCGTTGATTTTCGCACAGAGTTCATCAGTATAGGGGCCCTTGCCCGTCGCCATTATTGTACAGTCGTCGGCATATGAAACGACGCAGACACCCTCTGGTGGTGGGGGCATCTTCGAAAGTTAACCGACGCCTGCCGTCCATTCAAGTAATTAGCGGTCCATCTCTTTAACCCACCAGGTATCTGTGTTTCAAACAGATCTTGTATGAGAGTGGCATGGTTGACTGTGTCAAAAGCTTTCGACAGGTCAAGTGCCACTAACACAGTCCTGTGATTTGGTTGGTTTTGATTTAGGCCGCTATTTATTTGCGTTGTAATGGCATTGATTGCGGTGGTGGTGCTGTGCAGCTTACGGAAGCCATGTTGATGACTAGCCAGGTGCAGATTTGCAGTATAATACGGGAGCAAAATGGACTCTAGCGTCTTCACTACCGGCGACAAAAGTGATATAGGGCGATATGATTCGCCTATGTTTGCCGGCTTTCTAGGTTTTAGTAATGGAACCACTCTCGCCTTTTTCCATATTTCAGGAATGACGAAAGTGTTCAGTGAAAGACTGAATAGAGCCGCTAAGTATTTGTGTCCCTCCTGGCCTAGATGTTTCATGTCCGTCAAGTTAGCACTACAACTTTGAAAAAATTAATATTACTATATGGGATTAATTCCCGCTTTTTAACCGTTAACACACCGTGAAATCCAAAAAATTACCGTTTTTCATTTTTTTAAAATAACCCCTAGTAATGCTAACTTGACCGTCAAGTTAG